>JASPKZ010003834.1:1435000-2035000 GCA_030220185.1 Diploptera punctata
AGAGTAGTTGTCCTAAGTATATGTACTCGCTTACATATTGAAGATCCATTCCATCGACTTTGATTGGGTTTTCCGGACCATTAGACATAATTTGTGTCTTGCTTTTGTTCATCGAAAGGCCTGCAATTTTGCTAGTTTCTGAGAGCTCTTGTAGCATTGATTGGAGTTGTTTAGGGGATCTGGCGAACAATACCACGTCGTCAGCGAATCTTAAGTTGGATAGCCTGCTCCCGTTTATATTTACTCCGTATTTCTTGTTCCAGTTTAGTTTTCGAAATATATCTTCAAGCACGCATGTAAAAAGTTTAGGAGAAATTGGGTCGCCTTGTCGTACTCCTCTTTTGAGACTGAATGGTTGTCCCACAATTTCTGTCTTCACCTTGGCATAGCTTTGGCTGTAGATCTTATCCAGAACGCGGATGTACTTGTGTTCGATTCCTTGAGTGTGTAATGCCTGGAGGACACTTGAATGTTCTACTGAGTCGAATGCCTTGTTGTAGTCGACGAATACTAGGTATAATGTATGGTGGTATTCAACTGTCGTTTCTATTATTTGGTTAATTGCTTGGAGATGGTCTGTTGTACTAAAGCCTGAGCGGAATCCGGCTTGTTCTGTTGGCTGGTTTTCGTCCAGGGCTTTTGTTAGTCTTCTTGTTAGCACTTTTGAAAATAGTTTGTATAGATTGGACATCAGGCTTATGGGTCGGTAATTTCATGTCATCTTTTGTGCCTTTCTTGTGGAGAAGAATGATTGTGTTTGATTTCCATTGCTCGGGTATCTCTTCTGTCTGCAGAATTTTGTTAAAGATGTTTGTGAGTGATGGTAGTATTTGATCTGAAGCCAGTTTTAGCAATTCGTTGTATATTCCATCCTCTCCGGGTGTTTTGCCATTTTTCATTTCATCTATTGCAGTTCTAATTTCGCTGGCCAGTACTGGGGGAAAGGTGTCGGCGTGGTTTTCGAGTTTAGCATCGAATATGCCTATGTGATTTGTTGCCTGGGTTGTTAGGGAGTAAATTATATTGTCTATATTCAGACATTCAAAACGAACAGAAGGTAACGGTACTTGAGATCTCAATACGGGTGAAAGCCAAAACACATTCCTCTGCTATTCATAAATGTTAACAAAACATTGCCCATGCCAAGGGATTTACAAAAATTGCAAAATATATAACATACAGAATTAAGTGAGTATATCTTGTCTTCTGAATTAAAGACGAGTCTACCTCGTCTTCTGAGGCGAATGGGTTCCCATTTACAAAATATTATAATTAAAATATATATATATATATATATATAGTTTCTAAATTGAGGATAAATTTACATATTTATAAACATGTTTGACAAGTAATAATGAAATGTATACTGAAGTAGACACCAGGACTATCAATTAGGCCATATGTTTTACCTCTTACCCTTTATTAGGAGCCAGTTGGTACACAGAAATACGAAATTAAGAATATATAAAACTCCTATAAGGCCCAAAGCAACCTGTGCAGAAGCAACATAGATCCTATACGCGGACATTAGTAGACGGCTGGTCGTTCTTTAACGGAAAATTTTGAGATAGAAATTGGGACTAGTCAAAGTCGGCAATTAAAGGGGAATTGGTCTACCATTAGAGAAAGTTCGGTAATGTGGACCCTTCGGGTTGAGTGGGCCTGTTAACATCTTCTTTAATTGGTACTTGCCCTCGAAGAGAAATATTTTAACATCTTCCCCTAATCAACTTTGACGTGTTCAAGGTCTGTTTCTTTTATTCTTTGTGCAAAGAAGGGTTTATTTGCGAGATTTACGAAAACGACCATATGAACGTTTTTCAGGCTAAGAATTAATTCTTAATTTCTGCTATTGAATATTATAAGTATTGAAAAAATTCCTAAATATATTATGTCAGAGACTGTCAAACTATAACATCCTTCAAAAACAAATTAAAGAATTATTTAATAACAAACTAATTTATACACCTCACTGATAGTATTATTTTAACAATTAATACATTTAATCATCTATCAAAATAATATTAAGATTAACACATATATTCTTTTGTTTTGTTTTAAATATTGTACAAACGTAAAATTAGTTTTCTATATCTCATTATTTTTCTTTGTTTTTTATGAACATTAGACAGGGACAATTTAATATGTCTTGCTTGTATACATTTTATTATTAGTTTTAGTCTTAAATTTTAACTAAAATTAACTGGTTGCATTATAGATCGTAATATAATAGATATTATCTTTTTGATCAAATTTTTATTTAGTATTTAATATTAGAGTTCATTTTAATTGTTATATTCTGATGTAATATATGTTTGCCCTGGTGAGTGGAAGAGAAGGCCACATGGCCTTAACTCCACCAGGCTAAATAAATAAATCTAAAATCTAAAATATTATGTAGATGCTGTTTTAATATACTGATGGGTTTGGTTTATATTATGTGTCATGGCTGCTATATAAGATAATTAAACATAACAAAGAAATTCGGTTAATGTGGACACTCCACGATGCGGTTGAAGTGGAACTGGGTCCACTTTACACGAATACGTATATTTCATCAACGAGGATGCTGTCTGTAAAAACCATGCACTTAATTAATTTTATTTAATATCCTTGCAATTTTACTAAATCCAAAATCGTTGCTGTCTGCTGATGAATGACGTGTGAATGTTATATTCAACAATAATGTTTCAAAACATTAAATAAATATCAATGCTTTTTAATTACGATCAGCCACAAATACTTTCAGATTAATTTATGCCTGTATGTATAAACTAGTAAATTAAATAAACTTAAAAATAGTCTAAAAGCTAGGATGGACTCTGGGATCCACTTTACCCTAATATATAGGTTAAAGTGGACCTTTCTTGTAATGTAAAAAAGTTTATAAATTAAGAAGATATTTCCAAATTTGAATAAAATAACAATGCTGTTTCATACTTATAACACTAATGATAATCACTGTAAATAAACAAAATTCATCATCATCATCATCATCATCACTCCAAGGATTAGGCAATTGCCCGTTCCGACTTCATATTGCATCAGCCCAACGTCTTCTAGGTCTTCCAACATCACGCCTTCCTCTTGCTTGATAATTTCTGGCTAACAATGGATATCTCTCCTTGCTCATTCCATCCATGTGATCAATCCATTTCTGTCTGTAATTCGTGACTTTATCCAACAAAGGCTGTACTTTCAATTCTTCTCTTATATCCTCATTTCTTATTCTATCAAGTCTTGTACATCCTTTTACTTGTCTTAGGAACCGCATCTCTGCCGTCTGTATTCTATCCTTCTGTCTTTTCACTGGAGCCCAAGTTTCACATCCATACAATATTGTGGGAACCGCCATAACATTATACATTTTTATCTTGGTTTCTTTTCTAATTTTATTTTGAATGTTCTCTGTATTGTTCCACACCCCGTCTGAAATTTATTTATTTTGGAGTCAATATCTCTTTCCACATTGTAGCCAACATCACAGCCCAAATATTTGAAACTAGACACCTGTTCTATACTTTGATTTTCTAAAATAATTTTGGTTCTCACTGGATCTCTTCCTCTAAAGCCATGGTCTCGTTTTCCTTACAGAAATTTTTAGATCGTATAATTTACATATTTCATTTAATGCATGCATTGATTTCTGTAAGTCGTCTTCATTTTTCTGTATTATGATTACATCGTCAGCAAATAAAAGATTATTTATGCACATTTTATTATCCATTCTTATTCCTGGATTTACTAAAACTTTCCATTTATTAAAAATATCGTCTATATATATATTAAACAAAGTGGGTGATAAACTACATCCTTGTCGTAATCCAGTATTTGTTTTGATTGCATCTGTTCTTTTGAATCCGGTATCTATAATTATATTTGTGTCTTCATATAATGTCTTTATTGTTTCTACAAGGCACAGCGGGTATCCTTTCATTCGTAATATTTCCCATAATTTTTGTCTGTTTACTCGATCGAAGGCCTTATCCAAATCTATAAATCCTATGTGAGTTTCTAAGTTATGTTCTCTTCTCTTTTCTATGAGTTGTTTCAGTGTAAAGACATTGTCTATACATGACCTTCCCTTCCCCTTCTGAATCCCTTAATTAAATGAAGAAAAACAACAAATTCAAAATAGGGGTTCACATTACCCGAAGTTCCTCGCTGAAGAAGCTGTTTACAGATCTGGGTATAATCGCATTTATAAAGAAGAACTTCAGAATCTCAGAATAAAATGTATGACAGCCACTAAACCAGGAGGCCGATTGAAGAAGCGATGGCCTAATACAGTTTTAATAAAATCCCCATGGATTGATAGACATGGCCTACAATGTGCACCCATATCAATCATAGAGGTGGACGATCATTCAATCGGTATAAGACATGCAGGGGTTCAACTTTTCGAGCCATTAAACATTTTTTTTACATCTTTAAGTGCTTTGAAATATCTCATAACACCGCAAGATAAACAGTTTTGTTATTTTAAAGGCAGACAAAGACATTTTATCGAGAAATAATTTAACTCAACCACAAAATAAGAGGAAGTAAAATATGGATAAATTTCTCAACTTGTACGGGCTTCAAAGAAACAGAAGGTAAAATCCTGAGAAAGGCTGTGAACATCCAAATCAATTCTTCAATACCACCGCCTTCTAACGCCTTAAATCAAGGAGTTCGCAGCAAGTATGCAGATAGGAATGTTGCTTCAACAGGTGTCTCCCACTCAGATTAAAATAACGAATTATGTTACACGAAATAAAAAAAAAGTAACGTAAACTATATTGTGTCTTAATTTTCTCCTTAATGCAATGAAACAAACTGTCATTGCAAGGTAAGAAATTTATATCTGAAACTTGCGAAATGACATTTTTAGTAGGTAAGATTAAAATAAAAGAGCATTTTTTCATCACTTGAATTGATTTTTTTATTATAACAAACATGACTTTTCAAACAGATTTTGAATCTCCGTTGAGGTATTTCACTATATAAAGCTTTTAAATTATAAATTATTACCTTGTTTTCAGTCTTCCTCAAATATTACTTACTTACTCACTGGCACTATCGAACCCGTAGGTTCATGGCTGCGCGGACATAAGCTCTCCATACATCCCTTTCCAGAGCTAGTGCTTTCCAATCATTCCCTGTATAATCTACTTCCCTCAAATCATAGTTAATGTTATTCTCCCACCTCATCCTTGGTCTACCAACTGGGCGTTTTCCCTCTGGCTTTCCTACAAGAAGCTTCCATGCACGTCTTTCATTCCCCATACGCGCAACATGTCCTGCCTATCGCGTCTCCGAGACTTAACTGTTCTTATTATATCTGGCTTCCTATAAAGACCAAGTAGTTCATTGTTATGTAGTCTTCTCCATTCACCTGTCTGTTCATCTCTCTTTGGTCCAAAAAATTTCCTAAGAACTTTATTCTCAAATACTCGTAATCTCCTTTCCTCCCTTAAAGTAAGAGTCCATGTTTCGCTCCCATATAATATAACTGGTAGAATAATAGTTTTATATATTTTCAGTTTAACGTTTTTTGAAAGGAGTTGGGACATCAAGAGTCTCTGCAATGCATAATAGCACGCATTTCCAGAATTGAGCCTATGTTTAATTTCTTTGTGCATCTCAATCCTACTTGTGATTATTGTTCCTAGGTATTTGAATTCAGCCACTTCCTCAAAATTTCCCTCATTTGTCATTAGCTGTCCATTTCCATTATATACTGAATTTCTACGTGTGACCATATATTTAGTTTTACTGATATTTACTTCCAGTCCTAATTTCTTAGTGTTACTCAATAGTGTGTGCGTTGTCCTTTAGTATTTCCTCGCTATCGGCCAGTAGTACTACATCATCAGCATATACTAACAGCTTATTAATATCAATCAGTTGTACTTCCTTAAATATTTAGCTGTATAATTTTTAAACAGATCTATCGAAAGCAGTGTTTGATCTTCTGTTTATTGAATATTGTTAGTAATGAGAACATACCCACTGACCAAAGCCCTCTTTACAAAATCATTATTAACGATAGTCAGTAAACAGAAGATGAAACATTGCTTTCGAAAGGCCTCATTAAAAATTATACAGCTAATAGTTGAGGAAGACGGAGAACAAGATAACAATTTATAATTTAAAAGCTTTATGTAACGAACATGCTGAATAGAGTATGACATAGGTGACAAAATATACTTGACAATAGAGATGGAAAAGTAATACAAAAATGGATATAGTGACAAAACATATTTTTTTAATTTGTAAAATAGTTACAGAAGCATGATTCGAGGGAAGTAGATTATACAGGGGATGATTAAGAATAAAGAATTAGCCCTTAATCATCCCATTTCGGGCAAGGGACTCCTGCGACGTCAGGATGACTTACGTTACATTCCAGGGTAGGCCAATCCCTTGGGACTATCACTTCCACTTTTTTATGGATTGCTTCCAATTTTGTCTCTCTTGCGCTATTCTAGTCCACAATTTTCCTAGATGACACTTAAACACCTCACTCCAACGCTTTTTTTTTGTCTTCCAACTTTTCTTTTCCCTAGTCTGTGTTCCCACATTGGAAAACATTAACTTAGGGATGTGTGTATAGCGCAGCCATGAATGTACGTGTTCGATAATGCCAGTGAGTTAGTTAGTTGGGTAAAAGACGCGATAGAAATAGAGCTCAGGTGATAGAGTAATTCTGAATTAAGGTGAACATCAAGATTCAAGGTTTGGAGATTGCCCATATACGCCTATAGATGATTTATTTAGTCGGAGATAGAGTCCTTGAGCGTGGTTGTTAAAATTTGTACGATTTGTCAGAGTCCACAGTTGTGGTCTCGAGGTAGCGCGTGGCCTTGACACGTAGCGGGCCCGAGTTCGAGCCCCGGTCGGGACAAGTTTCCTGGGTGATGTTTTTTTCCGGGGGTTTTCCTCACTTTTAAGACGAATATCAGGGAACTTTAAGGCCCATAGATCCCCTAACATCATTATTATTATATTAACCTCATTAAATAAGTTTAAGATTTCCTGGCGCATCCTTATCATCATCATCACCTATTATATATCATCGGGGCAGTGTACCTGCTCCATCCAGGCGCCCGAGCCTCAGAAGTGGATTACAATTATGCTAGAGCCAAAAAACGTCATCATCATCACTCCAGGGATTAGGAAATCGCCCGTTCCGACTTCATAATGCATCAGCCCAACGTCTTCTAGGTCTTCCAACATCACGTCTTCCTCTTGCTTGATAATTTCTTGCTAACAATGGATATCTCTCCTTACTCATTCCATCCATATGATCAATCCATTTCTGTCTGTAATTCGTGATCTTATCCAATGAAGGCTGTACTTTCAATTCTTCTCTTATATCCTCATTTCTTATTCTATCAAGTCTTGTACATCCTTTAACTTATCTTAGGAATCTCATCTCCGCCGTCTGTATTCTATCCTTCTGTTATTTCATTGGAGCCCAATTTTCATATCCATTCAATATTGTGGGAACCGCCATAACATCATACATTTTTATCTTTGTTTCTTTTCTAATTTTATTTTTGAATGTTCTCTGTATTGTTCCACACACCATCTAAAATTTATTTATTTTGGAGTCAATATCTCTTTCCACATTGTAGCCAACATCACAGCCCAAATATTTGAAACTAGACACCTGTTCTATACTTTGATTTTCTAAAATAATTTTGGATCTCACTGGATCTCTTCCTCTAAAAGCCATGGTCTTCGTTTTCCTTACTGAAATCTTTAGATCATATAATTTACATATTTCATTTAATGCATGCATAGATTTCTGTAAGTCGTCTTCATTTTTCTGTATTATGATTACATCGTCAGCAAATAGAAGCTTATTTATGCACACTTTATTAGCTATTCTTATTCCTGGATTCACTAAAACTTTCCATTTATTTAAAATATCGTCTATATATGTATTAAACAAAGTGGGTGATAAACTACATCCTTGTCGTAATCCAGTATTTGTTTTGATTGTATTTGTTCTTTTGAATCCGATATCTATAATTATATTTATGTCTTCATATAATTTCTTTATTGTTTCAACAATGCACGGCGAGTATCCTTTCATTCGTAATATTTCCCATAATTTGTGTCTGTTTACTCGATCGAAGGCCTTATCCAAATCTATAAATCCTATGTGAGTTTCTAAGTTATGTTCTCTTCTCTTTTCTATGAGTTGTTTCAGTGTAAAGACATTGTCTATACATGACCTACCCTTTCTAAATCCACTTTGATTTTCATTTATTATTACTTCCGTTATGTTTCTCAATCAGAAAACGTTAAACTGTAAAATATATAAGATTATTATCCTAACACCACTATATTTATATGAATGCGAAACATGGACTCTTACCTTAAGGGAGGAAAGATATTACGAGTATTTGAGACTAAAATTCTTAGGAAAATTTTTGGACCAAAGAGAGATAAACATACAGGTGAATAGAGAAGACTTCATAACAGTGAAGTACACGGTCTTCATAGAGAGCCAGATATGATAAGAACAGTTAAGTCTCGTAGACAGCGATGAGCAGGACATGTGGCACGAATGGGGAATGAAATACGTGCATGGAAGCTTCTTGTAGGAAAACTAGAGGGTAGACGCACAGTTGGTAGACCAAGAATGTGGTGGGAGAATAACGTTAACTATGATTTGAGAGAAGTAGATTATACAGGGAATGATTGGAAAACATTAGCTCAGGATAAGGGTGTTTGGATATCTTATGTCCGCGCGGCCATGAATCTACGGGTTCGATAGTGCCAGTGAGTTAGTTAGCCAGGAGAGAATATCAGAATATCGAAATGATAACCTTGTGGATTTAAATAAAAAAAGGACATTTATCCGTTTCTATTTGCTTCAGGAATGATTCTGTCGTTTTAGTTGTTGTTCAAGTGAAACTTGAACGGAGATTATGTCCAGGTAGTATTTATTATTATCGTATCATTATTGTTATTACCCTATAAAATGTTGTTTGTACATGACATTTACATTGCTACATTTATTGTATCTTTAACTGTTTATAATTAGTATAGTGTATATCTATATTTGTCAAATATTTATTTGTATTTGTGCTGGTTGAGTGGAATAGAGGACCTTATGGCCTTAACTCTGCCAGAATAAATAAAGTATTATTATTATTATTATTATTATTATTATTATTATTATATCCTTTTTTTATAGGGGTCAATAAAGTGGGAAGAAATGTTGAAATCAGCAATAGGTATATCCAGTCTTCAAGAAGGCAGTAATGACAAGGGGTGTTAGATTAGTACCTTTGCCACATAATATAAGCTTATTGTTAAGGAGTAAGGATATTCTATTAAATGATACCAAGAAATTGGGATAACATGGTAACGAACTGTTCTCACAGAATCTGAAAAGATGGGGAAGACTTGGATGAGATCAAGGAACTGGTCAACAATAGTCAGTTTTTAAGAGCCCTATTGTTCCACGCAGGAATGTGGGGATTTTGATTGATCGAAGAAATTGGGATTGCAACTAAATATGAATAAAACTAAATATTTGGTTACACATATTTTAGAACCACATTATATAATGGAAATGGACAGTTAATGAGAAATGAGGAAAATATTGGATTTGTAGCTGAATTAAAGTACGACGTAGGAACAATAATTACAAACAGAAATGAGGTACAGAATAAATTAAACATAGACTCAATTATAGAAATGCAAGCTATTATGGATTACTGAGATTCTATCATCCCATCTTCTCTCAAAATTGTCAATCTAAAAATATATATGAAACTGTTATTACTTCAGTTATATTATCATCATCATCATGCATGCATGCATGCATCCATGCAAGTATTAGGCCGTGTAGCCTGTTACGGTCTCAAAGAGGAGTTTCCCACCCAGCGCTTTTTTGGACGTCCCAGCGATCTTTTGCATGGCTTTTGGAATTCTATGAGACGGAAATAAACGAAGTGAATAACATGCAGTTAATCCTGTAGAAAAATAAAAAAGAAAAAAACCAAAAATATTTAAATATCTTAATGAAACTGTTTCCAAAATTAAATCTTTAGAATAAAATCCTGCCAAAAAAGGCATAGCATTCGTTGAAGATGGGCTTTCCAGTTGTTCTGGTCGTTTTGTATAGCAGGATATCAAAGAACAGACAAAAAACATAACGCATAAATAAGACAACTAAAAGTAGAGGAATTAAACACAACAATAGAGAAATACAGAACAGACTCGAAAGAACAAATTGCAAGGATGACTGAGAATAGAATACCAAAAGCAAAATGCAGCTATTCACCACGGGGAAGAAGAAGTTTGGGAAGACCAAGGAAAAGATGGAAATAGCAGCAATTTGGAGCCGGAACAGGCTAGTAAATAAGCCTAAACCGTGACGAAGAAGAAGAAGATCAATTATTTTAATTTTTAACAGAACCATGATTTGAGGGAGGTAAATTATACAGGGGATGATTGAAAAACTTTGGCTTAGGATATGGATGTGTGGAGAGCTTATGTCTGCGTGGTAATGAACCTACTGGTTCGATAGTGGCAGTGAGTTAGTGGACCTGTTGTTGTTATTATTATTATTATTATTATTATTATTATTATTATTATTATTATTATTATTATTCATCGCTGGGGTCCCGAGATCGAGTCTCTGTCACTCCATGTGTGTTTCATGGTGGACGAAACTGAGCTGGGGCTGGTTTTTCTCGGGGTTTCTCCGGTTTTCCCCTACCAGAAATTTCATTCCACCATTTCTCTATATTCATCCATTTTGTTTAATTTCATTCATCTGCCCCTGTGACGGTGCGTCAGGATTTGGTCGGCCGGCACCCTTGTAGTTCACAGACCACTATAAATGTAGGGACTTCATATCATCTGATTCCTCGACCCGACCCTGAGTTGGACACGAGTTGAGGATATTTATTATTATTATTATTATTATTATTATTATTATTATTTATATTATTATTATTATTATTATTATTATTATTATTATTATTATTATTATTATTATTATTATTATTATTATAATATAACCATCTAGTAGAATATGTACACTGGTGCTTAAGCTTCTGACAAAGAATTTTCAGAACTGGCATTAAACTTATTCTGTACGTATAAATGTTTAATTCACAAATTCCAAACTCAAAGAATTCTTTGGTAATTAGACAAGAAACCAGTGACGTCATATAGGGATAAAATAGATATAAAACATTTCACATGTTAAACCATAACATTTGTTCTGCGGTGAAGTGGAAATGCAATGTAAAGGAGGATAAAGTGGTCTGGCATTATCCTGGATTAGACTTTAAAAAGTGCTGACGAAGAAACATTGTCTTTATTTTACATGAAAAGGTAGGTTGACTTAAAAGCCCTTGCTAGAGTTTAGTACGACAGGAGACTCTACTCTATTCCCCTGTGAAGTAATCCCTAACGTATCCTCCAAGCGAGCGTAATGAAACTTTGTTAAAACACTCATAAGAAAAGTTAACATTTTGCTACTTTTTTCACTTGCAGCGTTTCAAACGATCAAGGCAGTTACATTACTGTTTTTCCAGGATAAAACAAACCGTGGATGTCAAGATTTTTTTATTTCAAGTTTAGGATATACTACAGTAGCGGCTCGTTCTTTGTAACTTCTGGCGCTTAGCCGCGAACGAAAACTGGACTATCTTTTTTTCGCGAATTTCGAAGGAAAGAAACTATTGAGTTTGTTCTCTTGAAACTATTATTTTTTACATATCTACATTCATTATACTTAGTAGACACCAAAAATGACCATTGCAAAAATGTATATATAGGCAGTTTTTTTTTCAGAACCAAACTCGGCGTATAATAATCAACTAAGGAAAGTAACTTTGAGTTCGTTAACAAACAAATTCGGACTATTAGGAGTGGAAATTAATTTGAAGCTAAATTTGAAAAACCGTTCTACCTGCCAAAACTTCGATTACACTGGTCAACATGATTTTTGTCTCATGAGTACCAATAGTTGTACATAATGCAGTTTTTTTATCGTGTTTTCAAATATGTATTCGGAATTTATCCATCACCCACAGTTTTTTTATTTCAATTTCAATTAATGGATTTAAATAAGTATTTTTTAATAAACGTTTTTTCGTCCATTTGTCCATTGTAAAATAAAACCAAATGAGCTAACTCAAATGATTTCAGCTATGAGAAAGATATATCAAGGCAAATGGAATCCTAACATGCTGCACAATTATTGTTGGACCATCAAGAGGGATGCTCCACAGGCGAAATATAGCAGCTCCGGTAAATTACAGGTTTCAAAAGTCTCTGATTACTTTCCAAATTCCTCATGATGTAATATTATAACATTATTAAAAAACAAACTAAAAAGTTATGTAATAACTAACTTATACGCATCGCTGTGGTCTCGAGGTAGCGTGCTGCCTTGTCACGCAGCGGGCCCGTGTTCGATCCCCGGTCGGGACAGTTTTTCTGGGCGAGGTTTTTATCGGAGTTTTTCCTCACCTGTAAGACAGATGTCAGGAAAACTTTAAGGCGCAAACGGTCCCCGAAAACATATGGCTATCGCAATCATCTTGATTCAAATTCATCTTAGATTAAGTTTAGGATTAGGGACTCTCCTGGCTCACCACTATCATCATCATCACCCATCATATCATCGGGGCAATGTAACCCGTCCTTCCAGGCGTCCGAACCTCAGAAGTGGGTTACAAGTACGCCATGCCAGGAAAGAACACCAGGAAAGTCGAAAGACAACCAGGGGCATTTGCAAAAAAAAAAAAACTAGGTTGTAGATCTTCTCCATTGTTGAAATTTGTATTTTCCATTTGTTTTCCTATACACAGATAATTAGTTTTCTCTATATTTATATAAAGTCCCCATTTTTCATATTTTTCTTTTAGTTTTTTTGCCATATATTCTATGCCATCGTGGTCTTTTGCTATTAATACCCGGAGCAAAATAATAAGAAATATAATTAGAAGTTAACGTGAATGTTTGTTCCTTTCTAAATAACTCAATAGCATCTCTAAATGGCTGCAAAATACCAATAAATCCAACCTTATTAGGTACAGTCTTTTTTTGTGGGACTTGAGTATTTTCCAAATCGAAAACATTTTCTAGCCACATTATTAAGTTTATAATTCATTGTACTTTCACTTTATCTTATTTTATACTTTTATTTAGTTTTTTTAAATTATGAGCTATATTTTAGAATAGTATTTTTAACCTTTTCTGTGTGTGAGAGGGCTGTTGTCTGCAAAATTGAGTGAATATACATGGCATATTTTGTATTGGTATGCGAATTTTTTTGGCATGTTTGAGTTTTTTTACCTTTAAGTATAATTCTATTAAACTGTACATTCAGACTAGAAAAACAGCCATCAACACATTTAGTACACATCTTCATTCATATGATCATTGGATAGCGTTATGCATATTATAATCTTCCACAGACTACATTAACGTATGGTAACGCTATAATGGAAATGACCTCACCAATTACCACATCGTTGAAGTAATGATCCACTTTTGAGTCCATGAAAATGTTGATACTATTAGCGCTTAAGCCGACATTTGCATAATGTTCGGTCAACACGACAGTTAGTAAGTGGCAGAGAGTAGATGTGTTTTTAATATAACTCAGGATTATAACTTACAGTTAGGAGAAACTTCAACCTCTGACCAAACTATTAATTATTCAAATATCCAACCACCAGGGTGAAAATGACTTCAGTAGTATCTCTACTGCCAATTAGAGGAAAAAATACATGACATTAAACCACAAACTTTGAATATTCTACAAAGTCATAAAAGAAACGAAAAAAAAAATAAGATCATACCACTTCAAGTATGCCAAAGGAAAATGGAGAGGAAAATCTTAGGCATAACTCTGAATGACAGAATCTCGAATACAACACTTCAAGTGATATCCTCAACAACTGATCCCACACAACAAGCCATCAGGAAAAAATGGAAGTGGGGAGGCCACGTCGCAAGAATACAGGACGACAGGTGGACAATAAAAACAACCATGTGGGACCCGTACACAGGCAAGAGACAGCGCGGAAGACCAAGACGACGATGGGCTGACATCTTCAAAGAACGAGCAGGGACGCAATGGTCCAGAGTCGCCAGATGCAGGAAAAGCTGGAGAACGATGGAGAGCCAACTGTGTATTAACTAATCACAGAACAGACAGTGTATACAAACCAAGTGCTACATCCAAGTCAACTTCTCACCACGGAGTAACTCACCGGGTGACACTCTCAAATGGAGCTTAACCCCTGTACAGGGAGGCCTTTGCCCTAAAGGGACATATCAGGCTTTATTTATTTATTTATTTTATTTATTTATATTCCATGTATGTAACATATTACCCCCATATATCCCTCGTGGAGAAATGGATGCTCTGCTAGTAGGAATTTCTTGACCAAACTAATTTGGTTAAGCTTATTTTTCTACATATGCCAGAGAGTGACGTGTGGTTAGCACATTTCCTCAATATAAACAAATAAATAAACAAATATATACATTTAATTAAATAAAAATAAAACTTAAATTTTTATGTGATTTTCACATTTATTAAAATATAAATTAGTTACAACTGTTTCGGTACTTTGTACCTTATTTAGACATGATAACGAATGAATTTGTTATCATGTCTGAAGAAGGTACAGTACCGAAACAGCTTGTAACTAATTTATATTTTAATGATTATGAAAATCACATAACACTTTATATCCACCGCTGTGGTCTCGAGGTAGCGTGCTGCCTTGTCACGCAGCGGGCCCAGGTTCGATCCCCGGTCGGGGTAGTTTTTCTGAGTGAGGTTTTTATCGGCGTTTTTCCTCACCTGTAAGACAAATGTCAGGAAAACTTTAAGGCCCAAACGGTCCCCGAAATCATATGGCCATCATCCTTATCATCATCATCCTTCACCGGTGTGGAAAGCAACGGGAAGCTACCACACCTACACAATTCCCTAGTAAAGCTGCAAGCATAGCATGAATTTGCTATGATTGCAGTGAAGGACATGCCTTCGGGCAGAATTACTAGGGATGGATAAAACTTTAAGTTTTATTTTTATTTAATTAAATAAATTATGGATTTTCATCAAGTAAACGTCAATTCAATTGATTAAATAAATAAATAAATAAAATAAATAAATAAATACATAAATAAATATATATATCATTATGAACAAATTCGTTTTAGGCCATGTGGCCTGTACGGTAAACCTAGCGAAAATGGTCTTGATCTTTCCACCGATGTTTTGGTCTTCCTTGGTCCCTATGTCCAGTTGGGGTTTATTGGAATGCCAATGTTGGAAGTCTATTTCTTGCCATTCTCCTCAGATGATTTTTCCAATTTTGTTGGTATCTTTGTATATCTTGATTTAAACTTGTTACTCCAAGTTTTCCTCTGATAATAGTGTTCCTTTGGTGATCCAATCTATTAACTCCTAACAATGATCGTACGAAGCGCATTTGGCTTACTTGAAGTTTATGAGAGTTTCTTTTATTTAAAATCCAAATTTCACTTCCGTATTTTAGAGCAGCTTTTGATGTGATGTTATGTAACCTTAGTTTTGTCTCTGTCCTCATCTGTTTACCAAAATGTCTTCGTATTACCCCATTCATTTTATTATATTTTTGTAATTTTGAATCAATGTCACTCTTATACTCTGCAAATAAACTTCCTAAGTAAGAGAAATCTGACACTTGTTCTATGATTTTTCCATCAATTTCAATTTTCACCCGTTGTATGTTTTTTCCTCACATTGCCATTGTTTTGGATTTTGAAGTGGAAATTTTCATATTATATTTGCTGGCAATTTTGAATAATTGATACGCTGCTATTTGTAAGCTATATATATATATATATATATATATATATATATAACATCGTTATAATATTAATTCTACCATCGAAATAAAAAAAAAATACTGCTTTAAAGTAAATATAGGGCCTACCTCAATAAAATGCTTTTTTGTTATAAAAGCCGTAAGATGGCGTTGCAGACGCTTCCCGCTATCTCTTATGATTTGAGAATTGTATATAAGTGAGGAAAATTAATGTTTGCACTGGGATTCCTGGACGCACTAACACATAGAGTTAGAGTTCGCGGGTTCAAATTCCGATTCAGTCATTAATTTTTCTTTTCATGATTATATACAATGTCATCATATGTGTATGTGTTAGAACCGTTATTACCAGTTATATTATATGGATGCAAAACATGGACTCTTACTTTAAGGGAGGAAAGAAGATTACGAGTATTTGTGAATAAAGTTCTTAGGACAATTTTTGGGCCAAAAAGAGATGAACAGACAGGTGAATGGAGAAAACTTCATAACAGTGAACTACATGATACATGTAGGAAGCCAGATGTAATAATAACAGTTAAGTCTCGTAAACTGCGATATGTAGGACATGTGGCACATATGGGGGTGAATGAGGTGGATAGAAGCTTCATGTAGAAAAACAGAGGGAAAACGCCCAGTTGGTAGACCAAGAATGAGGTGGGAGAATACCATTATCCATGATTTGAGGGAAGTAGATCATACAGGGATGAGCTAATTCAGGATAGGGATGTGTGGAGAGCTTATGTCCGCGCGGCCATGAGGCAATGGGTTCAATAGAGCCAGTGAGTTATAAATAAGGCATACGCTATTAGAAGACATATCGGGCGGAGCTATGCTTTACTAGTGCATTTCGTCCAGCCTATCATAATCAGGCGGCATTATACAATATTATTATTATTATTATTATTATTATTATTATTATTATACAATTGGCGCTGTAACCACGACATGTCGTCTTCCCCTCTTACATACCGATATCTGACAACGGCGCATGAAGAGTGAAGTAGGATTGGCTTACCGCATATGTCTTCTAATACCGTGCCTGGTTTAGTTAGTGTGTTCTAACGATACCCACTTGACTTTACGCGCTTCGGGTGCCGAAGTGGGCGGATAGATGGCGTCAGGTCTATTTTCAATTTACGCAACCTGGGCGATTTCTTTCATTCCATTTTCCTGTTAAGCCTACTCTGCCAATTGGAGTCCGAGACTTAACTGTTCATATTATATCTGGTTTCTATAGGAAACCATGGCCGCGCTTCTTAACGGCAGGACAGCTTCCTTAGCTTTGCATTATTTAAGTCCATCTCTGCTTCTTCTCATAGTGGTTGCTAGTAATGTCTATTTTCTGTGGGTGATTCTGTGCTCAGTAACTATTGTCAATTTGGCATTTAGGATTTTTTTTTGAAATTACGTATTCAGTGGCTGTTGTACTAGTACGTCTCATCTCTCACCAGCAGCTGTTGTCTTTCTGATAGATGTGATTTGGCTCGTAATATCTGGATGTGAAAGTGCCAACAAATAACACTGGTAAACATGATTTTTGTCTCATAAGTACCAATACTTGTACTTAATGCAGTTTTTGAATCGTGTTTTCAAATATGTATTTGGAATTTCTCCATCACTCACAGTTTTTTTATTTCAATTTAAATTAATGAATTTAAATAATTATTCTTTTAATAAACCTAGATTTCTTCCCGGAAAATCTTGGCGCAGTGAGCGATGAGCACAGGGAACACCTTCATCAGGAGATTTAAGCT
The DNA here is from genome assembly GCA_030220185.1 of Diploptera punctata. NCBI lineage: Eukaryota > Metazoa > Arthropoda > Insecta > Blattodea > Blaberidae > Diploptera > Diploptera punctata. The sequence continues at coordinate 1,452,615 of JASPKZ010003834.1, forward strand.
ATGGAAAAGAGATATCAAGGCAAATGGAATCCTAATATGCTGGCCGATTATTGTTGGACTATCAAGAGGGATGCTCCACAGGCGAAATATAGCAGAAAATCGTCATTTCTTACTTTCTAGGTGAATCCGAATGTTCGAATATTGTGTAGTTACGAATGCAGAAAATATTAAAGTGTTTGAAATTATAAATTTCTGTCTCTCGGAAACCTTGCGTGATGGGGAAAAACCGATATCATATTTGAATTCAGGAGAAAAAGTACTATCAGAATCACATATATTTTTCTGAGACAAAAAAAAAGTTTATTTTTTGTTGCTCAGTGTTGTTTGTATTTAAATTTAAAAAAAAACTAAAGTATTTAAACAATGTAACTAACTTACTAACGCAGTAATTAAACCATTGGCAATATCGAACTCAGAGATTCATGGCCGCGCGGACATAAGCTCTCCACACATCCATATGCTGAACTGTTTCCCAATATTACGCTGTATAATCTACCTATTTAAGTTATTCTCATAAAAACGTTTGTAATTTAAAGGAGATGAAGTATAAAGGAGATGACTAGAAAACCTAAGCTCAGAATAGAGATGTATGGAGAGCCTATGTCCGCGCGGCCTGATTCGATAGTGTCAGTGAGTTAGTTTCTGTATAAGCACAAGGAGTAACCGACCTGTGTATGTTCTAACTTCTATTAGTTCAAGACTTCAAAATGTTCTCTCCCCCTTTTGCTGTCTTTCTACAAGAATAAGTCAGAGGTAGTTCTTTCCCCCCCCTGAGCAGGGGCTGAGTGGAATAACGACCATCGCATCTAGCATTGTAATGTGCTATTGTAAGTGCCTACCTGTCAGGGGAAGGTTCTAACTTTAATTTATTGCTAGGGGTTACATGATTTAGTGTCTCTGAATCGTAAACCAGGTGCTGACTAGAATAACATTACTCCAATTTAATAAATCAACCAATCTTAATAACTTGTGACATCCTGCATTCAACCAGGTAAATTAAACCCATTATGAAAATAATGAAAAATTAAAAAAAATGAAACTGATCATAGAACTTAACATTGTGCATAGTTCGGAAGTTAAAATAAATTACTATGATATGTATATAAATAGTATTTTTATAAAATAGGAGACTGCGATGGGAGGACATGTGGCAAGAACGGGGAATGAAAGAAATACATAGAAACTTCTTTTAGGAAGACCACAGGGGAAAACACCCAGTTGGTTGACCAAGAATGAGGTAGGGAAATAACAACCATGATTTGAGGGATGTAGATTATACAGAGGGGGATGATTGGAAAACATTAGCTCTGGATAGGAATGTGTGGAGAGTTTATATATATATATTTTAATCAATGCCACTTTCTCGTATTCTCGCTTGGCATGGGGTGCTAGTACCCACTTTTGAGGTTAGGGCGCCTGAAGTTGAAGTTACGCTGCCCTTGAGAGGTGATGATGTTAATGATGCGCCAGGAGAGACCTTAAACTAAACTTAATCTAAAGAGGCGATTATGACAATTATGGTTATTTAAGATTTATTTTTTAAGATTATTTAGAATTAGATAGGTTTTTTGAGTGTTTATTTTATTTTGAATGAATTAGTTTACTTTATTGAATGCAGATGATGTTCGGGGACCGTTTGGGCCTTAAAGTTTCCTGAAATTTGTCTTTCGGGTGAGGAAAAACCCGGAAAAAAAAACTCACTCATAAAACTAGTCCCGACCGAGGATCGAATCTGGGGCCCCAGCACGCTACCTCGAGATCACAAGAGTTGATTATTTGAGAATATAAAGCTTAGAAAAATATTTGTATCAATTAGAGATGAATAGACTGATGAACGGAGAAACTTATAAAACATAATCTTTATTGGAAAACATATGTTATTAACGTTAGGTCTTGAAGATGTGATCAACAGTCGATGTAATATGAATGTGGAATGAAAGGGAGGCATGGACACTTGTAGGAAAGCCAGGGGAAAGCGCCCTGTAGGTAGGTCAAGGAAGAGGCGGGGTAATAATATTAATCATGATTTGAGTGACTTAAATAGTACAGACAGTGATTAGAAAAGATTAGCTCAAGATAGGGATGAATGAAGAGGTTAGGCCCAAATTGGATAAACCTGGTTTCAATAGTGCAAGTTGTATAATTCAAAATTAAAATATAAAATTATGGAATATTCACGTGAAAGGTTCGTCTCCTCAAAACACCAGTTTTGAATCCTGCCGATGATGGGACAAGTCCCGAAAGCGCTACAATTAAATAACCAATTAAGTTGAGAAGACGGACCTTTCAGTTGAATATCCCATAATTTTATATTTTAATTTTGAATAATACCTCAACGGAACACATCATGAATCTTATAAAAGTTGCATAATTCAGTTAGTCTGATTATTGTTAGGGGTAAGCCTTGAACGCTATATGCCAAGTTTGGTTCCGAAAAAACAGAAATTACCGCCGATAGAACACACACACACACGCGCGCACGCGCACACACGCACACACGTACACACGCGCGCACACGCGCACACACGCACACACACACACACACACACACACATATATATATATATATATATACATATTATATTATATTTTTGCGGATATAAGTATGATTAAGAAAGGTTTCTTGGATTTTCCATGCCATAAATTCGAGGTTAGCTTCTGGTCACTGATTTCTATATTTCGAAATGATCCCACATGCCATTATCAATGAATTAATTCTTTATAATGGCATGTGGATCATGTCGAAACGTCGGAATCAGTAGCCAGAGACCAAACTTGAATCCATGACACGGAAAACCGAAGAAATCTTTCTTAATTATATATTAGTATGCTATTAGTATGATTAAGAAAGGTTTTTTGGGTTTTCCACGTCATGGATTCAATGTTAGACTCTGGCTACTGATTCCGACGTTTCGAGATGATCCTACATGCCATTATCAAGGAATGAATTCTTTATAATGGCATGTTGGATCATGTCGAAACATTTGAATCAGTGTACCGCGGCTAACCCTGAAAAATCAATGACACGAAACTCCAATACCTTATTATAATATATTATATATATATATAATATATATATAATATAATATATCATGGTCATTCTCGTTGACTCACTAAATAGTTTTGTTGATATTTTCCTGAGAACAACCTCAATTGCATAATTCCTTCGAATTTCGCTAAAATGTAACCAATTAAAATATCAGAAGTATTTTTTTTTGAACACCATCGTGTATTGAAATTCGAGATTTTTAAAATCGACGCAAAGAATTTTGGAAGCATCTCGCAATTTCCAACCTCCATATTTTTTTTTATGCGTTATTGGATTTTTACAAGATTGCATAACCTAGAATCAGTATATAGTTTAGCGAGAAACAACATTCTCAGATATTCAGAAAACTTTGTTACAGTGCGATTCAGTTGCTTTGCCTGGAGGAATAAGAAAATGTTTTGAACTTGGAATTAAAAGAATTCAATTTAAAATTCATTCAATATATTCAATACCTTTGAATAGTAAATCGTTTCTCATTCCATTGGCGTATTTTTCTTTGTTAGAAACGTTTGAGGGAAAAACATTTCGTTGAACGAGGTTATTCAAATAAAGCTAGTTTCTATGATTTGGTTTCCAGTCCGTACCTGTCCGTGCAGGGTTCCTAACGAAAATCGATTCACAACGTGGACAAGAAAACAAAATTAGTTTATCTGAAGCTCTGTCAGTCAAAAGTTCTTGTAACACCCCAAAAACATAACACATTTTCAAAAGTTTACACAATAACGCAACAAAGTCACTAGCATTAGCCAACCCAGAGGTTCATGGCCACGCGAATGTAATTTCTATATATATCCATATCCTGAAGTAATGTTTTTCAATTATTCCCTGTATATTTTTTCTCTGTCTAACCGTATTATTCAACAACTTGATCTAAGAGGAAATATTTCAACAAGACTAAAACAATGTCTTGCATATGCTGATGATGTAATAATAACAGCAAGAACAAAACATTCCCTACTGGAAACCTTTGACAAATTGAAAAATGAAAGTATAAAATATGGGCTTGTAATCAATCTAAATAAAACAAAATATTTAAGATGTATGAGAAATAAAAAAAATTGACTGAACTAACTATAAATAGTGACTGTATTGATCAAATTAACTCCTTTAAGCACCTAGGCACAATATTAAACGATAATAATACTGTTGAAGAAGAAATCAAAACAAGAATATCGCAAGGGAATAAAGCATATTTTGCTAATTTCGATATATTCAAAGTAAATTAATATAAAAAAAAATGTTAAATTCAAATATATACAGCAATAATAAGACCAGTCATATGTTATGGAGCTGAAAACCTGGGTACTAAAAGAAGCAGATAAATTAAGACTATTAACGTTTGAGAGGAAAATATTTAGAAGAGTGCTAGGTCCAGTAAAGGAAAATGGAACTTGGAGGTTGAGAAGGAATGACGAATTATACCTCAAGAATAATAAAGAAAATATAATTAGTTTTATCAAATCCAAAAGATTACAATGGTTTGGACATACACTAAGAATGCCAAAGGAAGATTGCGAATGATATTTTAAATTGGAAGCCACAGGGAACAAGACCAAGGGGAAGACCCAAGGATCGATGGAAAGATGACGTAATTGAAGATTTGAGAGAGATGGGGATTTTTGATTTGAAATCTACTGCACAAGATAGGAAGAAGTGGCGTAAACTGGTTGAGAAGGCCAAGACATTCCACTGGAAGTCGTAGAGCTTGACGAAGAAGAAGAAGAACCGTATTATTCTCCCACCTCATTCGTAGACAATCTACTGGGAGCATTCCTTCAAGTTTCCCCATACCCGCTTTCATTCCCTATTTTTGGCTCATGTCCTGTCCATCGCCCAGTCTATGAAACTTTATTTTTCTGGTTTCTCATAAAGATCATATAGCTCACTGTTAAGCAGTATTTTCCATTCACCTGTCTCTTTGTTTTCTTTGGTTAAAATTTTATCCTAGCAACTCTATTCTCAAATATTCTAATTTTTATCCCCCCTTGAAGTACAAGTCCATGTTTTACATTCATATAACTGAGAGAATAACAGTTTTATATACTTCAGTTAACCTTTTTTTTGAGAGAAGTTGGGATGATAAGTGTCCCTGTAATCCGTAATAGAATGCATTTGAAGAATTAAGCCTAGGTCCATTTTTTTTTCTGGACCTCATTCTTCTTTTTAATTATTGTTCTTAGGTATTTTGAATTCAGCCGCCTTTTAAAAATATCTCGTATTTGTCATCAAGTTTCCATTTCTATTATATAATATATGTGTACATGTGACCATATATTTAGTTTTATTGATACATTACTTCCTGTCCCAGTGTTTTGGTTTTATTTAATTGAATGTGTGTGCTGCCTTTAGTATTTTCTCGCTATCGTGTAATAATACTACATTATGAGAATATACGTACATGTTACTAACCCCAAAACTCTATATGATTTAATAACATAATCGATACAAGAATGGCCTCTAATAAAAGATCCAGAACAATAATGTTGAAGGAAAATTGTAGTATGAAAGTGCTAAATTATCAGTCCATCGCCGTGGCCGAGCGAATTGAGATATTATGCCTTGGTGCAGAGCTAAGGGACTTGCGCTGGTTGGATTCGCCTTGGGAAATACTTATTTCATGGATTTCGGCCAGTATGGGACCAGTGCTCACCTATTGGCTAGAGAATTTGGGTAGCTACGATTAGTAGCGGCTCCAGATTGAGAAAATCAGCTATAACTTTTTGGTGAATTAACATGCGCACCATATGTCATCCATGTGTTGCTGAATGATCGTCTTTCTGTTATTAACATATATGGATGTGAGGCTAGTAGCCGACTGGTAGGTCAAGTATCTTCTAATTCTGTCGCTTCATTCAATAAAGCGAATATCTAGTCACATATGCCGCTAGTTAGCTAAAAGCATGGGTGATGTCAGAACCGAGTAGGCGTGCTGTCTCTGTGTACCTCTGTCTCTTTCTGAGACAGTTTTTGTCTTTCAGCTCATTGATGCCAAGAATATGGGATAAATAGCTTTCGGAGTAACTTGAAAACACGTAAATTTATTTAGGCGTAGCAGCGCAAGCCGGGTATTAGCTAGTTTTAAATAAAACATCTAGTCTAATTTTCTTTAATCAAATCATCTTTATACAGGGTGATTCACAATAAGTATTACAGACTTCTAGGGGTTGTAGATGGGACTTAGTAGATAAAGTTTGATAAGGAACCCATGTCCGGAAACGTACCATTTTGATGTAGAATACGTTTGAAGATCGAAACACAATATGATGATATCGTGTGTTTTGTGTTTCAGAATAAGTATTACCGATTTCTAGGGGTTGTACTACACCTGTTGAGTCGGAGGAAGATCTTTGCACGAATTCAGGTGACAGCAGAAATTATTGAGCAGACACCAGGTCTTGTGTGGCGTGTGTATTAAAACATGCGTAGCAGGTATACTTTGTGCAACGAACAACAGGGTCCCCACATGGAACCACACCTGTAGTATAACCTCTAGAAGTTTGAAATACTTATTCTGAAACACAAGACACGCGATATCAGCGCATTATATTTTGATCTTCAAACTCATTTTATATCGAAATGGTACATTTTACGAGCATGCGTTTCTTATCAAAACTTTATCTACTAAGTCCCCTCTACAACACCAAGAAGTCTGTAATACTTATTGTGAATCACCCTGTAGTTAAAATATATATACAGTCAATATGCCCATTTCACCAATAAATGTTTAAAATGGTCAACAAGTTTCTACAGCCAAGCTGTCATTCTCAAGACCAATATCTGGTCTTGAGAATGACAGCTTGGCTGTAGAAACTTGTTGACCATTTTAAACATTTATTGGTGAAATGGGCATATTGACTGTATATATATTTTAATATTGTATCACCAAGAAGATCAATTGTGTATTAAATACCCTGTAGTTGCTTTATATATATCCCTCGAATCCTGGTCACGCGATTATGAAAGTTTGGAGTTTGCAAGCTTTGGTTTTAGCGTTTGGCGATAGTCATGTTTAATGTTAATTAAATCTATGTGAATGGCTCAATTAAATAAGTTGATTACAAACTTTCGTACTTGCTACCAGTTAATATTTATTTTCTATGTGTATGGGTCTTCAAGCCTGGTAATTACTGTATACAATATGTGCTAATTAACCTAAATTTAACGGATGAAAAGGACAGAGTGAAGAATATAAAAAATAAATGAAACAAAATTACTAGTGACATATAAGCTTAATAATTCAAATACCTAGGAACAGTAATAAATAATAATAATAATAATAATAATAATAATAATAATAATAATAATAATAATAATAATAATAATAATAGCAGCTTTATTTTACCTGGCAGAGTTAAGGCCTTAAAGCCTTGTCTACCACTCAAATCACAAATGGGAAGTAATTAAACATAAACTCAATTCTGAAAATGCGTGATATTATGTTTTACAGGGACTCTTGACTTCCCAACTCCTTTCAGAAAACGTTAAACTGAAAAAAAATATAAAACTATTATTCTACCAGTTATACACCGTGTCCCATTCAAACCTCCCACATTTTAATTAACCATAACTCTCAAAGTATGCGGAATTATGAAATGAAGCTGGCATTAAAATAAATAGAAACTCAAAGAATTTTTGTTTTCATTGTTACAGTTAATTCACCTGTCGCATGTTGGACAATAATGACATAAAACCACGTTCGCCAGACATCACTCCACTGGACTTCTTCTTCTGGAGGTATGTAAAAGACCGTGTGTTTGCGACTCCAGTACAAGATCTTCATGACACAATTGCAACAGTACCAGTGGACATGTTGGACAGAAAGTGCCACGAAATCGAATACAGACCTGATATTGTTCGTGCTACTAATGGTGTACATATAGAGGTGTTTAAGTGTGTGGCAATGAACATTCTTTGAGTTTCTGTTTTGTTTAATACCGGCTTCATTTCATAATTCCGCATACTTTGTTAGTTATGATTAATTAAAATGTGGTAGGTTTGAATGGGACACCCTGCATTAATATGGATGCGAAGCATGAATTCTTACTTTAAGGGTGGAAAGGAGATTTGAATAACGTTCATAAGAAATTGTTTGGACCAAAGAGAGATGAACAGACAGTGAATGGAGAAGACTACATAACAATGAACTACATGGTCTTTATAGGAAGCCAGATATAATAAGAACAGTTAAGTCTCGTAGACTGCGATGGACAGGACATGTGGCAGGAATGGGAAATGAAAGATGTGCGTGGAAGCTTCTTGTAGGAAAACCAGAGGAAAAACGCCCAGTTGGTAGACCAAGAATGAAGTGGGAGAATTTCATTAACTATGATTTGAGGGAAGTAGATTATACAGGCAATGAATGGAAAATATTAGGTCAGGATAGGGATGTATGGAGAGCTTATGCCCGCGCGGCCATGAACCTATGTGTTCGATAGTGCGAATGAGTTAGTTATATAAGCCTAATACATTTAACTGTTTGAGACCCAATTTACTTATTACCCGTTTCGATCAGGGACCCAATTTACCGTATTTTCTAGGATCGGACCCCAGATTTACCGTCACCGAATACAGAGACGTAGTGCGAAGAAGTATTGTTATCAAATTATCTTGTGACCTAGTGCCAAAATAGAAGATAACTATTCAAATCTGGCCGCCAGATGGCCAAGAGTGCAAAAGTAATGCAACGGATAAAATAATTTCATCCAAGTTTACTTCAGAAGTAATATTTTATTATAATTATCCATTATAGGTATAATTTTTACATTAAATTTAAATATACGCTTTATTAAGGTGCAGTTCATATCCTATTTATAGAGGAAGGCCTCTCTCTGTCTCTCTCTGTCTCTGTCTCTCTCTCTCTCTCTCTCTCTCTCTCTCTCTCTCTCTCTCTCTCTCTCTCTCTCTCTCTCTCTCTCTCTCTCTCTCTCTCTCTCTCTCCCTCTCTTCTGATTTCTGAAAATTAAGTTAAATCATTTTTTTATAATATTAGAATTTTAATTATAATATCAAGTTATTCTTAATTAAGAGCATTAATAAGACAAGAACTTAATTAATTTCATTATTCCGCTATAAAATAACAAGAAAAAATATCAAAGTTTCTTTACAACTCTTTCATTTCAAATGTTTTCAATGTTAGCTGAAGTTTCTAAAGAATATGGCAATTAGGAGAAAAGTTAGATACAATGTAGTCCGACATATGAGGAGATTATTTTCATAAATTCTTGAAAAGTAATAGAAGTTCGTCAATTTGCTATAAACAAGCCAGTTTGATTACAGTAAACTACATTTAATACAAGTTTGCCGTGATATAATACTACTACTGCTACTACTACTACTAATAATAATAACTTAATAATAATAACTTGATAATAATAATAACTTGATTATAATAATAACTTGATAATAATAATAACTTGATAATAATAACTTGATAATAATAATAATAACTTGATAATAATAATAATAATAACTTGATAATAATAATAATAACTTGATAATAATAATAACTTGATAATAATAATAATAACTTAATGATAATAATAATAACTTAATAATAATAATAACTTTGATAATAATAATAATAACTTGATAATAATAATAATAATAACTTGATAATAATAATAATAATAATAACTTGATAATAATAATAACTAATACTTGATAATAATAATAATAATAATAATAATAATAATAACTTAATAATAATGATAGTTTATTAAATAAAAATAAAACTTAAAGTTTTATATGATTTTCGTATTTATTACAATATAAATTCGTAACAGCTCTTTCAGTACTTTATACCTTCTTCAGACATGATTACACATGAACGAATTTTGTTATTATATAAAATTCCAGTACATAACTGTAACTATGTAACTGAATGTAAACAAACTTTTTTTAATAAAGAATATTGTTTACTAAAAATGTTTACATTCAGTTGCATAGTTACAATTGTTATGTACTGGAGTTTATATATAATAATATTCATTCATTTGTAATCAGGTCTGAAGAAGGTACAAAGTACCGAAACAGATGTAACGAATTTATATTGTAATAAATATGAAAAATGTATGAAACTTTGTTTTATTTTCATTTAATTAAATAAATATGGATTTTCATCAAGTAATCGCCAAATCAATTGATTAAAACATAATAATAATAATAATAATAATAATAATAATAATCCATCCATAGTAATTCTGCCCGAAGGCAGGTCCTTCACTGCAATCATAGCATTTTAATGTTATGCTTGCAGCTTTACTAGGGAATTGTGTAGGTGTGGTAGCTTCCCGTTGCTTTCCACACCGGTGAAGGATGATGATGATGATCATCATGATGATGATGATGATCATGATGATGATGATGATGGCCATATGATTTCGGGGATCGTTTGGGCCTTAAAGTTTTCCTGACATTTGTCTTACAGGTTAGGGAAAACCCCGATAAAAACCTCACCCAGAAAAACTGCCCCGACCGGGGATCGAACCCGGGCCCGCTGTGTGACAAGGCAGCACGCTACCTCGAGACCACAGCGGTGGACTATAATAATGATGATAACAGTAATAATAATAGTAATAATAATAATAATAATAGTAATAATATTTAACCTGATGGAGTAAAGGCCGTACATTCTTCACTTCATCACTTACTTACTTACTCACTGACACTATCGAACCCGTAGGTTCATGGCCGCGCGGACATAAGCTCTCCATACATCCCTATCCTGAGCTAATGCTTTCCAATCATTCCCTGTATAATCTACTTCCCTCAAATCATAGTTAATGTTGTTCTCTCACCTCATTCTTGGTCTACCAACTGGGCGTTTTCCCTCTGGCTTTCCTACAAGAAGCTTCCATGCACGTCTTTCATTTCCCATACGCCCAACATGTCCTGCCCATCGCAGTCTACGAGACTTAACTGTTCTTATTATATCTGGCTTCCTATACAGACCATGTAGTTCATTGTTGTGTAGTCTTCTCCATTCACCTGTCTGTTCATCTCTCTTTGGTCCAAAAATTTTGCTAAGTACTTCATTCTCAAATACTCGTAATCTCCTTTCCTCCCTTAAAGTAAGAGCCCATGTTTACGGTTAAATAAATAAATAAATAAATATATTTTCAATTAATAATTTCAATATATAAAACTTCAGCCAGCGTATGTTTGCGCTTGCAAAACTCGAAAAGTTGTCAGTCGATTGTTATGAAAATTAGTAGGCCTACATACAGGTTTTCAGGTACGGAGACTCTTTCGTCGTTAGCTATTGTTCTCTAAAACCATTTGGTATAGTAATTCACCTGAAACGAACATTTAAAAATCCCTCTAGCAGTCGAATTATTTTATGTTTCAAAACGGAACTCAGTGTATGCTATTAAAATAAACCGAGGAAGATATTGTCAAAAAATCAGAGAAATTGGTCATCAGAAGTGGGGCTTTACCTGAAATACGAAATTAAAAAAATTCTCTAGCAACCGCCATGTTTGGTTCGTCGAAATGTATACCATATAATTTAATTAACTGGTAATTTTTCTCTTAACTTATTGAACTAAAAATAAAAACACACAATTAATTTATTTAGGCGTCGCAGCGCACGCCTGGTATTCACTAGTACATAATAAGAGTACACTATATATAAAACACATTAGAAAAATAATGGTAGTAATAACCTATAATTTGATTAAATTAATGACTTTATTATGAAATTGAAAGATTCAAAGGAAAAATAAATTATAACTGGAGCTTGTTTATATATTATATTGTCAGAAGTAATGACACGTGTGGTTTCCAAATTATCGATAAATTCGTGACTCACGAAGTGAGAAGTGAATTTATCTAGAGAATTTGGAAATCAAGAGTGGCATTTCTTAGGACTATTTAACGAATAAAATTAAGCTGTTTACTTACAAATCATTATTTAAATATAGTTATTTTAAAATATTTATATATTTAATGTAAACGGCGATGTTTGAAAACAAATGAGAAACGTTATGTTTCACTGCAAACCCGATCATATTATTTATTGCCAAAGGATCGCAATATTGTAAGAATGTAGTGAAGAAAAAATGAAACACATCAAACTATATATTAATTCATTTCTGAATCCTATGATGTAAATATGTCAATTATATTTTTCTGGAATGTTATTTCGCGGGAAAAAAATACGTTTAAGAGAGTGCAAACTATGGTTTCTTTCTTGGTGGTATAATCAATCGCTACAAATGTTTTTATGTTATATCCTGCAAGCACTATCTGCTAAAATTCGTGCACTATATATACAATCTGGTAGCTACATGAGGTCACTGTAAAATAATGCTATGACCTTTTCAGAAAGGAGGAGCTTGATTTTAAAGTGATAAAATTAAATTGGTAAAATCGAGGTAAAAAACGACTGTGATTGGTTGTAAATAAAAAATCATTCAAATGTGATTAGTCATTGACTGCCATTTGGGGCATGAGTTAAATAGTAAAAAAATATATTCAGTAAGCATGTATGTGAGTAGTCGAGCAGTCTTTGAGATGAGAGAATTCCAGGGACGGGTAGCCGAAACAAGGCAGGAGAGTTTTAGTTACAGTTAAATTGTCTCTCGATCGTGTAATTTAGTTATGATAGGAAGATAGAAGGATGTACTAAAGCAAAATGGTGACATTTGTGTTTTGAGTAATCTAAGAAGAATGAAGACACACACGTCATTTTTGCACGATAGTGCGTTCCGTCGTACTTACAGGAATGGCGACCATAATTGAAAGTTAAATATCCTAAATTTCGGTATTGCCAACCTATAAATAACTAAATAACTATACTGTAATATTACAAATTACCTACCTAGGGCGGGAAGTAAAACCACTGCCCTTTATATATACAACGTACAATGTGTGGTATATACAAAAATATATCTAAAAGGTAATGTTAAAATATATTATATGAAACAAATCACTACATTTTAAATGAACTGAACTTCATTTGAAACAATATAAAGCAATAAATTCGTACTTTCTGTCATTTTATGTCAGCTTGGTGTCATGGCCTGTTGTAGTCTCAACTAAATTATTTTAGGAATTTACCTAATATTGGCCAGATTGATAACGCAAGTCAGTTGTTCGCAATGAATGCAAATATACTTGGATCTTCGGATCTGTGCCCCTACAGCGCTGAAATCGTTCTTAGAAAAGTACACATCTATACTGACACCATTTCACCGCACTTCCCTCACCCTACGTCAAACGGCAGCCAAGATAACTTATCGAGTAGGGATGCTACCGAACTTCTCCCAATGTCAAGGCTCTTGAATATTGAATAATGCAAGGTTGGAGTTGAGTTGACAACACTGGAGTGCAAGCGCAAGAGATAGATAGAAGAGAGAGAAAGAGAGAGAGAGAGAGAGAGAGAGAGAGAGAGAGAGAGAGAGAGAGAGAGAGAGAGAGAGAGAGAGAGAGAGAGAGAGAGAGATAGGGATGCAGGGAGGGAAAGATTTACCTAGGCAGAAAAGGAAGGGACACAGATCCGTTGGACAGACAATACTTCAACGAAGATGTTATTATTTACTATTATTTATTATTTTGAAAACACCATCGTTGAAAAAATAATGCACAACGCACGTTTGTGAAGTGTTTTATAAAATCTCGAAATTAACCATTTCCTTCCTTCTGTAAAAAGACACTTCTCAACCTCGCATCGTAATACAGTATTTTGGCACAAGGTTTGAAAATGAGCTCCTCATATAGTAAATTCTAGACGTACTTGTTTCATAAAACAATTTGTTAATGGATTGTCGGAATGTATAATTCGTAAAAGTTGATTTTGTAGAGATGAGTCAGTTTGAATTACCATTAAACAGGAGGAGACAATATAATGAACGGAAGTGTCATTGAGATGTCGAGTAGTGCTGGTGAAAACGTGACTATCTCTCAGGAGATATTAATTTTACAATCGATGTTTATTATTTGCTTTCGTTCTTGCTTTGAAAAATACTATCTCATTTCAAAATAAATTAATACATTTTTTGAACGATAGGATGCATTACAAAAATGGACTTTAAATTGAAGCCTTTTATAAATTATGATACAAGCGTGCTCAAATTTCATTGGATTTTCATTTACTAATGCCATGTTTGCTAGATATTTTTATCGTGCTTGTATTATTGGAGTACGTTATTCAAAATATTGTATTGACCCGAATATAAGATGCACCCGAGTATAAGCTGCATCCTTAATTTTAGGAGGGAAAGAAAAAAATGAGTGCATATAAATTTACCTACATATATCCAGTTACAAAACTGTTTACACTATTTAAATACATTTTTCTTCAGTTATAATATGGGTTAAACCACCCGGTACAGCTAATTAAAGTCTTCTCCAATGTCACTGCTCATCTTAACTAACATTTTTTCCCGGCTTTTCTATTAGACGTACTCCTAGCATAAATAATAACTGCAAGTATGAAACCAGCATCTTAAATGCGCCGAATTCCCAAGCTTGCTGAATGTTAAAGCTTTTCTTTCGACATTTTCTCTCATTGTTAAAGAATAATACATTTATTATTGCCTCACTCTGATGGTTAACCGTTTATATAAAAGCGGGTGCCGCGCGGCACTGCTTGACATGCGGTGTTGTCATGTTTCTCATAGCGCTATGGGCCTTTATTACACAAGGACAGAAGACATTAATTATTTATGTTATTATTTAATTTTTATGTTATTTGGTATTGTTTAACTTTTAAAATTAAAATTATACATGTACTTATTTATTAAATAATTTAATTCCAACATTATATAGCTTGTAGGTCTACATGAATTTAATATTCATACAACATCATGCTGAAAATATTATTATTATTATTATTATTATTATTATTATTATTATTATTATTATTATTATAACTGTTCGGTCTGAAATATTTTCCCATGGCCGCCAGATGTAATCACTTATATATTTAACTACTGTAATACATTGATATTGTATTATTATTCGAGCAACATATCACAATAAATCATTGATAATTATAACAATTAATTATGCTATACAATTTTGTAACTGGATCGACTGCTTCACGAGCCAAGTTTTAATTCAAACTGAGGGAAGAAGAGCAATGTGGCAACATCGTGGTAGTCGCGGCAGTCGAGATCTTTGTATTTTAATAACATATAACAGCTGCGGGGAAACAAAGCGAGCCGCTTATTAAGCATCATAGTGAGGCAATAATATCGTAGTAGGTACGTACTACCGCACCTGTTTTAATCCGTCATATCATACAAAACAGTACGATTACCGTAATACGAAGACTAGTAATTGTTGTGTCATATACCATACAACTGCAGGCAATTGCAAACACGAGTGCGCGGCATTGTTGCTCCATTTCAAAATTAGAAAATTAGCAACGTGCTACATTTTAAGTTTCTATTAAAAACTAACTAACTTCCTGACACTAACGAACTCGTAAGTTCATGGCCGGACGGACGTAGGATCTCCATACATCCCTATCCTGAGCTAATGTTTTCCAATAATTCCCCGTACAATCTACTTCCCTCAAATCATAATTAATGTTATTCTCCCAACTCATTCTTGTTCAAGTTCCTATTCTATATAAAAATTTATCGACTGCGCAAATAAGCCGCACCTTTAATTTTCGTGCACGAAATTTGAAAAATAAACGTGGCTTATATTCGGGTCAATGCGGTAATATACTTTTTAAAACAAAATAATGAATTCCTATTATAGGAATTTATAATGATTAGGTTCTGTGAATGATACAAAATTGTTAATATCTAGGAAGATATTGATTGTAGCATCAGATCTTTATATAATGCTTACTGAATATTATCGGCCTTTCTCCTGTTTTCCCTACCAAAAACTTCATTTCACTACTTCTCCATAGTCTCGGGGTTATTTCGTTTGCCGAATTTCATTCCACCAATACTCTCCTCTCTTCTTCCCTCCTCCATATTATTACTATTATTATCATTGTGAATCTTTCTTTATTCCCCATTCCATCCCTCATGTGATTTATTAACTTACTGGCGCGGCAAACCTAGAGAGCCTGTTGGTGGTTTCACATCCACAAGGGTAAAATGCAGAGGTGGAATGTCATCCAGCCGGTGTAGTGTAAGGGGTGACATGATCGGAATACCGGCTCCTCTAGCCCTTGTAGCTGGTTTTTAAACCCGGAGATTGACAGATCCTGATTAAAATTTTTCTCTATCTAATAAAAATCTTGGTTCCCATATTTATTATGGAGATCTGATTGTGAAGTTTTTTGTATCTATTTATTTATTCTCCGTTCTTAAAGAAGATTATTTATAACTTGGAGTTTATCTGTTTAATTTTAACTTGAAAACATGTTCGAATTCAAGTTAAATTTCGTGAGAGAATTAATCGGAATCTTGAAGGAATTAATATTAATCCTAAGAATGTTTTACTTCTGGATAAATTAAATACATGGCGTGAAAGGTTTAGGAAGTCCTTAACCTTCTGGCTTCACATCCACATGTGCCAATTGCAGAAGTAAAATATCATCCAGCCAGTGTAATGAATGACACGTGATCAGCATATCTTTGTAGCTGGTTTTCTAAACAGGAGGAACAACAAATTCTGACCGAAATTACTTTTGTCTATGAAGAAAATCTTGACCTCCATATGAATAAAGCTTTTTTTTTTCTTAGCCCTGATCAATTCTGTATCATCAAAAGAGCATTACAGTCCGTTGTTGAAGAACTTGCTTTAGGATTTTCCACCAGTTGTTGATGTCAAGTATTAGTGTGTCCTCGAACATTCAATCAATCCATCTACTATTGGATCTTCCAAGCCTTTGTCTTCCTTCTGCTTCGTTATCAGTATTTTCTTTAAACAATGTCTTAAGTTTTCACTATTTGCACGTCCTGCCTATCTTAATCCAACTATTTTAATTGAGGTAAGTAGCCTATATCAGGTGACTTACAGGCCTATAGTTCATAGACTCTTGTTATATCTAATCTTCATTAACCATTTCATTACATGGTTCATATATCCTTAATTCAAGACAAGCCTCATGGTCTTGTGGTCAGAGCTTCTGACTATACTTCACGAGGTCCCGGGTTTTCCTTAAAGGGAGCTATTCCTATTGTCACCCATGATCTGTAATTTAGAATAAATATATATTTAGAGACTATTCCTGATGCTTCATTATCATTTATCGCCATTTTATGATCGAATCAATGTAATTCCACATTCCAGCTGCCCGAAATGGGTCACTATTCCGTCAATGCCAGGAGAGAATACTAGAAATGTCAAAAGACATCCTCGAGGGATTGGACAACAATAATATCCTAAATTCAATATGTTTTTTTTAAATATTCTATGTAATCAGGACTAAATAACACAAGATAAATTATAGATGATTTTTTTTTCTGTTCGCTAATGCATGAGCACATAGCGGAGGAATTTGAAACTGTTGGTGATTGACAGACTGGTTAATTGTGTAGCAATCCGGCGCATGTGCGGTGAACCGTTCAATTGTGTGAACAGTTGACTGGATACAATTAGACTGATTGCCACATGAATATTCTACGTGTCTGTCCCTTCACGAGTCTTTAAATTCTGATGCAATCACTTGAAATGTTCCCATTTTCAATTATCGAGAGTAACATTAGCCGCCATTAAGTGACGTTATCCATTCTGTTGTCTTTAGTGTTATCGGTTGGTAACATTGCATTGAATTTCTAATGAACTATCTGCCACAAACACGGAATAGTTCAGCTCATTTTACTAGAACCAAGATTTTTATCATGATTATCTTGTTGTGTAAGAGTTGTATCCTTGCTGGATTGATTAAAGGTTAAACATAAAATGGCGAAACTTTACATTTTGTTTTTGTCTTTTACATTTTAAATTATGAGACTTGCCAGTAAGTTAAATGTCTCCTGAATAGATTAGGAATCTAGAGCAGAATATAGTCTGACCAACGGATCTGTGTCCCCGTAAGATATGAAAAATAAACACTAATTCCTTTTCTGCCTCGGTAAATCACTTCCCTCCCTTCATTCCTATTTCTCTCTTTTCTTTCGCCCCTCCCATTACTCAGACTTGTGAGCCTTCTTGTGGACAGGTTATTTGCATTTGCAGTCCAGTGTTGCCAACTCAACATGAACACTGTAGCACGGAGTGGTGAAAGAAATATTATTAAGCAAATAATAAAAGTCAATCAGCGTCATTAGACCTACTTAAATATGAAGAAGTAATAATTAACCTTACATTATTCAATAAGTTCACCGCTGTGATCTCACGGTATCGTGCTGCCTTGTCACGCAGCGGGCCCGGGTTCGATCCCCGATCGGGACAATTTTTCTGGGTGAGGTATTTATCAGAGTTTTTCCTCATCTGTGAGACAAATGTCAGGAAAACTTTAAGGCCCAAACGGTCCCCGAAATCATATGGCCATCGTAATCATAATTCATATTCATCTTAGAATAAACTTAGGATTAGGGACTCTCCTGGCGCATCATCATCACTCATATCATCGGGGCAACGTAACCCCGCATTCCAGGCGCCCCAACCTTAGAAGTGGGTTACAAGTACGCCATGCCAGGAGAGAACACCAGGAATGTCGAAAGGCAACCTGGGACACTTGCAAAAAAAATACATTATTCAGTAATGAAGCTCCATGACACTGTTTGGGTAAGTTTAACAACATCGCTACTCGGGAAGTTATCCTGGCTCTTATTTGAGGTGGTAGGGAGGGTAGCGCATGGAATGGAGTGAGCACAAGCTTTTTTAAAAAGTTTTTTGAAAATAAGTGCAGAGCTAAAGGGGCACAGTTCAGTTGATCCGACAATAGGATCAGGATGGGGTTGCCATGTTTATGACTCTGGACTTGCATGTTGCTGTAGGAGTATGCTCCCTTAGATGAGCTGTCCCTGTTTTGACAAGCTAAAATTACTCCGTGGCACCTCGGTGTTGGAAAACAATAGAAAATTACAAAACTGAATGGTTGGAACATGTCGATAGAATAGTAAATTGAGGCTACCAAAATCCTGAAATCTTACAAACCAATTGATAAAACTCAAAGAGGATGTCCAATAAAGGGACTTTTAGAATAAGCCTAAAGCTAAACCGGAACATGCAATCATGTGGTCTAATACAATGGAAGGAAATTGATGAAGATATTTTATTACATTATGGCGCCTTCTTGGGCTAGTTTTTAATTTCAAGGCCGGCGGCGAGAGTCAAGATCCCACGTTTTATGTTAGAGAAGGATTCGTGAGCGCCGACTCATGAATCGGAAAGCTCGTGGAGAACTTCCCACATGCGGTTATACCTCCATTACTAGTAAGGTCAATTCTCAAATTTTCTGCCCATGAAAAGTCTCGAATAGACTCCAGAATATTCCTACCTCGCGAATGTATGCAGTTACGAGGGTCGGGGAAGCCATTCGTGTCCTTATAATAGTAAGGCGAATTTTAAAGCGAACATATGAAAATTATTTAAGTGAAACCGTCAGGGAATAGAAATAATTGAGTCATCATTAATTGTAAAGCAAGATGTTTTATAACAGCAAATTATTTATGAAAAATCAGTGAAATGTTGTAAAGAAAATGAAGCTAATTTGGTAATTTTCTGTAGTCCTGATCATCTGTTGTGTTTATTTAAATAAATTAGAAATTCAATCGGAGTCCTGCGGAAGGCCAGATAATATATATAAATATATATATATATATATATATATATATATAGAGAGAGAGAGAGAGAGAGAGAGAGAGAGAGAGAGAGAGAGAGAGAGAGAAGAGCAATCTTTAGGGTCAAATTTTTACAGATGGTAGAGGATTCTAAACTGACTATTTTAACATGAAAAAACTCTGGTCGGAAATTGATATCTCGGGCGCTGTGAGATTTAAAATGCAGCAATAATTATGAAGATCATTTCTGCAAGCTACTCGAATTTTGACATTAATAACTGCTGAGTGATGAGTCTTGGGAAATATAAAATTTAATAAGTAAACAAACTATTTATTTAGTTCTTTTATACAATTTAATAAGTAAACAAATTATTTATTTAATTTTTATATTAAATTTAATAAGTAAATGAATTATTTATTTAATTCTTAATAATCGTTTTAAAATACCCCATGATTTATCGCATCTGAAATTTTTGGTTATATCCTATAGTGTGTAGAGTATTGTTGTGATTGTCATGTGTTTATTATTATTATTATTATTATTATTATTATTATTATTATTATTATTATTATTATATTGATTAGAAGAAGATAGAATACCAAAGAAGATCCTTGATTGGTAAGCTAATAGAATAAGTGGAAGAGGCAGACATATAGAACTTGATAGGTGAAGTAAGGAGAAGTATATAAGCTAGAGTTTTGAGGGAAGAAGATACTTTAGACAGGAATCTCTAGCGACAAATCATTCGGGTTGAAGGAGAAATACTGTATTGTGGAATATTGCTAATAAAAATAATATTATTTATTGGCTCTTTTTAAGAAAGGAATTGAACATAGAACCTATCACAACGTTAATGGAAAAATACAGAATAAATTGTAGAGACCATGTCCTTAGAATGCCAAACATTAGGGTGGCAAGAAAGGATTTATATTATAATCCGAGGTGGACAAGAAATGCAGGTCGACATTTAAATAAATGGCGTGAGTAATTTTGAGTTGGAACAGGCCAACAAATCTAATCCTTGAAGATGATGGTGATTATTATTATTATTATTATTATTATTATTATTATTATTATTATTATTATTATATTACTTACGAAAATTTGTGGCCCAAAGACAAACGAAAAGAATGGGAAGACTGCATACATAACAGTGAGCTAAATTATTTGTATGGGAAACCATATGTAATAAAAATAGCTAAATATCTTAGACTAAGATGGGCATTAATGGGAAATCAAAGAACACTGAAACGTTTAGCGCGTGAAACAGAGGATAAGTGCCCAGAAGGTGGGGGGGGGGGCGTGAACCTCCGGGTCGGAGTAAGTTGTATATTTATTATTATTAATATTATTATTGTTATTATTATTGTTATTATTATTTCCTCTATGATGTCAAGCACTTTATTTAGAACACCTCGAATATTCCAAGTTCCAACAAGAAATGTCCTTTTCCTTTGCTCTTGTCGTCTTCGTTTATTTTCGTCCGGCTTTAAATCTTTAGGCTTTTTAGCATTGTTATGTTTTGTGACGAACAGAGAGCTGGCCTGATGCATCAACTCCAAACCCGGAGGACCAGGTGATTTTTGGTCAAGGTTTCCTTCCTCTAGCCTTTATCAAACCAACGACGAACGAACCATGTTTTTTTAACAAGGTTGTTACTCCTCCCCCTCACCCTTTTTTAACCTGGCTTCGGTCAGGCTTTGGCGGAAAGAAGAAGGAAAG
Source organism: Diploptera punctata (assembly GCA_030220185.1). Classification (NCBI taxonomy): domain Eukaryota; kingdom Metazoa; phylum Arthropoda; class Insecta; order Blattodea; family Blaberidae; genus Diploptera; species Diploptera punctata. The sequence continues at coordinate 1,474,027 of JASPKZ010003834.1, forward strand.
GAAGACCCCGAAACTCGCGGATGCAAGAAATAAGAACTGGAATGAGAACAAGAGGACTGGAGGGCATGGAGTGGGTGGACAGAGACGAGTGGAGGAAAAAAAAAACTTTAGGCACAGAAATATGAATAAACATTAAAAATCTGTATATAAATAAAATAAATTACTATTGCTATTATCATCTTCATATCACTGTTTTTTCCTTACCTGTTACATAAATTCCAGGAAACGTTAAGACTCAAAATGGTCTCCGAACATCATCTGGCCATCATAATTATCACATTCGCCTTGCTTAATAATATCAATGTGTGAGTTTATTGTGTGTATTGTCTTAAATGTTCTTGTCTCTCGCACACTACTCTTTGTGCCATTTAGACACATTCGTATAAGTCTAACTTTTTAGGAATTCCGAACTCCAGAAGGATACTATATAACTACTCCCTCTTAATTGAATCGTATATTTGGGACTACATTCTTCTTCTTCTTCTTCTTCTTCTTCTTCTTCTTATTATTATTATTATTATTATTGTGACGCATTGTTGATCCGTTGCTCAAATTATTGCCTTCGAATTTCGCGGGCGGTGGCAGGTCTCCTTATAAGCCAATAGGAATGAGATTCTAGTCATGTGCAGCCAGAAAACGACCTCTCTAGACGTGCTTTCTAGAGAAATCATTTTTCAGGTACATCGATTCTGGAATAATATATCTCGGACTTTATATCCGAGAGAATATGAGACTAATGCCAGAATGTTTTTACCTCGCCTATATTATTAGATACGAGCTGGGGTCGGGCGAGTCGGTCTTTTCCAAAATGTGGACGAGTAAACGTGATGTAAGTGTGAAGACAATAATGCGTTTAGTGAAGCCGTCAGTGAGCTAGAAGAACTATATGATAAAATAATTTTTGTGGTTGTAATATACTCTTTTAGCAGAAAAAAATGTGTATGTGTAAAGTGAAATAGTGAGAAAGCAAAACAGTGAATCTGGAAATTTTAACATCTGTAAGAGACACACTCAGTGCGTAGTATAAGTTATCACTACTTGTAATCTTGTCTTCCGTCCGTTGTATCGTGTTGCATGCAAATTTCAACCTTAAGCGGAAATCACACTTACCGTATCTTAAAAATTCAATAATAACTACAGTTATTTACAAATGGAACAAATTTCAAATTGAATATACAAAAGAAGGAAATAATGGAGTGAAAATAGGCCCTATAAAAGAATGTCAAATGACAGAATAGTTAAAATTGGTATGAATAAATTCCCAACTGGGAAAATAAATAACATTAAACGTTTCCGGGCTATGTGGCAATGGTCCATAACTGTTTCTTGCAGACGATTCTCCCTCAACTGCGGAGGGAATCTTCAGTGGCTAGTGCTTCTATGTGGTGTTCCCTTGTCGTAGACTCGACTGGGAAAATAAATATTGAAGGCCCGAAGAAAAGATGGAAAGATACAATTGAGGCAATACATTGAAGAAGAACAGACGAATACAGTTTCTGACAGAATGTTCACTGTACTCAAGAGATATTATAGAGAGAGTATATACGCAAGAAGAAGAAGAACTACAGTTCGACTGATCCAGTCATGAAATTTAAATGACAGCATTGTCACATTGTTGGAAACGAAATATGAAATTTGTTTGCATGATATATTTTTTTGACCCATGTTTTGCCATGGGCATATCACAGGATATTTACAGTTATTTACGTACACATTTACATTTTGTGTTGCTGCAAGTTAAATGTTCAGAAGATGTTGCGGAAGATGTTGCTGATGAAGTTTGTCACTGCGACGGTGTTGATGTGGAGCTGTAGTATCTGGAACAGTGTTTTGGTTGTTAGAACAGGAGACCGGTCTCTTGAGTACAGTGAACATTCTGTCGGAACCTGTGTTCGTCTTTCGGAGCGTTTACATAGGGGAGATGGTGACTTTCTGATCCTGTGAAAATATAAAGTTAAATAAACGTTTTGATTTCGGAAAAATAAGTAATTATTTATTTGAACGTTATTTTTTACCCTAATCCTAACATATTATTTTTAACCCTTTAATTGGCAATGTATCTTATACGATACATTAATTGGTTCGATTTATTTAGTATCATTAATGCAACAGAGGAAAACAAACGAGTAGTAATAACAATATGTAACGAATTAAACAATAAACCTAATCATAACAGTCACGCATGATTTTGTTTTCAGTGCGGTCCGTGGCGGTTTAAATAACTGGCACGAGAAATTATTGTTTTGCACAAAACTCTTTATAATTATACAATTATTTTGTATGTTAGAAAATATATGAGATTATTGAACTTTTTTTTTTCAGTCCACATGTCAACGCTCTCGAACTTTTCCCCTTCATTGTAGCTAAACCACTCATGTTACGATTTTCATATTATGCTTATTAACGTTTTACTGTAAAGCCATATATTTATTAAGAAATAAAGGAAATCGGACGCCTAGCTGACAAAAATTAAAATTATTTATGTGATCCATGTATAAAGTTAATTTCAAGAAATTCGACTGTTTTCCAATATTATTATTATTATTATTATTATTATTATTATTATTATTATATTATTATTATTATTATTATTATTATTATTATTATCATTATTAATAATAATAATAAATAAAGGTAGAGCAATAACATCAATGATTATATGTTGTCTTATGGAACAGACACATAATCAGAAATAGTGAGAAGTACTGTCACATATGGAGCTGAAGTTTTAAAATTCAACAAAAACGTATGTCGATGGAAATGGATTTCTTGAGGAGAGCAGCAAGATATTCAAAATTAGAAAAAATAAGAAATACTGTCATGCGATAAAAAAATTAATATTAGGTATTCAATAGTAGATTATATAAGATACAAGCAATTAAATTGGTATAGGCATGTACGACGAATGCATGAAGAAAGGTTACCCAGAAAAAATGGATTGGTGTCCACCTGGAAGAAGAAGGAAAGGAAGACCTCGAAATTCGTGGAAGCAAGAAATAAGAACTAGAATGAGAACAAGAGGACGGGAGGACATAGAATGGATGGATAGAAACGAGTGGAGAAGGAAAATAAAACTTTAGGCACAGAAAGGATGTGTAAACATTGAAAATCTGTATATAAATAAAATTATTATTATTTTTGTTATTATTATTATTATTATTATTATTATTAGTTGTAGCAATAGTAAACGTTTTTTTTAATTGAGATTGGAACAGATTAACAGTGCCTAACTCTTGAAAAGTTCATTACGATAATTCATTTTGAATACTGAATTTAATTAACATGAAGCAAAATGTAGGTAGAATTAATTAAATTTATATAAGCGTAGGATGAAAATAAATTTGAAGTGATATTTGTTTGGTGTAAAGCGTTCTATTTGAATGAAGAGAACACCACAACAATGATCGGATGTAAAAATCGCAGTTCCACTAAGTTACGGTTTGTGAACTAACAGCTGGAATCAAAATATGTTTTGCATATCCGCCGTGAGAGCTGGCACCATCCCGACTGCCCGGATCCATCGCCACACATTAAACAAACTCGGAAACACAACATTTTCTCCGGTCAAATACGCTCCCATTATTTCTAGCATTGCTTTGTTATTTACAAGCGAGAAAGTGTTTTTGTAAAACAACTCAAAACTAGAATTTTATATTTTAGAACGAAACTATAGAATAACCACCGTGTTGGCTCAAGTGGTATTTTTGGGATCTGTCTTTGGTAGGTCCTCAATTCTTTGGACTAAAGAGAGATGAACAGACAGGTGAATAGAGAAGATTTCATAACAGTGAACTATGGTCTTTATAGGAAGCCAGATATGAATAGTTAAGTCTCGTAGACTGCGATGAGCAGGACATGTGGCACGAATGGGGAATGAAAGACGTGCATGGAAGCTTCTTATAGGAAAACCACAGGGATAACGACCAGTTGGTAGACCAAGAATGGGGTTGGAGAATAACAACAATGATTTGAGGCAAGTGGATTATACAAGGAATGATTGGAAAACGTTAGCTCAATATAGGGATGTATGGGGAGCTTATGTCCGCGCGGCCATGAATCTACGGGTTTGATAGTGCCAATGAGTTAGTTAGTTAGGTCCTCAATTCAAACCCCATTGCACTTTTCTTGCATAGGATTCAACGCTGGGCGAATAGAATAGATGGCATTAATGTGGTCTATTCTGAATTGAGTCACCACTTCGGCAGACCACATTATGTTGATGATGTATTCTTGTATAGCGTATAGAGAGGAGTATAGGATAAGTGTATAATAATATGTTGCCTATGGTCCCAAGGGTCGCGAGTTGAGACTCGGCCGGGATCGATGGATTATTTAGGATTGAACAATTCAAAGAGCAAGTCCTCTGGGGGGGGGGTCTTTAAGTCGTGGGTCCCAAATCTGAATACTTTCAGGATGTGAAGGAGAAATGCAATATCACATATGCTGAGATATTTGTTAAAGCAAGGAAACGGAAATATAATGCCCACGTGGATAGAGCTGACGATACGAGGCTTATTAAAGCAGCGACGAACCTACGTCCTAGAGGAAAAAGATAAGTGAGCATTGACATAACTAACTAACTAATTAGCTGGCACTATTGAACCCGTAGGTTCATGGCCGCGCGGGCATAAGCTCTCCATACATTCCTATCATGAGCTAATGTTTTCCAATCATTCCCTGTATAATCCACTTCCCTTAAATCATAGTTAATGTTATTCTCCCACCTCATTCTTGGTCTACCAACTGGGCGTTTTCCCTCTTGTTGTCCTACAAGAAGCCTTTGGTATGGATTCCCTGAAGTAGTCCCCACCCGGAGAACCGAGTGGGGGACTATTTGACCTCCGGAAAATTTTACCCCAGCAGAACGCATGTCCGCATTTCTTGAAGGTTGCAATTTTTACGGTGAAAGATCGTCAATCTTTCGACTAAGGTACATTTTTCGTCTGGCTTATCACCTTCGACCAGTCCGGCATGGGTAACCCTATCGGCAGCAATACTACCACCGGCGTAGCTCTCGGGATCACTTAAGCACGCAAGCCACTCCGCCACGACAAGGTAAAGATACCATGGAGGGGAGCATTGACATAGTGTGTGTAAATAAACAGCCATACTCCTGTAGAAAAAAAAAAGTTAATTAAACCTGAATAAAGAGGCATCTAAGCAAAATTTTCCAACCTTCATTCTAGTAATACCTCAATTACCTACTAGACGTTACATTGTGTCGGTATCTTGAACATACCATTCATGACATGTGTAGGGAAGTGAGAGTAACTAAATTAACAAGATCTAGCAACTCCTATCAAATGGCAAGCTAAGATCCAACATTGGGCGGTTGCATCATTATAGAGAGTAGCGTATGTTTATATGGTTATGTAGTATAAAGCGTGTTGTATGAGGGATGATGATGAAGAGAAGGTAGAAGATGAAATCCGGTGCCGGCACTTAGCCTACTCCTGTCAAAAAGCATGAAGGGAGCCGCGTGGATTTACGTCTCCATCCGACGGACGAATAATTATCATAAGTAATGCCACGAGTGATTTCCAATTTACCTAGAGGATTTGGAAATCAAGAGTGGCATTTGTTAGGACTATTTAACGAGTAAAATTAAACTGTTTACTCACAAATCATTATTTAAATATAGTTATTTTAAAATATTTACATATTTAGTGTAAACGGCGATGTTTGAAAAATAAATGAAAAATGTTTGGTTATGTTTCATTTGTTTATTACTGCAACTTGATCATACTATTTAATGCCAAATAGGGTCGCAATTAAGAATGCACCTTAGTGGAGAAACAAATGATACACATCGAACTGTATATTATAACAAACATTATAGGATATTAATTATTTTTTCGGAAACAACTCAGTAAAATCAGTATTTAGGAACACAATTATCAAATGTGTAGGTCGAATGAATCTGTTCATTATTTGCTTTATTCAACGCATTTTTTAGAGAGTCAGTCAGTGCAAAATAATGCTCTGACATGTTCAGAATATTAAAAAGGAGGAGGTTTATTTATTTTGGTAATCAAAATTCGAGGTGAAACACGACTGTCATTGGTTGTAAAACAAAATTCATTGAAACGTGATTAGTCATTGACTCCCTTTTGGTGCATGAGTTAAATAGCCAATAGTACAAAACCCTTCTCAACTTATGCACTTCAGAGCAATTTTCAACTTAAAGCAGGAATCTGGTACACAATCTAGTGATTAAATATTGAACACCACCCACCACCCGTCCTGGCTCCGAGATTGAAATTTTTGTACTTAAATTAATGACAAACCTCATGGGATAGTGGTCAGAGCTTTTGGCTACAGTTCATGAGGTCTCTGATTCGAATTCCGATCAGACCACAGGATATTTTCTTAAATATAATCTATTCCTGTGCTCGTCTATGGTATGGATTTAGTGTAAATATATTTTTAAGCACTCTTCTGGTGTTTCATTATCATTCGTCACTTATCGTACCATCCTCAAAAAAATATATCGATTCCAGCTGACCCGAGGCAAGCAATTTAACTCCTAACCACCTAAAGCGATTCCTCCATTTCATATAATTGAAATTGAAATCAGCGAACACCAGAAAACACAAGAAAAACATAGTATTAGAAACACACAGTTTCTTCTTGTAAGCACATGTTCTCATTAACAGAGATTTAGGCGCTCTCCCCCTACAGGGAATAATTTGAACCATACTAATTTAGTTTTCATACTAAACTACTTTTCGCATAGATGTCATTTTGAGTGGTCCGTGGTCAGCGTTCCGCCTCATACTGACATCTAGAAAACCAAGGTAGTACTAGGACGGGAAAATTCGGTAAATTTTGCTTAGAGGCCTTTTCATTCGACTTATGAATCTTTTACGAGCCTGAAAATCTTCAGACTCTGGACCCATGGCTTAAAGTCCCTCCCGGAGGACTTGCTCCTTGGATTTTTCCATCCTAAAAATCCATCGACCCCGACCGGGTTTGAACCCGCCACCCTTGGGACCAGAGGCAAGGAGCATAACCACTAGTCCACCACAGCCGATCAACACACAGTCTACTAACTTAAAAAAAAACATTCTAGACCCGATGTGACATAGATGTTAAAGCGTCTATAAATATGAATGAAATAATTCTGAAACAAAAAATGAATTTTGTAAAACGCTGAGGCCATTTTCATCAAGATATGTGAAACATATCAAAATCTTAAAATTGTGCTAACATATTATTTTTATGTTTTAATTTCAGTCCGCCTAAGGGACCCCGATTTGATAACCGGCTGCATAGGAAATTTTTATTCTAAAATTTTCAATCTCTGCTCTAGGAGGGCTGGTGGCTAGAGCCGGTCAAGTACACATTCACTCCTACTCAGATCTTGCTACATGTTCCAACGATAATGTGACATAATTTAGGTTATTTTACGTCAGCTTATCATTCAATTTTTAGGCTTTTCTGGATTTTTTAAAACGCCACATAAATATCTGACCTAATTATTTACGTATTTATAACGTAATTATGTGCTTCTTTTGTTTTTATTAAAATGTATGTACAGTGAGATCAGTATAGCACTGGAGTGCAGACGCGGGGATTTCACTGTGCACGCGTAAGCCTTTGTCATCGCACAACACAAACCCCAATGCTATACTGATCGCTCTGTAGATCGGCCTCTCCTATAGAATCTCCCTTCATTGAAAGAATCATAATCATCATCATCATCCAAACAAGTTTAAGGCCCAAACTCTGTTACGGTTTCAGTGAAGCGTTCTCGGTCCATCTTTTTCTAGGTCGCCTCAAAGATCTCTTTCCTAGAGGACGGTGTTGAAGCATGACTTTTGGATATATATTGCGATTCATTCGTTGCACATGAATTTTCCTCTACTTTTTGCAACCATCATTGATAGTTTATATAGTAAATAAGATTCTAGGAGTATGGGTGAGGATGCAGGCAACGTGTATTACATCCAACACAAATTAAGTGAAATATTTTGCTACGTCACTAGGAGAGTGGTCACATAGTGAAACGAATCGTGGTGACTTTTCTGTTAAACTATACCATGTAAATGCCCAGAAATGATCCAGAATTGAACAAAGACCTGGTGTTTGCAGGTTACAATGAAGCGATAGTGATACAGAGGAAGAAAATCAGGGGGACAGTTTACGGGAAACGTATAGTCCTTGCGATAATATACTCGTATAGATGTATACTTCAGTTTATATGAAATATACCTTATATTTCTACATTTGGAATTTCTTTTTTTCCTTTAGAATTAGGTTAATAAATGAAAAAAAGCCAACCCGGCAAATCCTAAAGATAAAATTCTTATTATTAAACCCAGTTGACTTAGAGTAGAAAGAGCAATAATTGAAAGAAGATGTGACGGAGAAATGCTTATAAGTACAGATTGAGCAATTCCTTCGTAAACACATTATAAGCGTATGGTTGATGCGACCATTGCACATGACGTCAGAGGAAAGGGGGGTTAGATTAGTTTTCTGTACCGTCTGGTTACAACAACTGTTTAGAATGACTACATTAGTTATATTTCATTCCAAATGTTCCGAACAGTCAGTGCGCAACTTTTATATTCTACCGCAGTATACTTCGTAAGTCTGAATTCAGTTCACATATGACCGCTGTTCAGAGTGTCTATTCCGGTTGAGGTTTTAAGCTGTTTCTCTCAATCCAAGAGCAAAAGCGGCTTATACTTTATATGTTTTCTTATAGACAACATGGTCAGATTTATTCCGGTCTTTAATTCTTGTTTTTTAGGTGCTGGAATAGAACCAAAAGGTCCGTTTCCGACTTCATTTCTATACCATCTGTCATAAACTTCAAATTTAAACCGGGGCTATTGTATTTTACAGGAACCCGGGGTTCTACCTATAAAGCAGAACCAAAACGGATCGCTCACCGCCAGTACTTATGTGATGGCCGCAGAGCTTTCCATCTGTCTATATATCTAGGAGTTGTACAAGCAGGTTACATGAACACTATGATTTATAAACCAATAGTGTTGTTCATATAGGAGCGCTGTGTTTATACGAGGAGTTCGTTGTCATCCAGGTCATTCGTTGAGAAGGTACAATAGGAGTAACATGCCGCCAGCTATATCTACAGTCTAGTTGTTTATTTTGACATACTGTATATTACAACTTAGTTGCAGTGGTCATTAATCATGAATGATGTGCTCCAGTAGTTACATTCACTGTACTGTACCGCCCCTTACGAGTGAACGCCAGATATTTGAACTCCCTCCGAACCAAGCAATACTTCTCGATAAATTCAGAATCCTGTTTTATGACAAAACCCGCGAAGCCTACTTATGAGTATAGAACAACGGTCAGCAACTAGCGAACCGCGGTCCAAGTCCGGACTCAACTCACAAAAATATATGTAATGAATGAACTAAAACATAAAAAGAAAATTTCCGATTAGGTTAATAGAAACAATATTTATTTAAATAGTTATATTCTTTCAACATTTCAAATCATGAGAACAATTTTGTTACTCATTATAGTTGCTGATCTATGCAGCGCAGGAGAGTGCGCTGGAGAGCTGGGGTGGAAGGGAGAAGCTAACCGACCGGCATAGCGTATTATGTTATGTCGATCCACATAGAAGCTCTGTACACCCGAACGCAACACAAGAATTTTATTTAATGAAATACATTTTATAAATCGATCTCTGACTTTGGCAACATCTGAAGCTTCTTTTAATCAGAGCAGCCATATTCATATAAACACAATATTTGTGTTCGTAACTCGAACGGAAGCTTAACGCCACTTCATCAATCTTTTGGGCGGGTGTACTCGGCACCTGCGACCTCTGATACGGAAGCGCCTCCTTTGTAATACGGCTTCTTTGGTGTGCCAACATACACTTTGATACATAAGCGGCTCCTTTGCGGTGCGCCGGCACAAATATCGCTCAAGATTAACGGCCGCCCACCTTGAAGACACTCTTCGAATAAGTTGCTCCCCGCGTGAACGTAACTTTAAAAAACTGGCTCAAAACTACAAATGCAATTTCTCCCATGGATTTTTTATTACAAATATGCCTATCTAAAGTGTTTCATATAATTTGGTGAGTGAAAATGAAAATAAAAATAAACATTTAGGACCTCGACAAGTTTGTCAAAAGCATCCGGACCCCACCTAAAATTACTTGCCGACCCCTGGTCAACCACGATTTCAGATATACTGCGCCCAGTGTACCTTTTCTCTTCCGTGATTATGACATTGATGCCAAATCTAAGACGTCCCTGAATGTACTAAACTCATAAGAGTTTGAGTACAGTATGTTAAACATCCATGAATAACTTCTGAACGACTGTCAGTGGAGTTTGCAGCTTATAGTTCGGTTGAGTAGTTAAAATTTTATATTAATGATATATTCATGGATAGATCGAGAGTTTATATAGAGACACGGCCCTCTGGGTGATGTTTTAGTGAATGAGTTAAAACAAAATGTCTCTCAACAGTCTGGCCAACATGACGCGGTTATCGCCATCACCACATCACCGTATCGATTTCAAAGAATGAATTGCTGTGGTCGCATATTACAATCAGCCACATCCATCAATCTGAACAAAAATTTCACGTTCCAACTGGACGACCGCAGTTTCCCATAGCTACCAGAGTATTCATAATTCTCGCACCGGAAAATCCCCTCGCTAACATTTTCACCAGAAGTGGACTTTACTCTGTATGAATATTCATTAAACAATAAACTCATTCCTTTTATATCCTTGTTTTTTTTTCTCCTTCAGTTCCTTTCGTTTCTTCTAGTTCTCCTCAAATGTTTTTATAACGTTTTGTTGTAGCGTTTTGCAATGGAGTTTCTACAACCACTTACAGCGGATTCCGAAGGGCTCTGAAGATATTGAGGTTGTTCTCATGAGATTAAAAATTTTTTTTCTTATCTTCACCGATCCTATCAATGATATATATATATATATATATATATATATATATATATATATATACACACACACAGGGCGTTACCGAAATGAGTTCAGATTTTTCGTGTGTTGGTAGGGAACATCCATACAAGTATTTTAACACAATGGACCTTGGGTTGGAAATGCATTGTTGTGGGTCTACAGAATAAAAGAGCATTTAAAATTGTTGGACACATTGTTGTTTATTTATTAATTCTGAGAAAAATGGAAGGTATTACATCCTATTTTACAGTAATTGTTGAAAACGGCGACCATTGACCTGGTTGCACAGCTCCGCGCGTCTCATCTCGGACTGATGAACTCTAGGAAGCATATCTGGATGCTCCCTGATTTCCGCAGCCGCTGCCACGATCCTTTGCTACAAGCTCTGGAGCTGTGCATCCAGGTCAATGGTTGCCATTTCCAACAATTACTGTAAAACAGCATATAATAACTTCCATTTTTATTAGAATTAATAAATAAACAACTATGTGTTCAAAAATTTTAAATGCTGTTTTATTTTGTAGACCCACAACAATGCATTTCCGACTCAAAGTTCATTGTGTTAAAATACTTATATGGATATTTCCTACCACCACACGAAAAATCTGCACTCATTTCGGTAATACCCTGTATATATATATATATATATATATATATATAACATATTCATATATATATATATATATATATATATATACCGCTGTGGTCTCGAGGTAGCGTACTGCCTTGTCACGCAGTGGACCAAGGTTCGATCTCCGGTCGGGACAAGTTTCCTGGGTGGTGGTTTTTTCGGGGATTTTCCTCACCTGCAAGATAAAAGTCAGGAAAATTTAAGGCCCGAATATCCCAGAACATCATCTGGCCATCATTAACATATTCATTAAGGTTAGAATTAAGGCCTCCCCTGGAGCATCATTACCATCATCATCACCTATCATATATCATCGGGGCAGCTTTACTCCGCCTTCCAGGCGCCCCAACTCGGAAGTGGGTTACAATAATGCCATGCCAGGAGAGAATACCAGAATGTCGAAAAAACATCGTGGTGACATTAATTTTTTTTTAATGCCATCAGGTTGTCTTTTATGACACTTCTGATTTTCTCCCATGGAATTTGGGGAAATTCAATAATTTCTTAAGTTGGTGCACCGGAAAGGCGGAGTTATGTTGTTCCTCTGATATGATGGGTGATAAATGATAATAAAGTATCAGGAGAGTCTTTAATCTAATCTTAACCTAAATTCCAGACCATGGGCAACCATAGGAATAATTCCCTTTAAGGACAAATTCTGATCTGACCGGGGATTGAACGCGGGACCTCATTAACTGTAGTCTGAAGTTTTCACCACAAGACCATAAGAATGGTCATATATATATATATATATATATATATATGGATGTGTGTGTGTGCGTGTGTGTGTGCACGCGCGCGCGCATCACGCATCCGTTAACGTTCTAGCGGCCCATTTTTTTTTTATCAGAACCAAACTTGGGCATGTAGCAATCAATTAAAATATATGGTCAAGTTCGTTAACCAGCAAATCGGACCATAAGGAGTATGAGTTCACCTGAAAAGATAATTTAAAAATCGCTCTAGCGGTCAAATTTTCGATGTTCCACAAACGAAACTCAACACATGCTATTAAAATAAAACGAAGAAATTATTGGATAAGTCATTGAAATCATACTATTAGAACTGGGGTTTACTTGGGGTTTACTTGAAACCTGAAAACAAAATCATTCTAGCATCCGCAATGTTTGCTTTATTCCAAAATGTTAGTGTATAATACAATTTAATTAACCTTTCTTCTTCTTCTTCATCCAACCAAGTATTAGGCCTATATGCCTGTTACGATCTCATTGAGGAATTTTGTATCCAGCGTTTCCTTGGACTGCCCAGATATCTCTTCCCTGTTGGACATTAACGAAGCATGGCCTTGGGAACTCTATTTGAACTCATTCGTCGCAAATGATTCATCCAGTTGCTCTGGTATCTCTATAACCTTTAATTTGCCATGTATCCTATAAGATACATTAGTTTAATTAATTATTTTTTTAAAATAAAGCAATAGAAAATTAATCAATAGGAATTACTTAAATTTGTGTCAAATTATACAATAATATTCAAAAGGTAAAAATACTTTATTAAGGTTATTATAGATTTTTTCCTCAGCAGTCTGACTTGTTTAAATCAATGTAAGAATTTATTTTTCTCCAATTAAACAAATCAAATGTATATTCTGTAAACCTGCAAAATCAGACCACAACTTCGACTTGCTGAAGAATTTGCAGAAAAACTTCAAACTCGGTATCATGCAACAATAATAATAATAATAATATTATTATTATTATTATTATTATTATTATTGTAGTTGCTGTTATTGTTATTATTATTGTTATTATTACTATTTTACTGTTACAACTGGAGTTGTTTTCGTATTCTCAATTTCCATTTCATTCTGTCTATGCTGTCTTTTTTTCTTCCATCTCTTTCCTTTAATTGCTTCCTGGATATTATTCTTCCAACTGTGTTTTAGATTATCCCAATTTCTTTCTTCCTGGTGATATCAATTCTAGGATCTTCTTTGACCATATTGTATTGTCCATCCTATCTGTGCACCCATACCACTACAACTGTGCTTCTATAGATAATTGGGCTCAAGTTTGCAAACACTTACCCTTGATTTTTCTGTTTATTGTTGTGAATTATAACTCTTCTGTATTTAGTAACATTTTTAAATATTTTAAAATTTCTCCAGAGAGTATATTATATAGTTGGAATCACTGGGTTATCAATGGTTGCGATTATTAAGGAGTGTAAAAAAAGGGCGTTTCATGGGATCTACCCTAGGTTAGAGTAACTGAATTGGTTAAGTATGAGTTAGTTAGTTAGCTTTTAGGTTCATTACATTTTAAAAGCGTCTAAATACATAACAAAAGATAATCGAAACAATGATAATAATCGATATGTCGTTCGATGGTGGGTTTATCGCTGGCTATATAAACTCTGGCACATTCGCACTGTTGTTCTGTAGGAGTTTGAAAATATTTATTAAGTTAAAGTAAACTTTTTCCGATAATTGTTACAATATTTTATTTTATAGCTGATATAGTTTGTTAGTTTTATATGGAGAAGACTGTCGAATGGAATATGACTTGGTGAATAAAACTACATCACACGGTGATTCCCTTTCCCTAAAAGTGGAGTTACTATCCATGCAAACTGAAATAAATAAATAGTGCAACGACAACAAGCAAGGACAATATTTATGGAGGCGAATGTTAAATTCTGCGTTGACCGCAGTGGATTACAGTAGTGGTTATGTTACTTGCCTCTGGTCCCAAAGGTCGCGGGTTCAAACCCGGCAGGAGTCAATGGATTTTTAGGATGGAAAAATCCAAGGAGCAAGTCCTCCGGGAGGGCCTTTTAAACCGTGGCATCCGAATCTGAAGATTTGCAGGCTCGTAAAATATCATTAACCCTGAATGAAGAGGCTTCTAAGCAAAATTTGCCGACGTGTAGATATGAAGCCAGAAGCCGGCTGGTAGGCCAACGGTCTTCTGGGTCTATTGCGCCTCGGAGTTAGTAACTCCTAATATTAGGATGTTACGCTATTGTAGATAGATAATTTATTCATTAAAGTAAATTCCTCGCTCCCCCTCCTCAGTCCCCAACAATCTTCTCGTAAATAATTAACTCTAGCATAAATTGTACTAGAACCAAAAACTGAGCTGCATTTCGCGACAGACCTGGAAGGTCCATGTCATACCAGCTGCTACTGATCTCACTTCATATGTATAATTTACACAGGTAAATAATCATCTAATGAGCATAGGGGTGATATATGATCAGCATGTTCGTTCTACCAGCCGTTGTATCTAGTTGTGTGAACTTGAAGCCGATACGTTTTCTAATGTTCCTAATTCTTCAAGATGCTGTATGTGTACCGTCCCATTATAGCTGAAATTCTATTAGAAAATTTCTTCCTCATTGGGACTCGAACCAGCGCATGTTCCGTAGCTTGCGCCAAACAATTGGTGCCTTAGACCACTCTGCTACGGCATGCGACATGCATTATAAAAAGTTATTGATGTTTGCGGTTCGCTCTATAAAAACGTGGTCTAGTATAACTGTTGCTGTTTTTCCCTTTTCTACTTAAATTTATAATATAACTGACTCACTGGCACTTTCGAACCCAGAGATTTATTGTCTTAAGCTCCTATTTTCAACTAATATATTACAATCATTCATTGTATGATTCACATCCTGCAAATCATGCGTTATGTTCTACACTCAGGTGTATATTTTTTTTACCAATGCCACCAGGTTGTCTTTATGGCATTTCTAGTATACCTCCTAGGATGGCGCCTGGAGGCGGATCACTTGACCCCGATGATATGAAAGGCGATGAATGATAATGAAACACCAAGAGAGTCCTTAAACCTATATTTAACCTAAATCCAGATCATGGGCAAACACATACCTTTAAGAAAAAATCCTGTGTTCCTTCCGGGAATCGAACCTGACGTGGCTTTATTTATAGTAATTGCTTTAATATTACATTTTGGAAGGTGACATTTTATTTATTATTTAGGTTGTATGAAGAATAGAGTGGAGATAGAATTAATTAACTTACTGGTTGTTTTTATGTAGGACAAACTGGCAGACCTTTTATTTCTCGTATAAAGGAACATATAAGAGCATATAACAAAAATGTAGATACTTCAAAGTACGCTAACCATCTACTTCGATATGATCAGTTGCTTGTGATTCAATTTTTTTAAAGTTTTACATGTTTGTGGCAAAGGGAAAAAACTATATATTTTAGAAATTGTAGACACATATAAATTGAAGCAGAGCAAAAGGCTGTTAAATTCCCAATAGTCCAAGATCCGGTTGCAAGATTACTACGTTCATGGAGTGTATGAACAAAATAAATTTTTTTCATAAATTGTTAATTACTGAATACATTTTTGCCGAGTTGCCTATTAAAATTCGACCGCTAGTATGTTTAATTAAAATATAATGTATTTATTTATTCGAAATAATTTGATTCACTTGTTATTAACATGAATTGCCATGGCTACATCTAAAAGAGAGAAGAAAATCGCACTGTCTAATTCTCCTATTTAAGATCCTACATACCTCGATTCCCAATTATTTATAATCCCGTTTCCAGTACCTATCCTCAAACAAATAACTTAAACACAAGATCACAACATAGTCTCTTACTTAATATTCCGCAACATAGGACATCACATCACTCCATGTCATATACCATCTTCACTTCTCGCAACTGGAATTCCCTACCACAGGAAATAAGGGGCTGCCGGACATTGTCATCTTTTAAAATAAATCTAAATTTATATTTGCTCTAAACTCGACTTCATTATTATCCAGTGTAAGGTATATATATATATATTAATTGGTGTTTCCCGTATAATGTATCATATTTATATTATTATTATTAATATTTATTATTATCGTATCATTATTGTTATTACCCTATAAAATGTTGTTTGTACATGACATTTACATTGCTACATTTATTGTATATTTAACTGTTTATAATTAGTATAGTGTATATCTATATTTGTATTTGTGCTGGTTGAGTGGAAGAGAGGGCCTTATGGCCTTAACTCTGCCAGAATAAATAAAGTATTATTATTATTATTATTATTATTATTATTATTATTATAAATTATAATCCAGTTCGCAGAAATCGATGTATAGAGCTTGAAAAGTTTTGGTTGCCATTGCATACTTGGCCGTAAACCTCCTCGCGGCTATAGCAGGCTGTGACACCAATCAATAATAAAATGGCGGTAAGTATGTATTTATTGTTTTATATTGTTTCAGATAAAGTTCAGTTCATTTAAAATGCTGTGATTTGTTTCGTATATTGTATATTAACACTTGGGGCACGCCGTAGCGTAGTGGTTAAGGCACTGCGCTACAAACCTTCTGGCGGCACTATCGCCCTGAGGTCGAATCAGCCTCTAACGGAAATGAGTACCAGACGCTTGTTCTGGGGGTAAAGGCGGCCGTCACGCAGGACTGACAACCCGGCTGACATCAAGTGCCGATTGTCCAGAAAAAGTGTGGGTCTTAACCTTCCACTACCCCAAGGGCCTCCTGAGGCCTGTCGTGGGATTACTTTACATTTTTTTATATTAACACTACCTTGTGGATATATTTTTTGTATATACATTGTACGTAGTATGCATATAGGGCAGTGGTTTTACTTCCCACTGCGAGGGAACAATATAAAACAATAAATACGTACTTACCGCCATTTTATTACTGATTGGTGTCACAGCTTGTTGTAACCGCGAGGATGTTTACGGCGAAGTGTGCAATGGCAACCAAAACTTTTCAAGCTTTAGACATCGATTTCTGCGAACTGGATTATAATTTATTTTAATGACAAGTAAATCAAATTATTTCGAATAAATAAATAAATAAATAAATAAATAAATAATATTTTAATTAAACATACTGGCGGCTGAATTTTAATAGGGAACTCGGCAAAAATGTATTCAGTCATTCACAATTTTATGAAAAAAATTGATTTTGTTCATACACTCGATGAACGTAGTAATTTTGCAGCCGGATCTCAGACTACAACTGGATTTAAATGTAACGCCTCTTTTAAATTTATAATACGAGAACGTTTGTTAAACTTTGTTTGTTTACATTTAGTTGCATAGTTACAGTTCTTATGTACTGGAGTTTATGTATAATAACAAAATTCATTTGTAATCATGGTATTCGTCTGAAGAAGGCACAAAGTACTGAAACAGCTGCAACGAATTTGTATTTTAATAAATATAATAATAATACTAATAATAATAATAATAATAATAATAATAATAATAATAATAATAATAATAATAATAATAATAATAAATGTCCCGCGCCGTAGCCGAGCGGTTAAGGTAGGAGGCCTTGGCGCAGAGCTACGGGACTTGCGCAGGTTCGAGTCTCCATGGGGGAAGAAATTTTCTCATGGTATTTCGGCCAGTATGGGACCGGTGCCCATCCAGCATCGCGAGGCAATTGGGTAGCTACTATAAGTAGCGGCTCCAGGTTGAGGAACCAGCTATAACGGCTGGGGGACTCGACATGCTAACCACATGTCACCCCTACACTGGCTGTTGATCATCTACCTCTGTGATTGACACATGTGGATGTGAAGGGCCAGCAGCCGGCTGGTAAAAGGGCAACCGCTGAAAAGTGGAAAGACCCTCAATCGGATAATAATAATAATTTATTTTAGCTGGCAGAGTTAAGGCCATAAGGCCTTCTCTTCCACTCAACCAGCGAATAGTAAAATTATACAAAAATTACGTACATATTACAATTTTAAGATATTAAAATACAGGTTAAACAAAATACAATGATGATGTAATCTAATACTAGCTAATACTAACAAAAACATAGAATATAATAAAATTAAAATTATATAAAATAAAGTAAGTAGCTTCCTAGATGCTTATTAATGGAATACTCTATATAGTCATCATATAAAACTTTAACAGTTTTGTTTTTATTTAATTAACATAAAAATGGATTTTCATCAAGTAAACGCAAAATCATTTGCTTACGTAACAAAGAGAATTCAAATACCTTTCCAAAGAACTGTAGACAGAAGCTCTGACCACTAGACCACGAGGCTGGTCGACTTAGCGAATATTCCATGTATTTTTTTTATGAATCAAGAGCTTGGGTGTTTAGAACGTTTGGTTCAAACAGATTAACAAATTAATAAAACTGAAATACGTATTTTTTCACGGATGTATTGATTTATGCATATGCAAAGAAGCTTCAATTGCTGGAGTTATAAATTTAGTTTATAGGAGTGATTTTTGCCAACTTCAATTCAGTAAATTTTATTAATATGTAAATTAAAGGGAAAAGCGTTGGGTTTTCGTTTCTGATTTGAATGAAACTTTCACTACGTACAGAGAAGCGAAGTTTAAAAAAAACAAACAAATATAAGAAAAATAATATTTTGTACAACTTAGGTCATTAGTGCCCAAATTTAAATCTGAACGTTGGATGTCTGACAGAATTCTATCATTTCAGACTTAGATTATTTTTATAAAACACACATCGGGTTAATAAAGCAGCTAGAGTGGCTATGTGTGAATGATATCATATGGAAAAACAAATACTTAAATTAAGATCCTAAAATAAGAATACCTATATAATAAAGTTATACTTTGAATAAAGATACTAAAACAAGAATATATGATACAGTTATACGTTCAATTAACACACAAACAGAATGGACCGAAATTAATAGGGGCGTAAGAAAAGGATGTGGCCTCTCGTCCTTGCTCTTTATCATATACATGAATACAATAATTTAAGATTGGCGACACATGAGACACGGTTCTATTCAAATTAATAGAACCCTAAAAATTGACTCCCAGTTTTTGCGGATGATTTGGTGTTAATAGCTCCAACAGAAGCAGATTTACAGTATTCTATCCATCCATAGTCATTCTGCCCGAGGGCAGATCTTTCACTGCAATCATAACATTTTCATGCTATGCTTTGCGGCTTTACTAGGGAATTATAGGTGTGTTAGCTTTCCGTTGCTTTGCACACCGGTGAAGGATGATGATGGTAATGATAATGATAAGGATGATGATGATGGCCGGATGATTTTCGGGGACCGTTGGGCCGTAAGCTTCCTGACATTTGTCTTACAGGTGAGGAAAAACCCCGAAAAATACCTTAACCAGGAGCCTGTCCCGATCGGGAATCGAACTTGGGCCCACTGCGTGACAAGGCAGCACGCTACCTCGAGACCACAGCGGTGGGCACAGTATTTTATAAATATTTTCACATAATTGCAAAAAAGGTACAATGTGGAAATCAATATAAAGAAAACTAAAGTGAAGGCCTTTAGTGGGAAATGCCCTAGCCTTACACCTAGCAAAATTGATTTGGGCTATGAAATTTTAAAACGAGTAAATTAATTTAATTATTTGAATTATAATTTAACATTTCAAGATGAAGCTGATATAGCAAAGGAAATCACAAATTTCACAAAAACAACGGAGATAATTAACAGTATAATGAAACCATCTTTAGTACAAAAGAACACAAGATTGCGGTTTTATAAGGTTCTCGCAAGACCAGTATTAAGATATGGTAGTGAAGCAAGGACAATACGAAGATGATATTAAAGCCGAATAACATCAAATGAGACGCGATTTATGCGCCGTACAGCAGGCTGTACAAAGTGGAACCATAAAAAAAGAGGAAATTATGGAAGAGTTAGATGTAGAACACATTCTCCATCATACACAAAACTACCAGAACAACTGAAAAGCCCATCTTCAACGAATACCACAACACAGAATTCCAGAAGCCATGCTTCGTTACTGCCCCCAAGGCAAAAGATCGCTGGGACGTCCAAAAAAAGCGCTAGATGGAAATTCTTCTTTGAGATCGGAACAGGCCATATGGCTTAATACTTTCATGGATGATGTTGAAGATTATTATATGTTCAATATTGACTTATGCCTCAAAAAAAAAAGAGCAAATACTGCTAAAACAAAACAAACATTAGAAACAAATGAAATTATTATTCTGAGGAAGATTGTACATACTTCAAGGAGATATCGAATTGGAAATTAATTAATTTTTAAATTATAATTTCGGTTTATTTTGGTATATATACACACACACAAATTTCATCACTATTATAATCTGGAACCTCATGCATTTCCCTTGTTATGAACTTCACTGAACCCAATATAATATGAAAATGTAAATGCATATTACGCATGAAGGGACAAAATATTAGCTTTAAATTAGATTTCCTTTAAAATGCCTGGTTTCGAGAAATGAAATGCAATGCGTTTCATGTATGTTCACATTCATGTGTTTTTTTGGACTCAATTATAATTCACACACGAAATCGTTCATTTCACAGTAAACTGTGTAGAAATCGTGAAGCGGAATGTGGATATATTCAAATTCTAAATCAACATTTGTTCAAACACAATATGTCGTCAAATTCTACTCTAGAATCGATGTAGGTTTTGAAATAGAACATTCGAATTAATTTATTTACTGTACTCTAGCAATATGTTACGTAACAATGTAATATTCAGACATTGCTTTCAGTTGCATCTGACGTAAAGAATTAGTCTGACAATGTTCTATCTAGTAAAATTGAATATATTATTTATAGTTTATACTGTAAGAGGTGGTAGTAACAGGCGAGGACGGTTTGTTGAGTCGAACTTTGCAAGGTTCAAATGGTCAATTGTCTTTACCTCCCAAATTTCATATAATATTTTTTGCACTCATTGATTATAATTATAGTTATACATGAAAATGTAATTAAAAAAATCTATATAACCTATATAAAAACGTCCGTCTGTCTGTCTGTCTGTTTGTCCTTTATACGCTGCCTTACCGTTCAACTGATTGTGATGGGGCTTTTTGCAAATTTTCACGAGCTTTAGGCTATAAGAGAGTTGTAACTTAAAGTAAGAGTCCATGTTTCGCTTCCATTTAATATAACTGGCAGAATAACAGTTTTAGTATATTTTCAGTTTAATGTTTTTTTAGAGAAGTTGGGACGGCAAGATTCACTGTAATGCGTAATAGCATGCGTTTCCAGAATTGAGACTATGTTTAATTTCCTTGTGCCCCTCATTCCTGTTTGTAGTTACTGTTTCTAGGTATTTGAATTCACCCATTTAAATGTTTCTCTCATATGTTATTTCCTGTCCATTTCCATTATATAATGTATTTTTATGGTTCACCGTATACTAATCCCATTTTCTTAGTGTTATTCAATAGAGTGTGCGTGTTGGCTCTTAATATCCCCTCGTTATCGTATAATAATACTACATCATCAGCATAAACTAAAAGCTTATTAATACTGTTTCAGCCTTTTCCATGGTTTCCTGAAGAAGTCCCCGCCCGGAGAACCGAATGGGGGTTGTTTTGCCTCCAGAAAATTTTACCATAGTAGAGCCCATGTCCGCATTTCTTGATGGTTCTTGATGGATCTGTCGAGCCCTATGGAAATTTTGGCCAGTATGAAATCAGTGCCCAGTCAGTATCGTGAGAAATACGGGTAGCTACGAGGGTCAGTCAAAAAGTAATGCCGCCTTTTCTCCTCTATTTCTCTCTCTCTCTCTTTCTCTCTTTTAATAAGTTAATTATGTGAAAAATTTCAATTCGGCACAATTCCTCAAACATATGTCTCCAATCCACTGCGTAATATTTTCTAAGTAAACGGGGGCAGCACTACATCCTCTTGCAAAATGGTGACATTGACGTACGTATTAGACAGCGTTCTGTGATTGAATTTTTCAATGCAGAAGTCGAAACGCCCTTACGCATTCATGAAAGGTTGAAAAATGTGTATGGAGATTCAAAAGTGGTTCTCAGTACTGTTAGACGAAGGGTTCGTCACTGTAACGAAGCTAAAGAACAAACACAACTGGCTGATGTAAAGCGGAGCGGAAGGCTGGCGACATCAGTGACTCCACGCAACATTCAGCGAGTCGACGAGATCATTCGTGAAGAGCGCCAGGTAACAACAGATGAATTGTGTCATTCTCGTCATCATTCTACAACTGAGGTACTCAAAAGTTTGTTCACGGTGGGTACCCGGAATGTTAACCGACTGAAAAGAGAGATGAGAAAAACAATAACCTCTGAACCATCCACCTTATAACTCTAACCTAGCACCATCAGACCATCGTGGGATTCATTTTGAGGATGAGGAGGCCGTAAAACATCAGTGTGTCGATAACATAGGAAGATTTTTACCACAGTGGAATACATGCCCTTGTTGAAAGGTGGATAAAACAGTGGAGAAGGAAGCAGATTATATTGAAAAGTGACAAATTAATGGTGAATGTTGTGGGTTTCATGGTAAGTAAAGTGCATTTCAATATCTTCACAATTAAAAAAGAAAAAATGAGACCTTACTTTTTGACTGACTCTCGTACAATAACTAAGGACGCGATGTTGAGAAATCAGCTGTAACAGCTGGGGGACACTAGGGGCTCGCCACATGTCAGCCCTCTACCAGTTGGATGATTGTCCATGTGTGTGATTAACGTCTGTGAATGTGAGGATAGCAACCGGGTGATAGGCCAAAGGCTTTGCAGGCCTGTCGGGCCATGCCATTAATTAACACAATGGCAACATCGAATCCGGAGGTTTATTTATTATCTATTTCTGCAATAAATGAATAATAAATAAATATTGACATTGAGTTAATTAAGTTCATAGCCCGACAGACCTACAAAGCCTTTGGCCTATCACCCAAACTAAAATAAGAATATGAACAATGGGGACTTTATATAAATATAGAGGAAACTAAATATCTGTGTATAAGAGAAGAAATTGAAAATATAAATTTCAACAATGGAGAAGAAATAAAACCTAGTATTCATTCCATTTATTTAGGGACAAAATTGACCGTTCAGGTGATAACACAGTGGAAATTAAAAATAGAATCGCGTAAACAAAACGAGCAATAAATGCTTTGAACTCTGATGATCTTGGTTGTCTGAAGACAACCCTTGAGGATGCCACACGCAGTCTCTGGCGAAACGTCGGGGAACTACAAGCCTCACGACCACGGTCTACAGCCCGAAAATCTTCTTCAAGTCTACGTCAATACGCTTTGAAGTCTGTTGGTGGAGCAAAAATATTACAAAAAAAAACAGAAAATTACAAATACATCAGACCATAGTTCAGAGCGTTTTAACATATTGTGCTGAAGTTTGGCAAATTCCTACCAGGGAAATAAAAAGAATTTTAATTACAGAAATGGATGTTTTAAGAAGACCAGCTGGAAAATCTAGAATGGATAGAATATGAAATAAAGAAATAAGGAAAATTATGGATGCACAAAAGGAGCCGGACATTATAGAAAATAAAATATTAGAGTGGTATGGACATGTCAAAAGAATGCCAGAGCAAAGATTGCCTAAAATTATTATGGAATGGATCCCAATGGAAAGGAGGGAAAAAGGAATACCAAAGAAAATCTGGATAGAAGGTGTGCAAGCGGCTGTGATTATCAGAGGATCGGAAGATCAATGGATGGACAGAGAGGAATGGCGTTTGGTTTCCGGAAGACGGCGGCAGCTGCCATGACACCAGATGGTGATGATTATTATTTATTTACTTATTTTATTTTACCTGTTGGAGTTAAAACCATAAGTTCTTCTCATCAACTTCACCCAGGTTAAATTATACATATAATAACAATTATGAATTACACTGAGCAACAAAATAGAAACTTTTTTTTTTGTCCCAGAAAGAAAAATATGTGATTCTGATAGTTTTTTCTCCTAAATTCAAAAATATGATATCGGTTTTTCTCCATCACGCAAGGTTTCCGAGAGAAAGGAATTTATAATTTCACACACTTTAATATTTTCTACATTCGTATCTACTCAATATTCGAACATTCAGACTCACCTAGAAAGTAAGAAATGACGATTTTCTGCTGGAGCATCCCTCTTGATGGTCCAACAATAATCGGCCAGTATATTAGGATTCAATTTGCCTTTGTATCTCTATTCCATAGCTGAAACCATTCGAGTTAGCTCATTTGTTTTTATTTTACAATGGACAAATGGTCGAAAATAACATTTATTAAAAAAATTGTTATTTAAATCCATTAATTGAAATTGAAAAAAAAAACTGTGCGAGATGGAGAAATTCCGAATACATATTTGAAAACACGATAAAAAACTGCATTAAGTACAACTATTGGTACTCGTGACACAAAAATCATGTTGGCTAGTGTTATCTACAATTTGATTATTAATACATAATAGACATAGGCTACACAATGTACAGCTTACAAGAAAACAAAATATTACAATAATAATAATAATAATAATAATAATATAATTACAATAATAATAATAATAATTACAATAATAATAATAATTACAATAATAATTACAATAATAATTACAATAATAATAATTACAAACAATAATAATTACAACAATAATAATTACAATAATAATAATTACAATAATAATAATAATTACAATAATAATAATTACAACAATAATAATTACAACAATAATAATTACAACATAATAATTACAACAATAATAATTACAACAATAATAATTACAACAATAATAATTACAACAATAATAATTACAACAATAATAATATACAACAATAATAATTACAACAATAATAATTACAACAATAATAATTACGACAATAATAATTACAATAATAATAATTACAATAATAATAATAATAATAATAATAACCAATAGTTTAGTTAAGTATTTGGCTTGGTAAATAAAGTGTAAAATATAAAATTATAATAAGAGTATACCTAGAACAGGCCGTGCGCACATAAGCTCACCATACATTCCTATTCTGAGCTAACGTTCTCCAATCATCCTCTGTAAAATTCACTTCCCTCAAATCATGGTTAAAACAAAGAGAACAAGAAGAAGAAGAAAAATAAGATTTCAAATACCGTTAATTCATAAATTGCTCTTAGAAATTAAATCCAAGCCAGATTGGACGTCACCGGGTTTGAAGACAGGCCTCCCGAATAAAGAAAATGCTACTGTTTGAGCCAGCATTTCGGTTTTTTTTTTCTGGCGAGTGAATAAATGATTAAGAAAAAAAAGACGTGCAGTCTGTATTTTATCATTAGTAATGAAGGGCAGTCCGCTTACCCTTTACAGTTTGAGATTAACTATCTTACCTCTCACCCAGTGGGTCTGAGTTTGATCCCGATTCATTTATGGCTGAGTGGTTTAAAGCATTCTGTCTTGGCGCAGAAGTACGTCCTGAAGCTGTATCTCACTTACCTGAAAAAAATCATATAATTAATACAGTTTATTTTGTATAGTCTATATTTATTTAGCCTGGAAGAGTGAAGGCCACTTACCAGGACAAACAAATGTTATTACATTAGAATATAGAGATCACAATTAACTCTAATATTAAATACTAAATGAACATTTGGCCAGTAAGGTAATATCTATAAGATTAAGATCTATAACATATTTTTTGTCCATTTGGACATTTCTGGTGTTCTCTCCTGGCACTGGCGTAATTGCAACCCACTTCTGAGATTGGGACGCTTGGAAGGCGGGGTTACGTTGCCCCGATGATATGCGTGATGATGCTGATGATAGTGGTGCGCCATGAGAGTCCTTAATCCTAAACTTAATCTAAGATGAATATGAATTATGATGATTCAGATGTCCATATGATGTTCGGGGGTTGTTTGGGTCTTAGAGTTTCCTGACATTTGTGTTACAGGTGAGGAAAAACCCCGATAAAAACCTCACCCAGGAAACTGTCTCGACCGGGGATCGCCCCGAGCCCGCTGCTTAACAAGGAAACACGCTAACTCGAGACCACCGCGTTGGACTCGACACAACATAATACTGTTAATGATAATTAAAATTAAGACTAAAAACAATAAAATGTATACAAGCAAGATAAATTGTTTAGTAGACTCTCCCTATCTGGTGTTAAAAAAATAAAATATTGAGATATAATAAAATAATTGTCGGTTAAATAATATTTAAAACAAACAAACTATTTGTTCATCTTAATACTATTTTGATAAAATAAATAATTATTAAATGTTAGAAGAATATTATCAGTGAGGTGTATCAGTTAGTTTGTTATGAAATAACTCTTTAGTTTGTTTTTTAACAAAGTTATAATATTACATCATGAGGAATTTGGGAAGCTATCAGAGACTTTTGAAAACCTGAAATTTACCGGGGGTGCTACAGAACGCGGGAGAAATCATGCAGTGAAACAGGTCGTTGCGACACTTAATAATTAGCCCCGCTGGTGAATACAACAGCACCGTCTCTCTATATTATATCTTAGTGAGTTGCCATGGTAGCTCTGCTAAGCGATGCCAATTCAAGCGATCAACTCCGATCAGAAATATAACAAGTTATATTAATGCCACCTTACAGAAGAAAATTCTGATATTTTGATATCAGACCATCAGTATTTGTCCACACCTTTAAAGTGGCGGTGATAGAAGTGGATATTCACAGTATTAATGATCGTGTAGTGTCTTGTTTATCACATACTGTGATCTGAACTGCTCTGTGTGTATTTTTTAATTTACAGTTTTATAACTATCTATTTTAATATAATACTAGCTAATACCCGGCGTGCGATACTACGCCCAATTAAATTAAATACGATTTTTAAAGTTTCGTTTCGGATTAACTCCCACACCTAATAGTTTTGGAGCATAATATTTAGCGGCTGAACACCCGCTGTACTTTAAAACTTGAATTTACAAACGTATACATTGCGACGCGGGGGCACGCCGTAGCGTAGTGGTTAAGGCACTGCGCTACAAGCCGGAAGGTCGAGGGTTCAAGTCCCGGTGGGGTCAGGATTTTTAAACTGACCCAAACCTTCTGGCGGCACTGTGGCCGACTCAGCCTCTAACGGAAATGAGTACCAGACGCTTGTTCTGGGGTAAAGGCGGCCGTCACGCAGGGCTGACAACCCGGCTGACATCAAGTGCCGATTGTCTAGAAACAGTGGGAGCCTTAACCTCCCACTACCCCAAGGGCCTCCTGAGGCCTGTAGTGGGAATACTTTACTTTAAAAAGGGGGCATGCCGTAGCGTAGTGGTTAAGGCACTGCGCTACAAGTCGGAAGGTCGAGGGTTCAAGTCCCGGTGGGGTCAGAATTTTTAAACTGACCAAAAACCTTCTGGCGGCACTATGGCCCTGGGGTAGACTCAGCCTCTAACTGAAATGAGTACTAGACCCTTGTTCTGGGGTAAAGGTGGCCGTCACGCAGGGCTGACAACCCGGCTGACATCAAGTGCCGATTGTCTAGAAAAAGTGGGAGCCTTAACCTCCTACTACCCCAAGGGCCTCCCGAGGCCTGTTGTGGGATTACTTTACTTTTTTTTTTACATTGCGACGCGGTTCCATTCAAATTAATAGAAACCTAAAAATAGACTCCTTGATTTATGCAGATGATCTGTTATTAATAGCTCCAACAGAAACAGATTTACAGTATTCTATACACAATTTTAATATAATTGCAAAAAAAGGTACAATATGGAAACAAATAAAAAGAAAACTAAAGTGATGGCCTTTTGTGGAATATACCCTATACCTAGCAAAATTGTTTTGGACGATGACATTTTAGAACGAGTAAATTAATTTAATTATCTTCTTCTTCTTCTTCACTTCACGGGCTAGGCATAAATTGTCTGTTCCGCCTCATAGTTGTTCTGGCCATCTTTTCACTGGCCTTCCTACATTCATTAAACCTCTTGGCTTGTAATTGAATGCTGCTCTTGGTAATCTTGTTACATTCATTCTTTCCACACGTGTAGACCATATCTCTCTATAGTCTCTGATTTTGTCATTCAATGGATATATATTTAACTCTGTTCTTATATCTTCATTCCTTATCCGATCCATTCTTGTGCAGTCTTTTGTTCTTCTAAGGACGTTAATTTTTGCGCTTTGTATTGAATTTAATTATTTGGGTTGTAATTTAACATTTTAGGATGAAGCTGATATATCAAAGAAAATAAAAATCACAAGAACAACGGGATAATTAACAGAATAATGAAACCATCTTTATTACAAAAACACAAGATTGCGGCTTTATAAAGTTCTCGCAAGACCAGTATTAAGATATGGTAGTGAAGCCTGGACAATACGAAGAAGAGATGAAAGTCGAATAACAGCAAATGAGATGCGATTTATGCACCGTACAGCAGACCATACAATGTGGTACTATAAAATAAATGAGGAAATTATGGAAGAGTTGGACGTAGAACCCATTCTCCACCATATAGAAAAACTACCAGAACAAC
The DNA here is from genome assembly GCA_030220185.1 of Diploptera punctata. Classification (NCBI taxonomy): domain Eukaryota; kingdom Metazoa; phylum Arthropoda; class Insecta; order Blattodea; family Blaberidae; genus Diploptera; species Diploptera punctata. The sequence goes on from JASPKZ010003834.1 coordinate 1,502,834, forward strand.
TGGAAAGCTCATCTGCAACGAATGCCGTCTCATAGAATTCCAAATGACATGCTTCGTTACTGCCCACAAGGGAAAAGATCGCTGGTACGTCCAAAAAAGCGCTGAATGGAAAATTCCTGTTTGAGACCGTAACAGACCACATGACCTAATACTTGCATGGATATGATGATGATACACTGCGATGAATCAAATAAGATGGTTGTTAAGAGTCAATTTTTATTTCAAGCAAACCCCCACTTCTAAAGGTCGGATTTCGCTGATTTTTAACAGTAGGCCTATATATCCGAGTTTATTTTAACATAATAGGCCTATGATGAGTTTTGTTGTGAAACATCGAAAATTGTGACCGCTAGAGCAATTTTTAAATTTTCGTTTCAGGTGAACTACTATGCTTAATGATTTTAGAGTGTAATAAATAGCGGCAAACACGCGCGTATTCGAATACAACGTTGTGTCGAAATTTCAAGTCAATCGAATCGACTGACAACTTTTCGAGATTTGCGAGCATGAACATACGCAGGATGAATGTTTATATATAAAGATTTATTTAAAGTAATGGATGACGAACTAGATCATGAGATTTTAGTTAAATATAATGAGATAGATAGAAGGAGAATGTTGATGGCACAATTCATCGAACTTCATATAGTATGGAACTCTTATAGTATTGGCGTTCGTCAATAAGTCCGTCGCCGTGGCGTAGTCGGTAGAGTCCCTACCTTCCACTCCGGCGACCCGGGTTCGATTCCCGGCGAGGTAGGGGATTTTAAATCTCCACCTTGGGTCTGGGTGTGTGTCCTGTCTTGTGTTTGTATGTGTGAATAAGATAAAAAGGTTAATAAAGGTAAAACAAAATGTAAAACAGTGCAAACGAAAGAAAACGAGAAAGAAATAAATTAAAAAAAAATGTCCATCGCCGTGGTGTAGTCGATAGAGTCCCTACCTTCCACTCTGGCGACCCGAGTTCGATTCCCGGCGGGGTAGGGGATTTTAAAATCTCCATCTTGGGTCTGGGTGTATGTCCTGTCTTGTGTTTGTATGTGTGAATCAGATTAAAAGGTTAACAAAGGTAGAACAAAAAGGAAGAACGGTGTAAACGACAGAAAACGAGAAAGAAAGAAATTAAAAAAAAATAGAAATAAAACGAAAGAAATCAAGCATTAGAAGAGTGTTACTTGTTATTTATAAACAAGTAAAGAAGAACGTGAAACTTGAGGACTTCAGAAAAATAAATTACTTTACGCTCCAATTTCCGAAAGAGAAAAACATATGTATAGGTTATAGGCCTATATATAGAGTGTAACAGGACCTCACCGACAAAATGATGGGATTGATAGACTGTGGAGAGAGGATCATTTTTTGCGAAGTAACATATATTCGCAAACACGTCGTTTATGAGGTATGCGCAGACGAAGATGTTCACCTGTAAGTTTCGGAATTGAATACAAACAATTGTACACGTATCATTTTATTGTAAGAGGCATTCTTTTACAATAAGTGTTCAAACTGTGTTTTGACGAAGTCAAAAATAATCCTGCCATGCTCGGCCGTGCTGGCTGATTGTTGTTGCGACGATATCAAACATGCAATGAGGCAAAGCGTCGATTGTTTGAACACTTATTGTAAAAAGATGCATTTTTAAATAAAATTATATGTGTACAATTGTTTATATTCAATTCTGACCTTTCACTTGCGCATAGCTCATAAATGACGTGTTTGGAACTATATGTTCCTTCACAAAAAATTATCCTCTCTGCATGGCCTATCATACCTATCATTTTGTCGGTGAGGTCCTGTTACACCCTGTATATCGTCAAGGAGATCTGGAGCAGGAGTAGATGAAATGTATGTTCCAACATCATGGACGTATTTATTATGCTATACAGTTAAAAAACAGCTTATTTACATTTATTTTCACATGTTTGTATCTTGCCTTTCCAAAAACGGCTTTAGCTATTCTTGGCCTACCTACTGGACGCTTTCCCTGTCGTTTTCCCACAATACGTTTTCTTTCTCCTGTTTCATTCCTCATTCGTCCGCAAGTTCTACATATCGCAGTTTACAAGACTTAACTATTCTTATAACAACAGGTTTCCCATAAAGATCATGTGCTCACTGTTAGCCAGTCTTCTTCATTCATCTGTCTGCTCGTCACTCTTTGATCCAAAATTTTCCTGAGTACTTCATTTTCAAATACTCAGTATCTTTATCCTTTCTATAAATAAGAGACCTGGTTACTCATCTATATAACTGGAAGATTAACCGTTTATATTATCAATTAATAGAAAAACATAAAAATTGTATTGGGGCAGAGCTATTAGTCGCAATATAGCATTACACAGTTCAATACGTATAAGATTCAGTTTCCTCAACTTGGTTAAACAAATATTTGGTTAAACTTTACAACCTGTGACGCTAATTTTTAAATTACTTCATAAACTCCTGTCAAATTTTATTCTTAAGGTTTCATTTATCAAATTATTTCCCACCATTTACAATAATTTTTATATCTTCATAACCACTATTTCAATATATTTTTCTATAATATTAACTACATAGTAGTATGAAGACGTGGCAGCCATATTGATTTTAAGGAATATTCTGAGCAACAAGAAACACGTGTTCCAGTGCAGCCAACATAGAGTATATACTAATTAACTGTTTATATATACTTCAGAATATCATAGCTTAATATTTATTTTTGGGCGTTGCATTCTTTCGCAAGTTAGAGTACTTATTTTGCGTTAGGTTAGCTTTTATGTTAGTTTTTCCACAGTTAGAATGCTCAAATTGCATTAGACTAGCTTTTAGGTTTGTTAAATATCATGTATACGATGGCTGCGTCCCGTGATACCAGAGTGTAAATCGCTTCGCGTTTGTTGGCGCATGCGCATGGTGTATGATTGGAACGTGGAAAAACTTTTCGCATCAGATATTGTAAAATATTTCCAAATATATTTTTTTAGAATTTTACATTTGATGAATAAAAATAACAATATGTTCGATTTAGAACAGCAAGAAATACTAGATAACCTTACAGCACAACCAATGTTGGATGAATAAACTGTTGATAGAGCTGCAAGATTGAAATTCATTAAATTTGTTTTTGCAGCTAAATGAGATTTGAAATAGAGGTTTCTGTTTTGTAATAATACATTTTTTAAAAGTGTAATTTCTGCAGCAGATAGAATTTTCGCATTGTGACAGACGCGAGGTTGGAAGGGATAACAAATGCAGACACATGAATTTAACAACACAACATTGCAGGCTTCACACAACTGTCGCTGGCATGTTGTGTGTCACCGACTGAGTTTTTCACCTACATTCTACATTACACTAAATAAATAAATTATCAAATTTTGTTGGTGTACAGGCCTCTGACGTATCCTATTACAAAGTTGGTGTTTTCAAAAACAAAATAAAAATTATAACGCTTTAATTTGATTCATTTTACTTCCAGTGTTAAGAACTAACTAATTTTAATGGCACTATCGAACCAGGAGGTTCATGGGCACGCGAGCTTAAGCCCTCCAAATATCCCTTATGATATGATATGATATAAATAATGTAATGTAATATAATATATAGTATTTTTGCTAATGACACGGAAAAGGAAATCTGGCAAAGAACCTATTAAACCACAGAAAACTTACACAGACAACAGAACTAAAATATTTAGGTATATTTTTTTGGATCAAAAGCTCATTTTCAATAAGCACATAGATTATATATCCGGGAAGTCACTTCTTCTGATAAATATGCTGAGCAAAACAGCACAACTGCAATAGGGTCTAGGCCACAAAACTCTAACAACTATCTACTATGGTGCAATCGTACCTATTCTAACATACGGCTCATCAGTCTGGGAACATGTCTTAAGGAAGGAGAAGAACTTACAGAAACTGCAGAGAGTTCAGAGATTAATAAACGTAAAAATAGCTAAGGGCTACAAAACACTGTCCTTTGAAGCTTCATGTGTAATTGCTGGTGTGAAACCTATTAACATAACAATTAACGAAGCAACAAAAATTCACAGAATCACACATGGAATGATACTAGACGGCGTGGATTTTGACACGCCACTCCAAAAAAGTACCTGGCCCCATCCAGTCGAAATAATAACCATAGTGGAAGTAAATAAAAACAATATACACTGAGGAAGTAGGATACAAGGCAGGGTTGGAGCAGCAGCAGTGTTCTACAAACAGGGTGTATTATTACACAGAATTAAAGCCAAACTGCACGGTAAGTGCTCCAACAATGAGGCAGAACAGATTGCAATTTTAAAAGCATTGGAAGCCCTACTCGAACTGGACATCATGCATTGGGAAAGAAACATAGCTCTTTACACAGACAGCCTAATAACAGTACCATTATTGATAAACAATTCTAAACATAACTTTCTAATAGGGGAAATACACAACAAAGTCAGAAGCCTTAAACAACAACAATGTGCCATACATTTCTCATGGATCAAAGCGCACGCAGGATTCATCGGGAATGAGCTAGCTGACAAATATGCAAAAGAAGCTGCTCATGAAAACAGCACAAACCTAGTATATACCATACAACCCAAAACCTCAATCCTGAGTGCTGTCAAAGAAGAAGGGCTTCAGCAATGGCAACAACAGGGGGACAACACAACCAAAGGCTCCCAATGCAAACGGTTCCTTCCTTCTGTCATCCTCAGAATGAAACTAAAGATCCCTATTAATCTAGCAACAACAGCAATTATAAGTGGACACGGCAAAACGAAGGCATATCTTTACAGGATTGGCGCAATAGATGATCCCAATTTGTACCTGTCTGCAAGAGGAAAATTAGTACAGCATCTACTCTACAGGTGTCCAAATCTAAAAAAACAACGGGACGAGATGAAACTGGCGATTGAACTGGAAAAAGCACAATGGCCAGTACCTGAGCAGTAACTACTCTTAAGACACCTACAGCATTTTTAAAAAATTATTAAAAACATTGACTTTGGCACGTTATAGATAAACTGTATCACCCTAAACAATCTTTGTACAAATTGTATATATTGTATAGCCTATATTGTGTAACCAAATAGGCAGATAATATCAGATTAGATTAAAGCAATTAAGAACATGTCTATATGAACCATAATCTCAAATGAATGTGATGTAAATTCAAATATAGTATGTAGTATTACGCTATGTAATGGAGCATAGTGAATAAAGCCAATTAAAAATATATACAATACAGGTCCACCGCTGTGGTCCCGAGGTAGCGTGCTTCCTTGTCACGCAGCGGGCCCGGGTTCGATCCCAGGTCGGGGCAGTTTTTCTGGGTGAGGTTTTTATCGGGGTTTTTCCTCACCTGTAAGACAAGTCAGGAAAACTTTAAGGCCCAAACGGTCCCCGAAATCATATGGCCATCCTTATCATCATCATCATCCTTCACCGGTGTGGAAAGCAACAGGAAGCTACCACACTTATAATTCCCTAGTAAAGCTGCAAACATAGCATGAAAATGTTATGATTGCAGTGAAGGACCTGCCCTCGGGCAGAATTACTATGGGTGGATGGATATAATACAGTTTAAATTGAGTTAACATTAATGGCATAACGGCGGTAGACAATGAAAACCTTGTAACACCATCAGTCATTCAAAACCACATAACTCCAGTTGCCAGCACAGACATATGTGAGAATACGGTTTACAAATTTATTAATAACTTGACTTGTATTCTGTAGTAAAATATGTGGGAACTATTGCTGTATTAATTTTCATAATTATTTAAAACATTTATTTGTTTTTGTTGTAAAATTTACCTAAATGGGATTGTGAGGTTTTCATTGCCCACCACCGATAAGGCATTTTGATTAAGGAGTTGCGTTGGTATGACCTATTTGTTTTAGTTGCCATGACAACTTTGTGATTTGTGTATAGCAAAGTAATTTTGCCATATGCGTACAGGGAAATTAAACTTTTCAAACAGCAATCATCAGGTACATCAATAATTTCCATATACAATGGAACCTCTATAAGTCGAAATTCAAGTGAGATGCAAATAAATTCGAGTTATAGAGTTTTCGACTAGGAACAGTTTTGACTTAGAGAGTTTTCAAAGTCGCATTTTCGACCTACAGAGGTTTAGATTCTACGCCACAGGACTCTTAAGTTACAGAGGTAATGCTTATTAGACTAAATAATATAAAAGTAACATTTATGTATGTACAATCAAAATAAAATCAATTTAAATTAAAAACAAATAAAAGTATGTAGGCCTACATAATAATTAAGTGGGTGATTTAAAAAAAGTATTTTTTTCTTTATATAATTTAAAGTTTATTTTTGCGCTATAGTGCGTTTTGTCGCACTTACGGCAATGGCGACCATGATTGCAAGTTCAAGTTCCTACATTTCGGTGTTGCCAGCATAAATAACTATACTGTAATATTGCATATTACAAACAGGCGTGTGGAAAGTAGAACCCCTTCCCTCTATGTATACTACTTACAATGTATATACAAAAAATATCAAAAAGGTAGTGTTAATATATTTATTACGAAACAAATCACTGCATTTTAAATGAACTGAACTTTATTTGAAACAATATAAACCAATAAATACGTACTTTCCGCCATTGTATCCCTACATTGGTCTCACAGCCTCCTACAGCTTCAACTAATAAACATTGTCTACACTGTTACGGTTGTGAATTGTTTATAATGAACGGAAATATTTCCAACACAGATATTATTTTACTATTATTTATTATTTTGAAAACACCGTCGCGCAAAAAATAATGTACAAGGCAAGTTTGTGAAGTGTTTTACAGAATCTCGGAAATTAGAAACCTCGCTATCACTCGGTTTTAAATATTTTCCTTGATTCTGTAAAAAACACTTCCCAACCTCGCATCGTAATATACTATTATCTGTAGTATGCAGAGCAGAAACTTTGCAATTCGTTGCCTTTTACTCAATACATTTTGACCGCTCTCTATTTCTCTAGTTCTTCGCATTGACTTTTTATTATTGTTGACAGTACTCATCAGCAAGCCAAATGCTGACAAGACACAGTGCATAATTATAGGATATCGGCGGATCCAAAGCATTATAAATTAAGAAAATATCCCTACCATTCTCCTAAATGACAAAAACAACCCCTACAGCTCAGTAGTAAAAGTCTGGGTATCTATGTGGACCATCACCTAGACTGGAAAATCCAGGTGAATAATACCTGCAAGAAAGTGTTCTCAATTCTTCACTCCCTAAATAGTTTTAAACACTTCCTTCCTACAAAATTAAAACAAATACTTGTACAGACTCTTATAATGCCACACTTCGACATATTACTGACTAATCTGACAACTAATCTATCTGACAGACTACATCGTGCTCATAATGCGTGCATTCGATTTATATTCAATCTCCGTCGTTATGACCACGTGTCTCCTTCATTTCAGGCCTTATCATGGCTACGCCTAAATGACAGAAGAATTTTACATTCACATACCTTACTATTCCAAATTCCGCACACATATTTACCAACTTATTTAACAACACGTTTTCAAAATTTATCGGCTCATCACAATTTAGGAACAAAATCACAAGACTCTTCTTTACTTTTGTTGCCATAACACAGGATCTGTCTATACTCTGAATCTTACACAATATCTATGGTTAGAGCATTGAACTCACTTCCCAGTCATGTCAGGGACTGTCAATCGCTATCATTATTTAAATACAAATTAACTGATATCTTAAGTTCGACACAATGAAAACATTAACTGCATAACAACTATATAGAGCATTCCATTAATAATCATCTAGGAAGCTACTTACTTTATTTTATATCATTTTAATTTTATTGTATTCTATGTTTTTGTTAGTATTAGCTAGTATTAGATTACATCAACATTGTATTTTGTTTAGTCTATATTTTAATAATATCTTAAAATTGTAATATGTACGTAATTTTTGTTGTTGACCACTTTAATTTTATCCCAAGCGCGTTGAAAACATTAGCTTGTAATCAGGGCCAACTTTATCCTACAAGGCAGTAGGTAGTTCCTCTCTTCCGCATTCTCCGCCGCGTCGTTGGGAATCTTGTTCACCATCCGCCATTGAAACCGTTGGAGTCCTCTTCTGGATTGCGTCTTCGTCTGATCACTCACCTTTCACCTGTCCAGCTTGGGAGACCTTACCAGTAGCTAAGCTACCGCTGGCATAGCCCAAAGAATCATTGTGATACGCAAGGACCCCCATCAACGACAATGTCATGCTATATAAAACCTACATACATCCAAAATTGGTATATGGAAGTAAAAATTGGACTATGGCAAAGAGCTCTGATAATTTAATTAACACTTTTGAAACAAAGATTTTGAGAAGGATATATGAACCAGTAAAAGAGAATGGAAAATGGACAATGAGGTATAATAAGGAAATCTATGACCTTTTTAAGGAACCTGATTTATCAACTCTTGTGAAATTTTTGATAAAATGCAATGGGCCGGACACGTTAAAAAAAAATGGGCAAAGAATGTATGCATAAGAAAGTGATGACGGAGGAAATGTTTGGAAAGCGGCCAATGGAAAACCTACGGAAAGATGGATGGACTCAGTGAAGGAAGATTTTAGTCAGATCCTGAACTGTAGGAACTGGCAACAGAGAGCGTTGGATAGAGAAGATTGGAGGTCTCGCATCAAGAAGGTCCAGGCCCGCTATGGACTGTAGCGCCATTGGAATAATAATAATAATAATAATAATAATAATAATAATAATAATAATAATAATAATAATAATAATAATAATAATAATAATAGGACAGCTTTGAAAATGGAACTAGTTTCTAAAGGCTTAGTTGAATATTTTTAAACAATGTTTTATTTGTTGAGGAAGATGTCAATCACGGGTACAATTTTTATTGTTTTAAATAAGGATTAAATGTGCTTTGGTAATATAATTTAACACAGCATTTGCCTTAACGATTGAGGAAAACCGGGAGAAAAATATGTTACGGGGTGAATCATAAATATGGCTATACGTTTGATCGCATTGTATGATGAAAATATTACCATTACTGGAAATATGAAATTACCGTTGGAAAGGCAATTATTCAAATTACAATAATGGAATAAAACAAAACATTGTAGAACTTACGTCATTAGTCAAAATGGCGTTGAATATGCAACAGCAAATTACAATTGCTGCATGGGCAATAACGTATGCTAATGATTGTGAGGCCACAAGACGGGCAAGACGTGAGTTTAACGTAGCATTGCAGCCGTCGACTGTGGGGAAGTGGAGAAAACGACTGCTGGAAACGGGAAGGATGCAGAAAATCAAACATCCTGGAAGGCCTCGCATTAGCACGGATGCTGAAACAACGAAGATAATTGTAGAGGCGTTCGACGGTAGCCCAAAAAAATCAACCCGCCAAGCTGCACTTGAGCAGTGATTAGTTTTGTTTTGTTCTATTGTTGTAATTTGAAGGATTCCCTTTCCAACGATAACATCATATTTCCTTTAATAATAATATTTTCGTCACAAAATGCGATCAAACGTATAGCCATATTTCTGAATCACTCTGTAGTTTGATCCACAAGGTGGTTTGAACACGGAACATCCCGAATACGTGTCTCAAAAACTACTGGTTGAGCCACGTTGATATGTTTAATTACCAGTTGTTTAAAATAGTTGCAGTTTATGAGAAACAGAGCTGTGTACGATAAAGAGTGAGAGAGACATTCTTTAAAAGAACAGTTATAGCAGGGTTCTGACGTACGGGAAGTAAACCCCTCGCATTTGATAGCTCTTCTCTGTCGGCAAATTCCCATCCCTCACCACTTGAGACGAACAATTTGCTTGCTTTTAAAGTACACTTGACTGCTTCATGTAGCTTCCATCACATGTGAAAATTGAATACTCAACCTCACAGCGCATCAGAGCGTAAAACGTGCTATTTTACGCGGTCTTGTTACACTTCGTAAATAATATCGCACTACTGAACGACTCCGACTTTGTTAAACGATTTCGAAGGGCAGTGTACCCTGTAACATTCCCGTACAAATTATTATATTATTATTACGGTATTTATTATTGTTATTATTTATTATTATTATTAATTAATTAATTATTCGCAGATAAACAGAGATGATTGCTCGGGATCCGGATGATGTATCTTTCATGTTAAGGAAATTAGAGATAGATTAAAAAGGGGATTACAGAAACATTATAATAAAAGAGAATATCTCTAATTGAATACAACAGATGAGTTAAAATGCAATTCAGGAAGAATACGTAATGTTAAAAATTTTAAATATTTTGGATCTGTTTTAGATAAAATGAAAATTCAACTAGAGAAATTGAAAGAATAACTGATGGAAGAGCCATTGTTATGTTGAACTCAGTACTTTGGAATATACATATAAAACACAGAACGAAGAAGACTATATTCCAAGACCTGTCACAGAACATTTTATAACATGGATCCCAAACCTGAATAGTATGTAGACAACAAGCCAACATATTACTAGCAATATAAATGGATGTTTGGAGGAGATCGACGAGTATCTCAAGACGAGATAAAGTCAGAAACAGCACAATAAGGGAGATTATGCAAGTTGAAAAAACATATTAAAAAAAAGAAGAAGAAAAACGTTTGGAATGACATTGACATGTCATAAGAATGGAAAAAGATAGAATACTAAAGAGGATCCTTGATTGGAAAGCTGATGGTAGAAGTGGAAGAGGCAGACCTAGAGAACGTTGGGTAGATGGAGTGAGGGGAAGAATGGAAGCTAGTGATTTGATGGAAGAGAATGCTTTAGACAGAAGCCTCTGGCGACAAGTCACTTCGGGTTGAAGGAGAATCACTGTATTGTGGAATATTCCTAATAAACATTATTATTGTTATTATTATTGTTATTATTGTTATTATTATTATTATCATTGTTTTTATTAGGACTTTCAAATGAATAGAAAATTGAAAAAAAAAAAGATCGTACCAATCTCTAATTTCAGCACTTACAGGGGCATAACATTACTTACAGTTTTGTACAAAATATATTTATATAGCAGGTTTCACAATGTTTAACATCTTCATGTGCCCAATTAATCTACTGTCATACTCCTCCATAAATCTCTGTCATTCCAAAACTCCATCATCAAATCCTTTTTCACTAATGCTGCTAAAAACACCATCAATCCACGTTATTTTTGGTCGTTTTCATCTTCTTCTACCAATTGGCACCCATTCTAGTATTCTTCTGGTGCTGTAAATTTTCTAATTTTTTATTGTGTTTCTTTGTATTTTATCTTATCTTCTACTTTGTTTGAATTCAACCACTTTTTGTATATTTCATTTTCAATTTGTATTTCTTGTTTTATTTATTCACCCCATTCTTTCTAAATTCTAGTAAATAGGCTATATTAGAATCCAATGTTACTTCCTATATTGAAAACAGTCATAGGTGACCATCAATGTGTATTTAGAAGACACATATCTAAATAGAACATGTTTAGTATAAGACAGCTTTTATCAAATAATTGAGGACATAACGACACTGTATTTCAACTATATATGGACTTCCAACACGACTCAATTAGCACGGAGAAGTTGTCTAGTATTGCAGTTGAACTTATTCGAATAAGTCTAAATTGAACAGAGAGTAGAGAGCGAGTAAGTAAATAGGCTATTTTTTAAATTCACCATGGGTTAAAGCAAGAAGATGCATTATCTCCTCTACTATTCAATTGCGAACTAGAACATGCCATCACATTTTTAGAAGATAAGAAAGGTGTGTAACTCAATAATATGAACAAGTTGTTGGTATTGCTGATGGTTAGGCGTGAGTCAGTCCATACTAAGGACTAACACTCATATTGTATTGAGCAATAGTACGAAATTTGGGTTGGAATTAAATATTAATAAAACCGATTGTATGATCCCACGTATATATAATTATATAATGGAAATTTACAGTTAATGAAAATTCAGAGAAGGTTTGAAGACGTGGCTGGATTTAAGTAGAGATACTTGGAACAATTATAACAAACATGAAATATATGCAGAAATAAATTAAACGTACAGTAGACTTGATTCCGGAAATGCATTCTCTAACGCATTATAGGGACTATTTTTACCCCCAACTTCACTAAAGAAAAACGTTCAACTGAAAATACTATATAAAACTGTTATTGTTCCAGTTATATTGATGCGTAACATGCACTCTTACTTTAAGGGAGCAGAAAAAATTACGAGTGTTTAAAACAATTTTTGGACCAAAAAGAGACGAACAGACAAGTGAATGGAGAAGACTGTAAACAATGAGCTACATGACTTTTATGGGAAGCCAGATGTAATAAGACAGTTAAATGTCGTAGACTACAATTGGCAGGACGTATGGGACGAATGAGGAATAAAAGAATGGACAAGGAAATTCATTGTATGAGAACGAGAGGGAAAGCACTCTATAGATAGACCAAGAATGATGTAGGAGAATAACGTTAATATTACTTTAGGGAGGTAAATTTAACAGGGGATGATTGAAAATCATAAGTCCACAATAGGGATTTTTGCAGAGTTTATGTCCGCGCAGTCATAAACCTCCGAGTTCAATAGATGGATGAGTTAGTTACTTAGTTACAGCGTAACTCATTTGATTAAACCACAATATATCCCTAATAATGTACAACGTTCACAAAATATATAGTATTTCTACGGCTTAAGATAAAAACTTAAAATATGTACCTTTTTGGTAGTGCCGTCGTCCTCAACTATGTTAAAATATTATATTTAAAATATAACATAAAATATAACATGTATATATATATATATATATAATATAATATTTTAACATAGTTGAGGACGATGGAACCTGCCACAAGGTACATATTTTAACTTTTATCTTATGACTATTCACCTCAACGGAATTTGATATGAATTTTATTAGTATTTCTATGACTGAGGCTGCTTTCTCTGTATCAGTTACAACTTACTCATATTCCTATTCAATGCATCTTTCAAATTCAGGCCTTTGGTTCTTATCCCACTCAGCAAATTTTCTTTCCACTTAGATCTTTGTCTTCCTCTCTTAATTTTCCAGAATGACGCCAATTGAAGATTTTCTTCGGCCATATATCATCCACCATTCTCGTCACATATCCCAATATCCCAAGCATCTTAATAATTTTTCTTCATTTCGTTTGATGAAGGTTTCCTCTGGAAGAATCCTCTTGCTCATTTCCTGACATGAAATTTTGGCAATTTTCGTTAATCCTTAATATTTTCTCAGATAGTCCATTTCCTGCGTCAATATATTCCTTAATGAACCACATTTTACTTCCATATCAGGAAACTATACATGTACCATACTTGTGCCAATCATTTTTTAATAATTATTGATGGCTATATTTTTATCTAAAAAAACTGATGCAAACTTTGCATAAACATGTATTATTTTATAATCAATTGAGTTGGTGTTTACTTGATGAAAATCCATATTTATTAATTAAATAAAAATAAAACGTAGTTTTATTTTTATTTAATTAATACTTATTATTTTATGCATGGTTCCAATTACATACATTGTGTGGCCCATAATTTAAGAATCAAGTTGTAAATAAATTATATGTTATATACAATGAGCGGGAAAATAAGCAACAGGGATAGTCTAAAGAAATAGAACGTCTTAGATTATTATAGCTTTTATCGGGATTTCTCAGCTCGGATCGTGGGGCATTGGCGTGCTGTGATCTCATGGAATTTCAGTTAGTTTTGGATCGGTATTCACCCAGCATTATGAGGAATTCGGATAGTTACAATAAGGAGCGGCATCAGGTTGAGAAAACACCTATAACTGCTGGGAAGCCGACTTTCTGATCACGTGTCACCCCTATACCGGCTGGATGATCGTTCACCTTTTTAATAATACAAGGTGTTACGGCGCGTGAATGTTTAAGCCTTCCGCTAATTAAAGTGTCCCCTGGTCACGTTACGAGCGCTACGCAGGGTTAGGACTATGATGGAGCTGCCATTTTGAGCTTCTGTCCCAGCTGCTCTGTATATTATCCCCAAATAGAGGGGATTGCTGCATTAGGTTGCTCATGATTTTGAGATGAAAATATTAACATATAAAACTAAAGTAATGCATTTTTCAGGGGACGCAACCCAGAAGAGCCAAAAATGTTACCTACGGGAAAATTATTGAACAAATAAACAAGTTTAAATATTTAGGATATAAATAAGATACAAGAAAAACTAACGACGTTCAACTGAAATTAAAATTCTGCCTAACAATACAAAGGACATTGAAACACAAAGTACAAAAACAAACATTACTGAAGTTCTATGAAGTAATTGTATTGCCACAACATCTAAATGGCAGTGAGAACTGGACATTAACTGCAGACCTGTTAGAAGAAATAGAGTCTTCAGAAATGGAATTTCTTCGATTTGTGGCAGGTTGTACGTTGCTAAATAATACTGAGCAACAAAAATATTTTTTTTTTGTCTCAAAAAGAAAATATGTGATTCTGTTAGTATTTCTTCTCCTGAATTCAAGTATGATATAGGTTTTTCTCCACACGCAAGGTTTCCGAGAGACAGGAATTTATAATTTCAAACACTTTAATATTTTCTACATTCGTAACTACACAATATTCGAACATTCGGACTCACCTAGAAAGTAAGAAATGACGATTTTGTGCTATATTTCGCCTGTGGAGCATCCCTCTTGGTGGTCCAACAATAATCGGCCAGCATATTAAGATTCCACTTGCCTTAATATCCCTGTTCCATAGCTGAAACCTTTTGAGTTAGCTCATTTGGTTTTATTTTACAATGGACAAATGGACGAAAAAACGTTTATTAAAAAATAATTATTTAAATCCATTAATTGAAATTGAAATAAAAAAACTGTGGGCGATGGAGAAATTCCAAATACGTATTTGAAAACACGATAAAAAACTGCATTAAGTACAACTATTGGTACAAAAATCATGTTGGCCAGTGTAATAAGAGAAGCATAGACATCAGAAATGAACTGAATATTCAACCAATTACTGCAATGATTGAAAAATGTCAACGCATGTCACCAATTAAGAATACAAAAAGTCGCCCTGAACTATAACCCTGTAGGAATAAGAAGTGTTGGCCGACCTATGAAGAAATGGCGTGACTAGTTTTAAGCCGGAACAGGCCAAAATATCTAAACCTTGATACAATGATGATGTTAGGCCAGCAGTCAGCTGGTAATCCAAGGGTCTTTAAGGAGTTTACATTATAAGATATATTGGGTTTTGTAGTTTTGACTGTTAGAGAAAAACTCCCAGTGTAACAGATACAGTATTATTTGGACAGCATGTGGGTTTGTTATTGAACCTTGTTTTCACTATGCGTCATGTCACTAGATGGGACGCCTACAGAATTCACAATATACGGTACTCCCATTGGGGCATTTTTCTCTGCAGACGTCAAGGCAAATACAACGCATAGGAATGACGTTTAACTTTTCTTGATGACATCATAACATCTTGGTGTCAGAGAAGAGTTCTGTCTCATATTTCACTAGCAATCTCATAACAACCAACAACCACTGTCACACAAACTCTTAATACAGTCATACAATGTTTTCCGTAAAAAAATGTGCTCTATTATTCTCATAAGTAACGCCACGAGTGATTTCCAATTTATCTAGAGAATTTGGAACTCAAGAGTGACATTTGTTAGGACTATTTAACGAATAAAATGAAGCTCTTTACTAAAAAATAATTATTTGAATATAGTTAACGGTGTTTTAAAATATTTATATATGTTTCAAAACAAATTAGAAATGTGAGGTTATGTATATTCACTGCAAGTTGATTATATTATTTATTGCCAAATAGGATCGCAATATTGTAAGAATGCACTCTACTGGAGAAATAATGAAACATATCAAACTATTATAATCAACATTATAGGTTAATCATTTATATTTTGAATAAACAACTCAGTAAAATCACTGAATCTATCCATTATTTGCTATATTCAATGTAATAAGAAAATAATGAAAAATTAATTGAAAAATAATGGTCTAACCTGTTCAGAATATTAAAAAAAGAGGAGCTTGCTTTATCACAAAAGCGGGAGCTGATAAAGAGAAATTGATAAAGAGCGAGGTGAAATACGACTGTCATTGGTGTAAAACAGAATTCATTGAAACGTGATTGGTCATTGACTACCATTTGCGACATGAGTTAAATAGTCTATATAAATGACTATTTCGATATATACGTCAATAATATAAACATTTTAAAATACTCTTTTTTACACGCTTTATATTAGCTTGATCTGTGTCTGTCTATGTAACGGAATCTTTCAACACGATTTTATCCCACTTAAAAACATTGGATTGACTTGGAACTTTGTATACTTATATAGGACTGATGACAATACAATATTTTCAAAAAATGTTTTCTAAGATCCTGGTCAGGATCATCAGGACATCAAAAAAAAATAAAGACCGGTATAATATGTTGCGGAATTATCGACGTTTTAGTCCATCATTGTAAGAAATTAATATTATATCCTCTGGTAGCCCAGTTGGTAGAGCGGTGGGCTGTAGTGGTATATAATTTCAGTAATCCATAGGTCGCTGGTTCAAATCCGGCCCGGAGGATTTTTTTAGAATTAAAAAATATCGTAAGCAATTAAATTTTAATGCGATTCCGGTTTATGACAATCAATTAAACTAAAAATTTAAAAAATGAATAATAGTTTAAAAAAACTAAAACAACACGCTTTATTAGAAAACCAAACTAAAAAATAAAAATAAATAATAATTAAAAAAAACTAAAACAACACGCTTTATTAGAAAACCGAACTAAAACAATGAAAAATAATTTTAATTTCCAACACGCTTGGGATAAAATTAAAGTGGTCAACAAAAAAATCATCTTCAACACATCTAGAATAAAACTAGAGTTATCTATTAAAAAAATTACCATCAAAAGCGTGGAGTACTTTTTATGGTTTTTACGTTTTCTTCTTAGGGACTTTACTTTTACCAATATCTGTTTATTATCAAATATATTAATTGATAAAGAGCACCCCACGCTTTTGATGGTAAAATTATTTTTTGTAGATAACTCTAGTTTTATTCTAAATGTGTTGGAGATGCTTGTTTTGTTGACCACTTTAATTTTATCCCAAGCGTGTTGGAAATTAAAATTATTTTTCATTTTTTAGTTAGGGTTTCTAATAAAGCGTGTTGTTTTATTTTTTTAAAACTATTATTTATTTATGGATTGTGGCTCAGTTATTTACTTACCGTAATTAAAAAAAATCAAGAAAAATATATGAGTTACTCTTACAGAATGTGAATAGCTACATGAGAGATTTGTGTGAGTATTTATATAAGTATGCTATATATATATATATATATATATATATATATATATATATTACATAAAAATAATTGTCTGAACCGGAATTTGAAGCCCAAGATCTCTGTATAAGTTAGTGCACTACCTTTTCGTTAGAATTCTCTATCATGAGAGGTAGCGGGACATCGGTCGCACTACCACCTCGTGGCTTCTATAACAAGCAAGCATTTTAAAGAGAATATTTACTTTATAGTAGTAGTAGGACTTTATTAGACAAAAAGTAAAATATTTACAATATTATTTACAAATATGGGTCGCACGGGCAGTAAGCCGTACGTGCTGTTGACAGTCCGTTACAATAAAGTAATAATTGGTACTAGTGTAAAGAAAAATAAACAAAAACAGCAATAACATTACAATTACATAAAGAAAACACAATAAAAATATTACCATTAAATAATAACATAATAGCATTATACACTAAAAACATTAACATTACAATTACATAAAGAAAACACAATAATATTACAATTAAGTAATTACTTTATAGCAGTAAGACTTCTTTATTTACACGTTTTTTAATTTAATCCCGGTTCAGGCATATATTTTTCTTTTCATGTCTTATTTTGCCTTCATTGCTAAGTGTCAAAATTTAATTATCACATCGAAATATATATATATATAGGTTGTCCACCGCTGTGATCTCGGGGTAGCGTGCTGCGTTATCACGCAGCAGGCCCGGATTCGATCCCCGGTCGGGGCAGTTTTTCTGGGTGAGGTTTTTATCGGGCTTTTTCCTCACCTCTAAGACAAATGTCAGGAAAACTTTAAGGTCCAAACGGTCCCCGAAATCATATGGCCATCATCATCATCATCATCACCATCATCCTTCACCGGTGTGGAAAGCAACGGGAAGCTACTACACCTACAATTCCCTAGTAAAGCTGCAAGCATAGCTTGAAAATGCTACGATTGAAGTGAAGGACCTGCCCTCGGGCAGAATTACTATGGATGGATATATAGGTTCAACCGTTAATTTTTCTTTTCATATATATGTATGTATATATATATATATATATATATATATATATATGTGTGTGTGTGTGTGTGTGTGTGTATGTTTGTATGCGTGTGTGTGTGTGTGTATATATATATATACGTGGATTTAATTTCACATAGCCAAAAATATTAAATACAGAACATATTTAAATCAGATCATAATTAATATATAATATACAATTATAAGTAAAATTCACACGGCTTAAACTAATATTGAAATTAATCAAGTCAATATTATTAGAGAAGCGAAAACTCAGAAACCATCAATTCAATCCGCTGAAAGGCAAATGAAAAAAATAAAATAAAGGAATTTAAAGTTCAGCACTCTCTGATCTCTTGTGATAAAGATTTACGAAGTTTGGTAGTGGATGTGGTATAAGAATGAGAATATTGAAAGGTTCTGTGTTGTGGGATGCCAAGTAGGAGGTTCTGGTGTGATCGTGTACTCAAATTGAGATTGCCGGATTGGAAATAGAAGCGAATGGTTATGTAGCTTCGTATGAGGGACACTTTTTTATATTTTCATTACAAAAAAATGAAACTACATATGCAATCATATTCGAGTATGATATCGACTTCTGTGGTCCATGGGTTAACTTCTTTGCCTCTAGTCCTGAAGGTTGTGGGGTTCAAACTCTGCCGCGGTTGATGGATTTTTTAGGATGGAAAATCCAAGGGACAAGTCTGGTGATTAATAAAATTGACTTAATTTCAAGGACTTGTTTATATAAAATGTTAATTTTGTTCTATAATAATAATAATCATCATCATCATCATCCCATCATCTCAAACTTGTGGAAAAAAATTGGTCCCATGCGATTCCGCTTTGATACAAGTTTTACTGTATCCATCCATAGTAATTCTGCCCGAAGGCAGGTCCTTCACTGCAATCATAGCATTTTCATGCTATGCTTGCAGCTTTACTAGGGAACTGTGTAGGTGTGGTAGCTTCCCGTTGCTTTCCACATCGGTGAAGGATGATGATGATAATGATAATGGTAAGGATGATATTGATAATGATAAGGATGATGGCCATATGATTTCGGGGACCGTTTGGGCCTTAAAGTTTTCCTGACATTTGTCTTACAGGTGAGGAAAAACCTCGATAAAAACCTCACCCAGAAAAACTGCCCCGACCGGGGATCGAACCCGGGTCCGCTGCGTGACAAAGCAGCACCCTACCTCGAGACCACAGCGGTGGACTTTTTACTGTATAATGAACAAAAAATAAAGTTACCATATTAGGGTCTTAAAACCCGAACCCACGTTTACTAATCTTACCTAATGTATATTCTACAGAGTAAAGAGTAAGTTTCAACTCAAATATTTACTAAGTTTGAATTTTAATTAAGCAACAAGGTAAAGTGTTATGGCCATAACATTACTTATTTAAAAAAAAGGAATTTATATGTTGAATTGAAACTTTTAGCTAAATTCTCATTCCAGTTTAATGGAAATGTTAAAGATGAAAAGTCACTGAAGTTTGTAGTTTAAATTTGAGGAAAGCAAGAAAACAAAATGTTGTTAGGGATGAAAACGTGATGTAAACAAATTGGTCACGTTTTGTATAACGTGACTGGTGAACACGTAACAATGTAATTTCCACGTCAGCTTAACAACAGACTCGAGATAACGTAATCAAGAGAAACATCTCTGTTCTATCAGACGTGCATCCTCCAAACAGCAATCTTCTGTATCGGAAAAATTAGAAACAACGCACTGCTCTCCAATACAGGGGACAACGGTTAAAATTATTAACTAACTCACTGGCACTATCGAACCCGTAGTTTCATGGTCGCGCGGACATAAGCTCTCCATACATCCTTATACTGCATTAATGTTTTCCGATCGTTTCCTGTATAATCTATTTCCCTCAAATCATAGTTAATGTTATTTTCCCACCTCATTCTTGGTCTACCAACTGGCGTTTTCCTTCTGGTTTTCCTACAAGAAGCTTCCATACACATCTTTCATTCCCCATTCGTGCCACATATCCTGCCCATCACAGTCTATGAGACATAACTCTTCTTATTAGATCTGGCTTCCTATAAAGACCATGTAGTTTACTGTTATCTAGTCTACTTCATTCACCTACCCGTTCATCTCTCTTAGGTCCAACAATTTTCCTAAGAACTTTATTCTCAAATACTCGTAATCTCCTTTCCTCCCTTAAAGTAAGAGTCCATGTTTCACACCATGTAATATAACTGGTAGAATAATAGTTTTATATATTTTGAGAGTACCTGTAATGCATAATATCACGCATTTCCATATATATATATATGTGTGTGTGTGTGTGAGTGTGTGTGTGTGTGTGTGTGTGTTTTAACTGTACAAATCATCCATATGTTGACAGGTTAACCCAAAATCTGTAAATATGAATTTCATCAAAATCATAAGATCCACAACTTACATGTAATGTCGATTACAGTAGAGACTAAAATACCATCAAATTAAGATGTATTTTAAACAAATAAAAATAAAAATAACACTGATAAAATTAATATTAAATTTCTGTTTAGGTAAATAGTCACTAAGTATAATATTGAAATGTGTACCTGGCAGGTGCGTTCGTCCTCAAATAGGTTAAAAAGTTTTAAAATAAAAAAAAAACAGTAGGTCTTTCGGAAACCGGCTTCCATCATCAGCAGAGTATGTGCTACTAACAGTTATTGTTTTGCTACGCTTTTGACATTAGCGACCTTCCAGCGTCCGTTGGTATATTTTTTTATCTACAAATATTCCACATTACAGTTATTCTCCTTCAACCCAAAGTGATTTGTGGCCAGAGGTTCCTGTCTAAAGCATCTTCTTCCATCAAATCTTCAACTTCCATACTTCTCTTCACTCCATCCATCCATTTATGTCTACGCCTGCCTCTCCACTTCTTCCATTAGCTTTCCAATTAAGGATCTTCTTTGGTATCCTCTGTTCTTCCATTCTTATGAGGTGCCCATATCATTTCAAACGTTTTTCTTCTAATTTTTTTCCTAAAATGTTTTTTCAACTTGCATAATTTCCCTTATTGTGCTGTTTCTGACCTTATCCCTTCTTCAGATTCTTGTCGATCGCTTCCAAAAATCCATTTCTTCTGCTAACAGCTTGTTGGCTTGTTTTCTACTAACTGTCCAGATTCCAAAAAAAAAAAAAAAAAAAAAAAAGTGTTTGACCTAATTAAGGACCACACCCGCCAGGAGTATATATATATATATATATATATATATATATATATATATATATATTACTATTTTACTTTATAATATAAATATATTACAGTAGATAGTGGTCATTTCGACGTTGGATAGTTCGAAATATTGTTTAATTTGAATAAAAAGTTTATTCACCTTGAAATTCTTTTTTAAATCAGTGTTAAATTTCATATTTAATTGGATTTTTGAAGCTTAATTTTGATAATTCGAAGGCAGGATTTTATTGAAGTTAGTAATTTTGCAACTTCAATACTTCCAGGGACTCACAAAAATTCATTGCGAATCACAGTCGAGTCTACGACAAGGTAACATCACCTAGAAGCACTCGCCACTGAAGATGCCCTCCGCAATTGAGGGAGAAACGTCTGGAAGAAACACCAGTTATTGACCACGGCCACATAGCCCGGAATCTTTTAACATTATGATTACCGGCCGTGAAAGCCTGCATTCCACAATTATTATTTAATGCTAATTTTATTTTAGAGGAAAATATACCTAAATATTAAATGTTATATGATATCACTTTTAAAATGTTTGTATTTGCTCTTATATAACTTCTAATATTGATTATCAACTTCAATAAACGGCGAATTCAGTTTTATTTTAAATTTATAAGCTTCTCTTTTAATATCACAGAATTAGAGTACCACTACAAGGGAATTAGAAGCCATACCAACAATTTAGAGATCCTTGTCTTGGAGAAATGAATGTGGGGTTTGAGGACAACTGTTCATCGGTTTGAAGTGAATTCGTTACATAATCTCATGGAAGGTTCATATTATGTTCCTGTATTCATATCTTAACCATTATGTAAAATGTTACATTTACACAAAAAAGTAAAAACAAATATCATGAAATTAGGCAACCTTATCCTATATAATTCTTACTAATTCCATATGGCTGGTGGTAAACACAACATGGGATTCTTTAAATAAAAGAAAAGCGAACTTTTACAGAAAGAAGGCCATTACATTACTGACGTTAATGATTCAAGGTGTGTCATGTCCTTTTAAGCTTCTTACGTCGGAGTATCACGTGCGCTTGAGATGCAGTTTCATCCCAGCAGATGGAAACAAAATTAATTTTGCAGTAGGACAAATCGAAACCCTTACGTTTCTTATATCTCCTTATAATCTTGTTTGAAATAAAAACAGAAAACAACAGAAGCAAGTATATCTGTGTAAATAAGACTATTTTAATTAAAAAACTACTTCTCTTGAAGTTATTATAATATATATTATAATATACTTACTTACTCACTGGCACTATCGAACCCATAGGTTCATGGCCGCGCGGACATAATCTCTCCATAAATCCCTATCCTGAGCTAATGCTTTCCAATCATTCCCTGTATAATCTACTTCCCTCAAATCATAGTTAATGTTATTCTCCCACCTCATTCTTGGTCTACCAACTGGGCGTTTTCCCTCTGGCTTTCCTACAAGAAGCTTCCATGCAAGTCTTTCATTCCCCATACGCGCAACATGTCCTGCCCATCGCAGTCTACGAGACTTAACTGTTCTTATTATATCTGGCTTCCTATACAGACCATGTAGTTCATTGTTATGTAGTCTTCTCCATTCACCTGTCTGTTCATCTCTCTTTGGTCCAAAAATTTTCCTAAGTACTTTATTCTCAAATACTTGTAATCTCCTTTCCTCTCTTAAAGTAAGAGTCCATGTTTCGCACCCATATAATATAACTGGTAGAATAATAGTTTTATATATTTTCAGTTTAACGTTTTTTGAAAGGAGTTGGGACATCAAAAGTCTCTGCAATGCATAATAGCATGCATTTCCAGAATTGAGCCTATGTTTAATTTCTTTGTGCATCTCATTCCTATTTGTGATTATTGTTCCTAGGTATTTGAATTCAGCCACTTCCTCAAAATTTCCCTCATTTGTCATTAGCTGTCCATTTCCATTATATACTGAATTTCTACGTGTGACCATATATTTAGTTTCATTAATATTTACTTCCAGTCCTAATTTCTTAGTGTTACTCAATAGCGTGTGCGTGTTGGCCTTTAGTATCTCCTCGCTATCGGCCAGTACTACATCATCAGCATAAACTAACAGCTTATTGATATACCATTCAGTTGTAAGCCTTCCTCATTCTCTAAAGATTTAATGGCATGCTCTAGTACAAAATTAAATAGTAGAGGAGATAGTGCATCTCCTTGCTTCAACCCATTCTGGATATCAAAAGTGTCCGAAAACTGTTTGCCTACACGCACCCTACTCTTTGTGCCATTTAGACACATTCGTATAAGTCTAACTAACTTTTTAGGAATTCCGAACTCCAGCAGGATACTATATAACTTCTCCCTCTTAATTGAATCATATGCTTTTTTGAAGTCTACATACAGTTGATGTGCAGTACCATTATATTCCCATTTCTTTTCTAAAATCTGTCTTATACTAAAAATCTGATCTGTTGTAGACCTGTTTCTTCTAAATGCACATTGATGATCTCCTAGAATGTCATTAATATAGGGAGTAAGTCTGCTTACTAATATATTTGTTAGAATTTTGTACGAAGTTGAAAGTAATGAGATGCCCCTGTAATTGTTGCAATCTGTTTTATCTCCTTTCTTATAAATTGGTACGATAATTGATTCCTTCCATTCATCTGGAAGAGCTTCTTTTTCCCAAATCATACTAAGCAACCAGCGTATCTTGTCCATCAATTTTTCTCCCCCTGATTTTATCAGTTCTGCTGGGAACTCATCTGAACCTGATGCTTTATACATCTTAAATTTTTCAATCGCCATTTCAACCTCTAATGCACTTGGCTCTGCGATTAGCATTTCTGCTGTCTGTAAATTATCCTCCACAATGTCCTGTTCTGTATGTACATTTAATAGCTGATTAAAGTAACTTTTCCATCTATTTCATATAGTCCTGGAATCTGCAATCATATCCCCATTTTCATTCCAAATTATGTTTGTTCTAGCCTGAAACCCTTTCTTCTCTATACTAATTCCCTGATATAATTCTCTAATGTTCCTATTTTTTGCATTAATTTCCGATTGAGGGTCTTTCCACTTTTCAGCGGTTGCCCTTTTTACCAGCCGGCTGCTGGCCCTTCACATCCACATGTGTCAATCACAGAGGTAGATGATCAACAGCCAGTGTAGGGGTGACATGTGGTTAGCATGTCGAGTCCCCCAGCCATTATAGCTGGTTCCTCAACCTGGAGCCACTACTAATTGTAGCTACCCAATTGTCTCACGATGCTGGGTGGGTACCGGTCCCATACTGGCCGAAATACCATGAGAAAATTTCTTCCCCCATGGAGACTCGAACCAGCGCAAGTCCCGTAGCTCTGCGCCAAGGCTTCCTACCTTAACCGCTCGGCTACGGAGATCATTAATCCTCTCTCTCAAATATTCCCTCTTTTTACTCTTTAGTAGCTTGGTGGTTTCCCGTCTAATACTACCCAATTGCTCTAAATTTACCTCATTTGGCTCGTGTAACCATAATATATATATATATATATATATATATATATATATATATATATATATATAATACCAGAATTTATGAAAAAATGAAGATAAATTAATTTTTATGTTTTTAATTTATCACAGTTGTTTTGAGTTAGAAGTTTCTTATTTTATAATTTTTAAACACGACTACACACAATAGGTAAATTTTTACAAACTTTTTTATTAAAAATTTTCCCATATGTCCCTCTTGGGGATATGGTGCTCCAATACCTAATTTATTTATGCTTATTTCCCTACAGAAGTCAGTGAGTAACATTATCTCAGCACATATCTCAATAAGACATCTAGCAAGCAACTAATAAATTACTTGGATGGGGAAAGTGGATTAAATTTTACTCTTTGACACTAATTTAGGCTTGAGGTTCTTTTACGAGCCCGAAAGTCTTCAGGCGCGGTACTCACGGTTTAAAGCGATAATGACAGCCAGTTAATTATTACCGTAATGGTGAGATTGAGTCTGTATTGTTATATTAAATTATTTTTTTAATGAATGAATGATTAGTGATAAACCGATAACTGATTGTTTTTTGGGTTAAATTCTTGAAGGTGTATAATTTATTATTTATCATTTTACTAGCCTATAGGTACATAATTGTACTATAAGTAAATAACAAATAATTAATTATAATATAATTCCAAATATCATTATTTATCATGGCCGCAAGGACATAGGCTATCCACAAATCCCTGTCCTGAGCTAATTTTTACCACTCATCCCTGTATAATTTGCCTCCCATAAAGCCATTGTTACTGTTGTTCTTCTACCTCATTATTGCTACCTACTGAGCTCTTTCCGACTGGTTTTCCTATTATAATTTTCTTCTTTCAATCCTTATTCGTACCACGTACCCTGACCATCACAGAGACTTATTAGGTCGATCTGCAATAGCAATTTTGAATGGAATTTTGTGAGATTAACATATCATCATCATCTTAAGGCACGACAACTTCAAAAGTGAATGTTTTGGCCTTCTCAACAATCCTCCTCCATGCAAATCTGTCTCTTGCCATATTCAAACTAGTCACTTTCATTTTCCTTAGATCGTTCATTGTGTCATCTTCCCACCTGATCTTCGGTCTTCCATCAGCTCTGCCTCCTATAGATTTCCATTTGTAGAGTTTTTTGACCAGTCTCTGATCATCCATTCTTATCAAATGTCCAAGCCAACCAATTCTGAGAGATCTTATGTGGTTTACTATATTCTGATTTTTGATTAATTTGTTTAGTTCTTTATTTGTTTTGATTCTCCAACAGTTATCAGTTCCTCTATTTGGTCCAAATATTCTTCTTAAAACCTTTCTTTCAAAAATTAGTAATTTCTGTTTTATTGTTTCTATTAGGACCCACGTTTCACAAGCATATGTAACTATAGGATTAACACATATTGAAAGAAACTAAAATCCACATTTATAAATATATAGTAACACTTTTAATGACCTATGGAGCAAAAACGTGGACTATAAATGCCAAATTGAAGCTAAAACTGCAATCTACAGAAATTGATTTTTTCAGAAGATCTGCACGATGCTCTAAATTAGACAGGATCAGAAACAGTATTATGGCGAGAAAATATTAAATTTATCGAAACAGTAATATGTGGGAAATAGTTGCAATGGTTTGGACACGTGAAGAGGATTAATGAAGGTGCATTGCCAGTTAGGAATTTGGGTGGATTCCAAATGGGATGAAAATAAGAGGGAGGCCTAAGAAGACATGGATAGAGGGAATTATGAAATTGATGAAGGATAGGGGACTGCAAGATGGTGACTGAAACGATAGAAATAAATGGAAGAAGAGAATCAAAACTTAACATTGGGCACAGGAAAATGTTGTATACCGGTACGTTTAAAATATCATCATCATCTTGAAAGTATGGGCCCATTGGCCCATTCAGCTTCCCGTTGCACAATATTCTACAGGTCGTCCTTCCAACGTCGTTTCGGTCTTCCTACATTTCTTCGGCCTTGAGGTTTATAATAAAGTATCTGTTTTGATAACGATTACACTGGTCGACAAAAATGAACTTTTTTCTATCACAAGAATAAAAATATGAGATTTTGGAAGTATTTTTCATTCTGAATTTAAATAGGCCTATCATTTCAGTTTTTTTCCTATCAGGCAAGAGTTTTCTGTGATATTCATCTGCATTTTTTATAATTTTCAATAAATCCATCTAATTCTAACTCATTCTGACTTGCCTAGAAAGTGGTACATAGTGATTTTCGGGCATATTTTATGTATGACCATTTTTATTTCCATCTGAATCATTTTCAGTTTGAGTTAGGTCAGCATCAGAGTTACGAGTTAAGGTCATATCTGCATATACTGGTACAGGGAACTCTTCGTATAAGGTAAAGGTTCCTATGACAGGTCAAAGAAAATGCTAAAATCAATTTAAAAAAAGTAGCTGTCACAAAAAACTGTGCCTGATGGAAACATTCGGACTACATACCTGAATTCAGTATGAAAAAATTCACTAGATTCCCTAATTAGATTTCTTGTGAAGAAAACCTTATCGTCCAGTGTTGACATTCCTTATACACGTTCACACCATTTAATTTATTTCTGTATATTATTTTGTTTATATTATATACAATCCAGTTCTGATAACTGTAGCTGTCTTGGTGCGTGGCAGGAGGGAACATTGCCGAGTGGGGGAGTGAACTAGTAGCCAGGCAAAAAATCATTTTATTATTATTATCATTAATAAAATAAATTGTTATAAAACGGCGCTATCCTATAAAGAACACTCTAAACTTACTAGATAACAACACTATCACTAACTCAGTACTAGTAAATAAGAAAACTTAACGTGTAGTAACTATTATGTTTCCTAAACTGGGGATATAGTTGCTGGCAGTACCTACAATTAGCCTTCCCCTCTTGACGCACCAAACAGCATAGACCCCTCAAAAGCGGCTAAAGAAGCCAAAGCTGAACTGTACTTGCAATTCATCTCTGAAATTTTGACTTCTCTTTTGATCTCTTAAAGATACACCTACAAGAGATGTCAGAAATCTCATTTCTTTGTCTCAATTGTATGTTTATTGGAGTAGGTTTAAAACCGGTTCAATAAAATAAATTATTATTATTATTATTATTAATTGTTCATTACCCTGTACGGTATTACATTCGAATTATCAAATAACAAACAGTAGGAATGAAAGAGCTTATTACATAGTTAAATGTTGTAGATGTCATTAAAACTTGGTAACGTATCAGAACGTTATGAAATGAGTTGATTCGAGTACTGAACTCATTATTCATGTCCCTGGCACACACCTCCAGCACGTACAATTGTAAATTACATCAATTAGTCAAGCGATACAATGTGTGCAGTTTCAATGGATTCTCCCAGCAGCCACTGTGACTCCCATTGTCTTTAACCATCATTATCATCTTATAGCATGTTTACCACAATCTAACTAACTAATTCACCGGCTATATCGAACCCATAGGTTCATGGATATAAGCTTTCCGACATCCCTATCCTGAGATATTTTCCAATCATCCTCTCTATAATCTACCTCCCTCAAATCATAGTTAATGTTATTATCCCACTCAAACTTGGTCTAACAACTGGGGGTTTTCCCTCTAGTTTTCTACAATAAGCTTCCATGCCCCTGTTTCATTCCCCATTCGTGCCACATGTCATGCCCATCGCAGTCTACGTGACTTAACTCTTCTTATTATATCATACTAACTAATACTCGGCGTGCGCTGCTGCGCCAAAATAAATTAAATATTGAGGATTAATTAATTATATGGTATACACTGCGACGAACCAAACATGGCGGTTGCTAGAGTATATTTTTAATTTCAAATTTCAGGTAAAGATTGAGGAGGATAAGTTACAGACAGCAGAAATGATAGTCGCAGAGCCAAGTGCATTAGAGGTTGAAATGGCGATTGAAAAATTGAAGATGTATAAAGCATCAGGTTCAGATGAGATCCCAGCAGAACTGATAAAATCAGGGGGAGAAAAATTGATGGACAAGATACGCTGGTTGCTTAGTATGATTTGGGAAAAAGAAGCTCTTCCAGATGAATGGAAGGAATCAATTATCGTACCAATTTATAAGAAAGGAGATAAAACTGATTGCAACAACTATAGGGGCACCTCATTACTTTCAACTTCGTACAAAATTCTAACAAATATATTAGTAAGCAGACTTACTCCCTATATTGATGACATTCTAGGAGATCATCAATGTGCATTTAGAAGAAACAGGTCTACAACAGATCAGATTTTTAGTATAAGACAGATTTTAGAAAAGAAATGGGAATATAATGGTACTGTACATCAACTATATGTAGACTTCAAAAAAGCATATGATTCAATTAAGAGGGAGAAGTTATATAGTATCCTGCTGGAGTTCGGAATTCCTAAAAAGTTAGTTAGACTTATACGAATGTGTCTAAAGGGCTCAACGAGTAGGGTGCGTGTAGGCAAACAGTTTTCAGACACTTTTGAAATCCAGAATGGGTTGAAGCAAGGAGATGCACTATCTCCTCTACTATTTAATTTTGTACTAGAGCATGCCATTAAATCTTTAGAGAATGAGGAAGGCTTACAACTGAATGGTATTAATAAGCTGTTAGTTTATGCTGATGATGTAGTACTACTGGCCGATAGCGAGGAGATACTAAAGGCCAACACGCACAAACTATTGAGTAACACTAAGAAATTAGGACTGGAAGTAAATATGAGTAAAACTAAATATATGGTCACACGTAGAAATACATTATATAATGGAAATGGACAGCTAATGACAAATGAGGGAAATTTTGAGGAATTGGCTGAATTCAAATACCTAGGAAAAATAATCACAAATAGGAATGAGATGCACAAAGAAATTAAACATAGGATCAATTCTGGAAATGCATGCTATTATGCATTGCAGAGACTTTTGATGTCCCAACTCCTTTCGAAAACGTTAAGCTGAAAATATATAAAACTATTATTTACACCAGTTATATTATATGGGTGCGAAACATGGACTCTTACTTTAAGGGAGGAAGGAGATTACGAGTATTTGAGAATAAAGTTCTTAGGAAAATTTTTGGACCAAAGAGAGATGAACAGACAGGTGAATGGAGAAGACTACATAACAATGAACTACATGGTCTTTATAGGAAGCCAGATATAATAAGAACAGTTAAGTCCCGTAGACTGCGATGGGCAGGACATGTTGCGCGTATGGGGAATGAAAGACGTGCATGGAAACTTCTTGTAGGAAAGCCAGAAGAAAAACGCCCAGTTGGTAGACCAAGAATGAGGTGGGAGAACAACATTAACTATGATTTGAGGGAAGTAGATTATACAGGGAATGATTGGAAAGCATTAGCTCAGGATAGGGATGTATGGAGAGCTTATGGCCGCGCGGCCATGAACCTACGGGTTCGATAGTGCCAGTGAGTAAGGTAAAGCCCCACTTCTAATGGTCGGATTTCGCTGATTTTTGGATAATACATACCTCGGTTTATTTTAATACGATATTCATAGTTTTGTTATGAAACATCGAAAATTGCGATCTCTAGAGCGATATTTAAATTTTCGTTTCAGGAGAGCTCCTATACATGATGATTTTAGAACATAATAGATAACGGCTACATACTCGCGGCTTCTGAAAACCTGTAGCCTATATACAAATTTTAACGAAAATCGGTTGAATGGTTTAGAAGTCTATGAAGGACAGACAGACATACATTCGTTTACATAGATTATATATGATTCACTGGATAATTTGTTCCAAACGGAAGTACAGTCGATGTAGATTTCTATTTTCAACAACTCGAACGAGTAAATGAAATTTTGAGGTTCACGGGTTGAAACCCTACTGGATCCCTTAATACACGAATATCATGACTTAAAATTCAGGAATTGAGAGGAATCTAATTACTATCACACCCAGCATTTCCCGCAATCTTGCGCATTCTCATTACTGTCTGTCTCGATCCATGGCCATTTCTTGAGTGAACTTTTGAAAAACATTGAAACCGAGGAAGTGGGTTTCAACGAATTATTCGCATAAAAAACCAGAGACTGGTGTCGTCACGGGATAATAAACCTCGCTAGAAGATGGATAGAATTTAATGGTACCTTGAAGAGTAGTTTAGTTTCTTGTCAGAAATATTCTAAATACAATTCTATTTAAAGATAATACATTACTTATGAAGCTATGAGACATTACCTGTTTCATTTAGCGAATTGCGAAAGATTGAAGCTATTGAGTTTGTATCCATGAAAATATTTTTTCTTCTTCTTTTTTCTTCTTCGGCTTTCCCCCATTATTTTTGTCTAATAAATTTGCAGTGTTTATTATTGAATAGCGTTCTTTTTATAACAAATTATTATTATTATTATTATTATTATTATTATTATTAAGAAAATGTTTTTTGCATGGCTGCCGGTTCCCTCGCCCCCTCGGTAATGTTCCCTCCTGCCATACGCCTTTGGTTTCACTAAGACGGCTACAGTTATCAGAACTGGACATTAGTTGTGGTGCCTTGGAGGAGAATTACGGGACTTGCACTGGTCCGAGTTCCCATGGAGGAAGAAACTCGTGGAATATCGGCCATTGTTGGACCGGTACCAACCCAGCAAGACAATGCTACAATAAATAGCGGCTCCAAGTTAAAAAGGCAGTTGTAACGGCTGGAGGTCCCGACATGATGACCACGTGTCATCCTATACTAATTGGATGATCGTTTACTTCTACCTATGTTTAATGGATATGGATATTAGGCCAGTAGCCAACTTGTAGCTCACGGACCTTCTTGGCCTTCGCGTCATGGAGGAGTTGTGGTAGCAGTAAGTATTGTTCTCAAAGACATTAAACTGAAAATACGTATATAAAACTGCTATTATCCCAGTTATATTATATGGGCTCTTAATTTAAGAGACGGAATGAGATTACGAGTATCTGAGAATAAAGTTTTAGGGATATTTTTGAACCAAATAGAGATGCAGAGACAAGTGAACGGAGAAGACTACGTCACAGTGAGTTACATGGTCTTTTAGGAAGCCAGATATAATAAGAACTGTTAAGTCTCGTATAATGCGAAGGGCAGGACATGTGGCACGAATAGAGAGTGAAAGAGGTACATGGAATCTTCTTGCAGGAAAACCAGAGGGAAAATGCCCAGTAGGTAGACAAAGAATGAGGTGGGAGAATAAAATTAACCATTATTTGAGATAAGTATATTATACAGGGGATGATTGGAAAACATTAAATCAGGATAGGGATATAGGGAGAGCTTATATTCGCACGGTAATGAACCTACGGGTTCGATACTGCCAATGATTTAGTAAGTACTGGTTAGCTTTGCCCTGAGACTTGGACTTCATGCTGACTATACAATTGTGAGGCA
The DNA here is from genome assembly GCA_030220185.1 of Diploptera punctata. Taxonomy (NCBI): domain Eukaryota; kingdom Metazoa; phylum Arthropoda; class Insecta; order Blattodea; family Blaberidae; genus Diploptera; species Diploptera punctata. The sequence continues at coordinate 1,535,328 of JASPKZ010003834.1, forward strand.
AGTTGTGACTTCTGCTGTACAGTATTTTGTTTCTTTTACGAGAGACCCAAAGTCGACTTTATGTCTGACTCATGAGTACATTAATGAGAAATAGGATACGACGCAGCGTGGTGGTGGAGAACAAAACACACACAATGGACAGCGAGTGGTGCTACACATTGAATGACAGTGTGTAATTGGAAACTCGAAATTCTGAACTGCCAACCTTCTGATTACAGGACACCAAGATTGAAGGTTGTAACTGGGATACAAAAATAAACAAACTACCTTCTCCTATAATGGTTAGCATGTAAGGTAAAGTTGGATAATTTTGTGGTAGTATTAATTTCGTGACACATTTTATATTTTCTAAATAAATAATAAATTATTTTATAAGTACAGTTTTTGCACACGTGAAATAAAAACTGATTTGCTAATTCATAAATTTGTAATAAAATTACCACGATAATAAATTAACCGTATAATAAAATAATAATAATAATAATAGTAATAATATTAATAATAATAATATTAATAGTAATAATATTATTAATAATAATAATAGTAATAATATTAATAATAATAATAATAATAATAATAATAATAATAATAATAATAATAATAATAGTAATAATAATTCATCATCATCATCATCACTCCAGGGATTAGGCAATTGCCCGTTCCGACTTCATAATGCATCAGCCCAACGTCTTCTAGGTCTTCCAACATCACGTCTTCCTCTTGCTTGATAATTTCTTGCTAACAATGGATATCTCACCTTACTCATTCCATCCATATGAACAATCCATTTCTGTCTGTAATTCGTGACCTTATCCAATAAAGGCTGTACTTTCAATTCTTCTCTTATATCCTCATTTCTTATTCTATCACGTCTTGTACATCCTTTTACTTGTCTTAGGAACCTCATCTCCGCCGTCTGTATTCTATCCTTCTGTTTTTTCACTGGAGCCCAAGTTTCACATCCATGCAATATTGTAATAATAATAATTGAAACAGTAATTGTAACTAACTCATTGGCACTATCGAATCTGTGGGTTCAAAGCCACGCGGATTTAAGCTAACCATACACCCCTATCCTGAGGTAATGTTTTCCAATCGTCCCTTGTATAAGTTACATCCCTTAAATCATGGTTAATGTTATCCTCTCGCTTCATACTTGGCCTACCTACTAAGTATTTTCCTCTCTGGTTTTTTTACGAGCTTTTATGCTACTTTTTCATTCCCCATTAATACCACATGTTGTGTCCATCGTACTCATATGAGACTTAACTGTTCTTATTACACTGATTTCCCATAAATATTATGTAGTCACAATTATAATTAAACTCTTCTCCATTCACCTTTCTGTTCGTCTCTCTTTGGTCCTCGAATTTCGTCTCTCTTTGGTCTTCGAATCTCATAAAGTATTTGGCTCAAATACTCGTAATATTTTCTCCTCCTTTAAAGTAAGATCCCATGCTTCGTTTTCGCATAAGTGGAATAATTATGTATTATAACTATCTAATATATAAAAATGAATGTTTGATTGTTTGTTTGTTTGACTTTATGCGCGGCCATACCGTTGATCCGATTGTAAATGAGATTTTTTGGAGAATGTTCAGGAGATTCCCGGGATGAACATAGGCTATAAGAGAGTTGTGATATTCAATTCCTACACCCTTAAAAATGGAAAACGTGGAAGAATTAGCTCTTTGTATGTTTAAAAGGCATACGCTGCCTAAACCATAACAAATACACAAAATTAATGTACACAGAATTGGATATCTCAAACAGCTCTACGAAAAAGTCCGTGACAGCATATGTTTATGTGTTACTGATAACTCAAATTAACCATTTTTGTCTTTCATTGATGCCAAGAAAATCGAGACTGTATAGATTCCTGTGCAAGCATAGCAGCACATGGCGGGTATTCTTTTACGGATAACTCACAATAACGAATTTTGTCTTTTAGATCATTTATGCCAAGAAGATCGAGATAAGTAGATTCCCGGGCAACGCCGTGTAATCAGGCACGGGGTATCTAAAGATATAAATCTATAATTCTTTTTCCATCTACTTATTCAACTAAATATAAAAGCAGATTAAGTTTAATTTATTTAGGCGTAGCAGCGCACGTATTACCTAGTGTATTATAAAGAACCATGTCACATGTCTTGAAAAGACCTCACACAAGGAGCTTGAAACGTCGACTTAATAAATTAATATTTGTCTGAGATAACGATTAATTATTGTTGTTATTAAAAAATATTGAAACTATTGATGCACTCTTAATTAATCAGTTATCAGGGGAGGAGACAGTAGTTGCTGAAATATCACAAAGAAGTTACTCTTTCATAGCAGCAAGTATTTATCATAAGTAATGCCACGAGTGATTTCCAATTTATCTAGAGAATTTGGAAATCAAGAGTGGCATTTGTTAGGATTATTTAACGAATAAAATTAAGCCGTTTACTCACAAATCATTATTTAACTATAGTTATTTTAAAATATTTATATATTTAATGTAAACGGCGATATTTGAAAACAAATGAGAAGCGATAGGTACGCTTCATCTGCTTCTTTCGTTTATCAGTGCAACCAGATCATACTATTTATTGCCAAAGGAACGCAATATTGTAAGAATGCTCTCTAGTGGAGAAAAAATGAAACAGTATATTAATTCATTTCTGATGTCGTATGATGTAAATATGACAATTATATTTTTCTGGATTGTTACCTGGGAAAAAATACATTTAAGAAAGTGCAAACAGTGGTTTCTTTTTTTGGTGGTATAATCAATTGCTACAAATGTTTTTATGTTAAATCCCGCATGCGGCATATGCTGACATTCATGCACTATATATACAATCTGGTAGCCGCATTTCTTGCGGGCTCAGTCACTACAAAATAATGGTCAGACCTGTTCAGAATATTAAAAATGAGGAGCTTTCTTTAATATGGTAATTATAACACTGATAAATATTTCGTGAAACACGACTCTGATTGGTTGTAAAACATAAATCATTCAAACGTGATTGGCCATTGAGTCCCATTTGGGGCATGAGTTAAATAGTCTATGATATCAATATGCAGTTGCAAGAACTAGAGAATGTAGTAAAATTTTCACACGTAAAACGTCTAATAATGGCTGTCGACACAAATGCACGATCTATGGTATGATACTGTAATAAATGCAAGAGTAATAACAATGGAGGACTTCATCATAGGGAACCAACTCTATCGTATCAATGAAGATTGTGGAATTAAGACCTCTAAGTTCAATAGATCTAGACAATCTGTATATAATACAATAGTTTCATAACGAATATAAGCAAGATTGATGTAAGACAGACAATAAGAATTATTTTGTAATAAACAATTATATAGGCCTATATTTAGATTAATTGGCATGTAGTATTGCATAATGTAATGAGGCATGCGTACAATATAGATATGTTTAAATAAATATTAGTTAAAAAAAACTAAACAACACGCTTTATTAGAAAACCGAACTAAAAAATGAAAAATGATTTTAATTTCCAACACGCTTGGGATAAAATTAATGTGGTCAAGAAAAAAATCATCTCGAACACATCCAGAATAAAACTAGAGTTATCTACAAAAAAATAATTTTACCATCAAAAGCGTGGAGTGCTCTATATCAATTAATATATTTGATAATAAACAAATAGGCCTATTGGTAAAAGTAAAGTCTCTAAGAAGAAAACGTAAAAAACATAAAAAGCACCCCACGCTTTTGATGATAAAATTATTTTTTTTGTAGATAACTCTAGTTTTATTCTACATGTGTTTGAGGTGATTTTTTTTGTTGACCACTTCAATTTTATCCCAAGCGTGTTGGAAATTAAAATTATTTTTCATTTTTTAGTTCGGTTTTCTAATAAAGCATGTTGTTTTAGTTTTTTAAAACTATTATTTATTTTTTATTTTTTAGTTTGGTTTTCTAATAAAGTGCGTTGTTTTAGTTTTTTAAACTATCATTTATTTTTTTTAATTCGAGTTCGTTTCCCGGTCGGGACAGGCTGCTGGGTGAGGATTTTTTTCGTGGTTTTTCCTCACCTATAAGAAAAATGTCAAGACGCTTAGGGCCCAATGGTGCACGAGAATAATCCGGCCATCATCATCCTTATCATAATCATCATCATCATCCTTCACCGGTGTGGAAAGAAACGGGAAGCTACAACAGCTATAATTCCCTAGTAAAGCTGCAAAGCGTAGCATGAAAATTGCAGTGAAGGACCTTCTCTCGGACAGAAATACTATGGAATGGATATATGTATATATATATATATACACACATAAACAAACTCCATCGCTATGGTATCAAGGAAGTGTGCTGCCTTGTCACCACGTAGCGGGCCTGGGTCCAATTCCCGGTCGGCATAAACTTCCTGGATGAGGATTTTGCGTGGTTTTCCTCACCTGTAAGACAAATGTCAGGAAGCTTTGAGGCCCAAACCGTCCCCGAACATCATCTGACCATCATTATCATTCACGGTGCGGAAAGCAACGGGAAGCTACTAAACCTGTAAATCCCTAGTAATGCTGCAAAGCATAGCATGAAAAAAATACTATGATTGCAGTGAAGGACCTGCACATGAGCTGAACACTTAAATTATATATATCTCGTAAACCACCAAAATTTGCCCATAAATTTGACTTGCTAAAGAATTCGTATAATTTACATAGTTCTAAAATGATGCACTTTTTTTTCTTCTGTATTAATTTCAATTCACAAATTTGTAGTTTTGACAAGTAATCTGCTTTTAATGACAATTACTTTTATACAAGGGTGTTGTAATTGAGATGTGACAGTTGATGTTAAATGCATGTACGCATGGAATTACAGAGAAATACATTTAAAGCTGTAATTAAAACATGGCGACTATGTATTTTCTGATTGACATGGTACAATTCTATGACAGCTTTAAATTACCTGAATTTATTTGCTCTCATCTCATTATTTTGCAGTTTGTAACGTTTAAATACAGTTTTGTTACAGTTTCTGATTACCCAGGATACAAAATGACATCTCCTAAAGTTATATTCAATATCCTATTAAATTCATATTAGGTAATGTTTTTAATTAACAAACTCACACTCAACGAAACAGATTAAAATTATTGTACGATCTAAAAACCGGACTTAGCGATGGACTATAAGACAATCTTCAACATATTCATAGAAGTCTATCACCCAGGAACTGCAAAAACTAAGACGATTTCTCAGCAAGTTGAATTTATGGTCCGATTTTGCTGGTTTACAGAATCATCCTTTTTTTTTTATTAAGTCGTATGTATCTATTATCTGTCCAGCCTAAGAAACATACTTTGCTATTTAACTTCCGAATGTGTTACTCCGCGCAGTACGTGTAAAAGTGCATGCGACCTCAGTCAGTTGTTTATTACAAGCCGATAAATTAATGCACAATGAACAACAGTAATCTAACAAGAGGTTGTGTTTTTCTGACTATTTAACTCATGCCCCAAATGGGAGTCAATGGCCAATCACATTTGCATGATTTTTCATTTACAACCAATCACAGTCTTTTTTCACCTCGATTTTATCAGTTTAATTTTATCATTTTAAAATCAAGTTCCTCCTTTTTAACATTTTGAATAGGTTGTAGCATTAATTTGCAGTGACTACATGTGGCTACCATATTTGTATATATAGTTCACGAATGTAAACATATAGTGCTTGCGGGTTATACTATAAAACATATGTAGCAATTCATTATACCACAAAAAACCACTGTTTGCACTTTCTTAAACGAATTATTTCCAAGGAAATAACGTTATAGAAACATATAATTGCCATTTACATCATGGGACATCAGAAATTAATTAATGCCAATATATGTTGGTTATAAATTTCCCCACTCGGGTGCATTCTTACAATATTGCGATCCTTTGACATTAAATACTATGATCTGGTTGCAGTGATGAACAAATGAAGCATAACATTTCTCATTTGTTTTCAAACATCGCCGTTTATATCAAATATATAAATATTTTAAAATAGCTATATTTAATAATTATTTGTGAGTAAACAGCTTAATTTTATTCGTTAAATAGTCCTAACAAATACCACTCTTGATTTCAAAATTATCTAGATAAATTTACTCCTCACTTCGTTAGTCGTGAATTTATCGATAATTTGGACTATGTTGCTCGTGATTCTGTCTAATGAAATACTCAACCTCGCGTTGGATTTGGAGTGACTATTTAGCGAATAAAAAATCATCACAAGCTAAAAATAATTATAATGTTTAATATTTACCAAATGTGAGGTTATGTATTCCGATATTACTTCCGGGCGATTTCTAACCCTGCTGTATAATTATAAATAACATACCGATACTAGTAAAAAAGTACCAGTGCTTCAACAAGGGTCAACAAGTACGGACCTAATGCATTCTGCGGATGATGGGACTGGTCCCGAAAGGCCTACAGAGTTTTAAAATAACTTAAGTTGTGGGGACGGACCTACAAGGTAACTATTTTATAGTTTTTAACTGTACATAATATTAGTATAAATAACATATGTTTACTGTTAAATCTCTTCGGACTTGGGAAAAATCAATAACAGATAATTCTATGAGAAATAACTATTAACAATAATGCAGATTCATTATGCAGCATTTCATAATTTTTTTGGTAATTTTTGAAGGTGTTTTCTTTTGGCATTTCTTGCTGTACCATATCGATCGTACATTGTTGAATCGATATCCTTGTCAAAGAAGTTCATTTGCGGAAATATCTCTCATTACGAACAGGAAGAGGCAGAATTATCTGTCTATGAATTAAATAGTTTTAATTGTTAATGTTGGTGATTGTAATACGTAACACACACAATGGTATATGGAAAACTAATGAAATTATAAATGTTAATATTAGACAAATTAATTATAATAAAACATTTTTATTAAAGTAAGTGTATACCAATATCAAGTGTTCCTGACAAATACAATTTGTAACGAGAGCATAAATGCGAGTCTTGCATTAACCAGATAAGTCTCCGGCCTGTTTAACATCATTATTAACACGTCCCTAGTGAAAGTACAGTCACTGGTAAACATTTTAAAAATCTGAGAATAATTATTAAATAATATACACCTCTGTTTATCCACGATGTATATTCACTATATCCATCCATTCATAGTAATTCTGCCCGAGGGCAGGTCTTGCACTGCAACCATATTTTCATGCTATGCTTTGCAGCTTTGCTAGGGAATTATATGTGTGGTAGCTTCCCGTTGCTTTCCACACTGGTGAAAGATGATGAAAATGATAAGGATGATTATGATGGTCGGATGATTTTAGAGGACCGTTGGGCCCTAAGCGTCCTGACATTTGTCTTACAGGTGAGGAAAAACCCCGAAAAAATCTCACCCAGGAGTCTGTCCTGACCGGGAATCGAACCCGGGCCCGCTGACAAGGCAGCACGCTACCTCGAGACCACAGCGGTGGACAATGTCTTATATAGGCCAATATTGAGAATACATTCACTGTTTCTTACATTTAGCAAGTAATATGCCTATCGCCCTAAAAATATATTCAGTAGAATTAGTTTAGAATGTGGAATTGGGAAGTATTCGAACATCCACCAAATTCACCAGACAGAAGCCCGTGTGACTATAATTTTTTCTCTAAAATCAAAGAACCTCTACAAGGCATTCATTTCAATTGAGAGTTAATATGCACAAAGCTCTAGATTAGGAAAATGAAAGGGATATCCAGAAATGGTGCTGCAGATGAGGTACGCCATCTTCCAAGGACTTGATAGGAGACTATAAATGAAGTCCGTAATGTCAAAAGTAACCTAAATAACTTTTTGTGATGTTATAGCAGTGTTATTATTTATCGAACGTACTAGAATTTCGTTTCCTATGTTATTTAGATGAAATATACCTATATAATGAGCAAGAATCGGTAAAGTGATATTAAAGTTAAGTTAAAAGTTGGGCGAGCTTAAACATCAATTGCAGAAATCAAATCAAGTGTAATTGTTACTTTACCTACATTCAAGAATGTAACACTTAACTGCTGCCTGTAAGTTTCATATTGTATCCTACGTGAGTTTTCTGTTACTTCCGCAAGGTAAATATCTTCTATGTAAGGTTATCAAATTCCCCACTCGTGCGAAAATCAACACAGCAAATGGAGTATGACCATATATATACGTGACCACATAAATTCATAATTGAATCAGAGAGGCCAATTTTACATGAAATTTCTGTTATTGAAGTATCTGCTGCTTCTTCTTCTATGGCGCTACGGTCTGATGTCGGACCTTGGCCTCCTGTAATAAGAAGTCTCTCCAAATCTGCCTATCCAGCCTGAGTAGTCTTCTGTTTTTATCAATTACCCTTCCGAGGCTTACTATCAGGATTCGAGGTAGTGATTGAATTATCTTCTACTTCTTCTTATTCTTCTTCTTATTATATTCTTCTTCTTCTTCTTCTATGGCACTACAGTCTGATGTCGGGCCTTGGTCTTCTGTAATAAGCCTCTCCAAATCTGCATATCCAGTGTTGCTTGAGTAGTTTTCTGTTTTATCAATTTTCTTCCGAGGCTTACTATCAGGTTTCGAGATAGTAAATTTTTACGGTATGAGATTATTAGTAAATATCTAAGATCGCACTTATTAACAAAGAAAACTAAGTTACCGATTTATAAAACTCATAAGACCAGAATTACGTATGCAGCCAGATGAGAAATCTCTGGTTACTTTTGAAAGAAATATGTTAAGAGCTACTTTTGGGTCTGTGAAAGAGAGTGATATTTGGATAAGGTGGAGAAATTGTGAATTGTATGAATTCTAGAAGGAACCCGATTTGGTGAAGTATTTAAAAATTAATAGATTGGCCTAGACTGGGCATTTGATACGTATGGACAATAATAAAACTGTCAAAAAGATTTATATGGCACAACCATCGCAAACCAGAAAAGTTGGAAGACTAAAATTAAGATAGGAGGATGATGTCTTTCAGGATATTAGAATTAGTAAAATTAGAAATTGGAAGAATTTAGCAGTAAATAGAGAAATCTGGAAGGATATCCTGTGGAAAACTTGGGCCCGGAATGGGCTATCATGTCATATATGATGATGACGATGATTATCTATTATCAGTCCCATGCCCAACCCCAAACCCGGAGGACAAGGGCATCTTTTTTTGTCTGGATCATCATCTTTGACCTGTTCGGCATGGGAGACTCTACCAGTAACTACGCTACCGCCGACATAGCTCTCAGGATCATTTGACCAATAAAGCCCCCCCCCACTGCTTCAAAGTAGTGATATCTTCGGGGGGGGGCATTGAAGTATCAATATCCTGTATTTTTTGTATATTGGTTGGGAGAATCGAACTCAATTGACTCACTTCATGACGTTAATAATAGTAAAATCTTTGGAGGATGAACAAGACCTACATCTCTATGGTATTAATAAGCTGCTAGCTTATGCTGATGTATTGTTAAACGATAGTGAGGAGATACTGAAGGTCAACACGCACGCTCTATTGAATAACACTAAGAAATTCGGGTTCGAAGTAACATAAAAAAATGAAATATACACTCACATATAGAAATACTTTGTATAATGGAGGGAAATTTTGAAGAATTGGCTGAATTAATATACCTAGGAACAATAATTTCGAACAGGAATGAAGTGCAGAAATTAAACATAGACTCAATTTTGAAAATGTATTACAAGGACTCTTGACGTCCCAACTTCTCTAAAAAACATTAAACTGAAACTACATAAAACTGTTATTCTCCCAGTTATATTGTAAGGATGCGAAACATGGTCTCTTATTTTAAGGGAGGAGAAAAGAACACGAGTATTTGAGAATAAAGTTCTTAGGAAAATATTTGGACCAAAGAGAGATGAACAGACAGGTGAATGGAGAAGACTACACAACACTCAGCACACCTATAGACCGGTGATTTATCCATGTTTACTTTTAGCTAACTCACTGGCATTATTGAACCCATAGGTTCATGACCGCATGGACATAAGCTGTCCATACGTTTCTGAGCTAATGTTTTACAATCATTTCCTATATAATTAAATTCTCTCAAATCATGATTAATGCTATTCTCTCACCTAATCCTTAACACTAGGTCACAATAAGTCTGCTAACAATCCCTCTCTATAACATTCCTCTTATTCTACTTATTTTGCAGTGGCTTCTGCCCTCTCCTGGAATTCCCTCCCTCAATATATCAGCAGTTGCCGCACGCTTGACACTTTTAAGTCACGCTCATATAATTATTTGTTGCTAAATCATTCATTTTTCTCCAGAACTAATTTTTATTCTATCTTGTGTATTTTATATTTGATTTGTTAAATCTGGAGTAAATCGAAAATAACAATTGTTTGTAAATATCTCAAGTAATAATTTTGTTTATTGTAATTTACATGAAAGAGTAATTTTTGTATTTTTATGTAACCTGGTGGAATGGTAGATAGGGTCTTAAGGCCTTAACTCTGCCAGGTAAAATGAAGCTAATAATAATAATAATAATAATAATAATAATAATAATAAGATAATATAATAATATTATTATTATTATTATTATTATTATTATCATCATCATATATATTGGTAAAACATTGGTGGAATCTGTTGCAATGTATGGAAGTGTGGTATGGACAATTAATAAGTACTATAAGAATAGCTCTAGAAATTGATTATTTACGCAGAAGTGCCAGAAAATCAAAATTAGAACATGCTACAAATAAGGAAATTAGAAACATAATGGAAGCAGAAGAAAGCATAATTGAAAGAATTGAGGATAAGGAATTAAAGTGGTTAGGACATGGTTTAAGAATGGAAGATGAGCGATGGCCAAAGCAACTATATCAATCGCATCCGACCTGAAAGAAGAAAAGAGGGAGACCTAAGTTAACATGGAAGGAAAACATGAAGACAGTAATGCAAGCAAGAGGGCTAAGCATTGGAGATGCCGAAGTTCGTAGGCTTTAGAAGTTTGGCACGGGAAGACGGCAGCAGCTGTAAAAACCCGAAGATAGATAATTATTATCATCATCATCATCATTATCATCCTTGGCCTGCCTATTGGGCGCTTTCCCTCTGGTTTTCTTACAAGGAATTTCCATGCCCTTTTCTCATTACACATTACTGCTACATGTCCTGGCCATCGCGGTCTATGAAACTGAACACTTCTTACATCTACTTTCCTATGAAGATCATGTAGCTCACTCTTATGCAATCTCCTCCATTCGCCTGTATGTTTATCTCTCTTTGGTCCAAAATTTTTCATAACTTTATTATCAAATTCCGCTCTTAAAATTAGTTTATTTTTATTTTTTATTTTCACACTGTGCTCTGTTTTTTTTCCTAGCATTTCTTCGTAACAAGCAGAGACGTACAATTTCTTTTATGTTGATTCCTCTGGTGTTTAGAAATGAATGCATTTTGTAAGATATTTTTTAATGGAAAGGCCAATAAATCCACTCAGAGTGACCGATAGAGTAGCATGAGCGACTTCCTCAAGTTTATATTGCAAACTGAACTGACCTACAACTGTCAGAACGTATGAATTATGGTACAAAAGAAGAATCGCTTCATTGTGAATCCCATATGTGACAATAAGGTGGTTACACAAAATTCTGCCTGAATGAAAGAATGAAACTCTTTATGGAAGACGCTAGATTGTACAAGTCATTCTCTGATAACCCCACAAAACAAAATAAAATAAAAATGAACATTGTACCAATAGAAAAACTGCTTCCAAGATTATTTAGTCGTTCATTTGATTTATATTACATTTTATAATCAACAATACATGAGAGCTCCTTTCTTACATCATCAAGAGGAATAATACAGAATACAATAATACAGGAGCATATTTTATAAAAGTTCTGCTTTTAATAGTTACTTATTAGTAGGGCAAGGATTTTTATGACCTAAAAGCACTGAAATATGCGAAACAAATTGCAATTATGACCTAAAATTTACAAAAGTATGCACAGTAACGTAAAATATTATAATGATGTAATAATTTCAATTGTAAAATCAATTAGTAAATCAGTTTATGACAATTAACTACTTATCGATGGTGGGCAATGAAAACCTCGTGACTCCATTTTGCTAAATTTTACAGGAGAAACAAATTACTGTATTAAGTAATTATGAAAATTGATACAGAAATAGTTCCCACATATTTTACTACATAATACAAGTCAAGTTATTAATACATTTGTAGTCCTTGTCCTCAACAGGTTATGCATCACATATTTCTGTGCTGGCTACTGGAGTTATGGGGTTTTCATTGCCTACCGTTGTTATTTAAGAATAAAATACAAGTGAGAAGCAAGCTAAAGTATGAAATTTGATATTGTAGCATGCTTTTTTATTTGCATGCTGGCCACATGTCACCCCGATACTGCTGTATGATCGTCTATCTCTATGATCAACACATGTGGATGTGAGGCCAGTAGCCATATGGTTAAGCGCGTTCTAGGCCTGTCGCGTCAGGGACAGAGACTTGCAGCCGACAGATGGCTTGCATAGATACATTATTTTCAATTTATTGTAGCATTTTAATTTTCCCACATTCATTCTGCACTAATTTAAAAAATAAAAATAATAATTACTCACTACACAACTGATCAATCAACATGAAAAAATAGTAAACAATTTAGTGTGAAAATCAATCAACCAACACTATAATAGTTATCCTTTTATTTAACTTGGAATATAATTGGACGCAGCAAACACTTACGACAGTCATTTATTGACAATAAAAATATGTAATAGTTTATTCATTTGTAGGTTTCATGTGCGGAATATGATGTACAACTGTTTTCACAGCCTTCTGATATTACAAATTTAAATATGGTTCTAAAACAACGGCGCAGATGTAACAATTAATTAAATCACAGTTCCTGAAAAGAGATAAGATTCTTGATCATCATCATCTTCAAGTTATGGACCTGTTGGCGCGTTCCACTCCCCGATGCACAATATGCTACAGATCGTCCTTCCAACGACGTTTTGGTCTTCCTACATTTCTTCGGGCTTTAGGTTTATAATGGAGCATCGGTTTTTGATAGACGATTATTTGGCATTCTTTGTATATTTATATTCTCTCGTTTATATTATATATTTGTAATTCATCTCTGATATTTTGACTTCTCTTTTGATCTCTTAAATATATATCTGCAACGGATCACAGAAATCTCATTTCTATTGTCTCAATTTTATGTTTATCAGATTTAGTCAAAGGCCAAGTCTCAGACCCGTATGTTAATGTTGGAACGGCTACTGTTTTGTAAAATTTCAGTTGAGTTTGCCTTGTGGTCTTATTTCTCAAATATCTTCTTATTGAACCACATATTTCCCTAATTTCTTCTCCATGTCTAAATTTTGCAGGTACGATATCATGCATCCCAGATAATTAAAACAAGTTACTTGTTTAGTGATGTTTGCTCCAATTACAATTTTTGTCCCAATATTCTTGATCTAAGTTTAATTCCACTATAATAAGTACAGGGCTTCCAATATAAAACCGGACACGCCTCACGGGGTTTCACCCGTCAGGCTGCGCTCTCTCCTCGTCCGCATTTCACTCTGCCAGCCGCAGAGTGTCCGGTTTTATACTGGAAACCCTATATATTACAATTAATACCGTTTGTAATATGAATCGAATTGATTATAAATTACTTATATTTATGTTAAAATTTTAAAAGTTGTACCTGATTAAACATTCGTGCCCAACTGTATTATCTTCTGTTATAAAACGTCACACTATTCAAATATTAGAAGATTTTAATAGTGTGACGACGTTTTACAACACAAGTTAACATAGTTGAGGACGACTGTTTTACCAGGTACGAATTTTAAAATTTTAACATAATTTTAACCTCAACGGTGTTCTACCATGGATTTTAAAAGTATATATACTTACATTTACTAGGAAAATCTAGGCTCCCATAGAAGAAAGTTTCCTACCTGGAAACAAAAAAAAAAAAAACACTAAATGTATTACCAAACATGGTTTTCCTCATAATAAAAAAGTCATATACACTGTTAAAATAACGAATATATACCACCTCGAATTTTTTCGAGTCTGAAATTGTAGAACATCTAATATATGTTTTAAAAATTGAAAATATGTGATTTCATTAATTATATATATATATATATATTTGTCCACCGCTGTGGTCTCAAGGTAGCGTGCTGCCTTGTCACGCAGCAGGCCCGGTACCTACGATCCCCGGTCGGGACAGTTTTTCTGGGTGAGGTATTTATGGGGTTTTTCCTCACCTGTAAGACAAATGTCAGGAAAACTTTAAGGTCCCCGAAATCGTATAGCCATCATCATCATCATCATCCTTATCATCATGATACTTCACTGGTGTGGAAAGTAACGGGAAGCTACCACTACAATTCCCTAGTAAAGCTGCAAGCATAGCATGAAAATGCTGTGATTGCAGTGAAGGACCTGCCTTCGGGCAGAATTACTATGGATGGATTATATATATCATCATCATCATCATCATAGTACATTCACGAATTTAGGCCATTTGTTGACCTGTTTCGGCCTCAAGAGAAACACCATCCAGAAGTCTTTTGAGTGGACGTCCTGGTCTTCTTCTTCCTGCAGGTTGATATCTTAACATTAGTTTGGGTATTCTGTGATCTTCCATTCGATGAACATGTTGTATCCATCTTGACTTATAATCAGAAATTTTGTTTTCTAAAGATTCCATGTGTAATTCTTCTAAGATGTCTTCATTTTTTTTGTGATCTAGTAGTGTGTATCCTGCAGTCCTCCGAAGATATCTCATTCAGCAGATCTAAGTCTCTGTATATCCTTCTGTTTCAACGTCCATACTTCGCTACCATACAAAAGAGTTGGAAGAGCCAGTGTTTTATACACTTTCAGTCTTGAATGCTTTTGGACTAACTGTGGCTTGAAGATAGAATTTATTAACCCTAAAATTCTTAAAATTTAGATATTTTTGCATTTACATCCTTTTCTTCTTCATATGAGATATTGCATCCTAGATATGTATTATATATATATATATATATATATATATTTGTCTCGTATAGAGGTCTATATTGCTCAACCTGTTTTTGTGGAAATTTGTAATGTAGATTTTCAAGTACGGTGAGTGTTTTTGTCGCTATATATTATGCTCTAAAACTATTAGGTGTAGGAGTCCACCAGAAACAAAGCAATTAAAAATCGCTCCATTAGTCGCAATTAACAATGTTTCGCACGGAACTCAGTATATGCTATTAAAATAAACCGAGGTAAGAATTTTCCAACAATCAGCAAATCCGATCTTAGAAGTGGAGGTTTACCTGAAATACAAAAATAAAAGTTGACTCTAGCAATGGGAAAACTAACAATATTGTTTATCGCAGTAAAGTAAAATATCAATAAAACCTACTTATAAATCTCTTTCATTTTCAGACGCACGGGATAACTAATAATAATTAGTTATATAATTACATTTTAATTATTTTCTTTTTGCTTAATTCACTAAAATAATAACTTATATTTAATTTATTTAGGCGTAGCAGCGCACTCCAGATATCAGCTAGTAAATAAAAAATACCGGGTTTCATTGTACCAAGTAGAATATTGCGACCGCTAGAGCGAATTGAAAGTTTCAAACGGGTTAACCCACATTACTAATGCTTTGAATTTACTGGTTAATAACCTTACTTTGCTTAATTAATTGCTATATAACGAATTTGGTTCCAAAAAAAATGCGCTAAAGCGTTTACACACACACACACACACACACACACACACACACACACACACACACAGACACATTATAATATATTGTGACGCATTGTTGGACTGGCTTTTGAATTTTGCGGGCTGCGGTGAGAGTCTGGCTACACACACACACACACACACACACAACACACACACACACACACACACACACACACACACACACACCACACACACATTATAATATATTGTGACGCATTGTTGGACTGGCTTTTAAATTTTTCGGGCTGCGGTGAGAGTCTGGCTCACCTTGTATGGTAGGGGGAGATTCGTGAGCTGTCGAGTCGCGAATCACTGACCCTAAGTGAAATTTCCACATGCGTCCATACCTCCATTCTGGAAAAGTCGATTCACGAGTGTTCCACCCGTGAAGTGTCTCGACTGAGATTCCAGATTATTCCTACTTTCGCGTATACATGGCGATTTACAATAAGTATTACAGACTTTTAGGGATTGTAGAAGGGACTTAGTAGATAAAGTTTTGATGAGGAACCCATGTCCAGAAACGTACCGTTTTGATGTAAAATAAGTTTGAAGATCGAAAAACAATAGACTGATATCGTGTATATTGTGTTTCAGAATAAGTATTACATACTTCTAGGGGTTATACTACACCCATTGAGCCGGAGGAAGATCTTACACGTATTCTGGCGGCAACAAAAATTATTAAGCACACACCAGGTCTTGTGTGGCGTGTGTTTAAAACATGCGTCGCGGGTACACTTTGTGCAACGAGCAACAGGGTCTCCACATGGAACCGCACTTGAAGTACAGCCCCTAGAAGTCTGTATTACTTATTCTGAAACACGAGAGACGCGATATGAGCCCACTGTGTTCCGATCTTCAGACCTATTTTACATCGAAATGGTATGTTCCCGGACATGGGTTCCTTATCAAAACTTTGTCTACTAAGTCCCCTCTATAACTCCTAGAAGTCTGTAATACTTATTGTGAATCATCTTGTTTAAGGACGAGCTCGTTGCAGTTTGTTCGAATTATGGACTAGTGAATTGAACTGTAAATGCTATTTTTTTAGATGTGGAAAACTTATTTAAGAAATTCTAGAATGCAGACTTTCACGGCCGATAGGCATGGTATTAAAAAAATTCGGGCTATAAAGCCGTGATCCATAACAGGTTATATAACCAGTTATTTGACAATTATTATGTTCAGAAATTCGCTTATTTAACAAGCATTTAAATATCTAAACACTATTAGGGGCTTAATGATATTTAATGGAAATGAAATACATGTCTGGAATTATAAAAGAATAAAGAACAATGAAGACCAAACGTGATTAAAGGAAACTCGAAGGAATGGATTGATGTAAAGGGATTCTTAAAATGCAGAGGGAATTTCCAGCATGTATAGAAACAAACGGTATTCCAAGAGAAATGAGTGAACTGCGGAAATTGAGGATATTCACAGCAGTAATGAGGGATGTTGGAATTCAACAGGAATTCACGTTCAATTGAGTTGCACAGTTCCAAAAATATTTACAAGCAACAACTATTACTGTATTCAGGTACTCATTATCAACAGTAATCCAACAAGAGGTTGCGTTTTTCTGAAAAAAAAATCACGAGCGAGAAAGTCGGGAGTGATTTTGTCTAATGAAAAACGCAAACTTGCGTTGGATTTGGAGTGACTGTTTAGCGAGTAATTACAAGATCAGAAGTTAAACATAATTATAATGTTTAATATTTATCAAATGTGAGGTTATGTATTCCGATCTTACTTCCGGGCGATTTCCAAGCCGGCTGTATAGTTATAAATATTATATTTATACTGTTAAATCTCTTTCGACTCAGGAAAAATCAATAGCAGATGGTTATATGAGAAGTACCTGTTAACAATAATGCAGATTCATTATACAACATTTAATAAATTTTTTACAGCTACAGAACTAACTTTGTTTTTCGGTAATTTTTGAAGTTGCTTTCTTTTGGCATTTCTTGCTGTACCATATCGATCATACATTGTTGAATTGATATACTTGTACAATAAGTTAATTTGCGGAGATATCTCTCATTACGACAGGAAGAGGCAATTTTATCAATAGGAAGATGTATTTTTTTCAACAGGAAGAGGCAAAATTATCGGTGTGTTAGGTAAATAGTCATAGTGATTGGGTAAATTGCCTAACCTAAATATACTCAAGTTACACTAATTGCGTAAACTCAACGAATTCCTCAGGAAGTTGCATTTATGGTCCTATTTTGCTGGTTTACGGAATAATAATAATAAATATGAAAGGCGCACAACGTGCAAAGAAGATTGTTCTTAGTCACTGCAGAGTTTCACTAATGACTCTGATCTCATCCTACAGTTTAGCACATGATAATCTGTTGCACTGTTCGTCGCATCTTGCACACGCAGTCTGAGCCGGCTCATGGAATCTCTGGTTGCTGCCAAGTTTGTGATGAAATCCATACACAGCGAGTCTGATCACTGTGTGGCGCAATTCATATCCTCCCTGAGTCCATTCACGGTTTGTCATGGCGTCAGTAATGTAGAATTCTTCTCATATTTTGCGTTTCTTCTCGTGGAGTTCTTGCAGGAGGTCCTGGTATGCTGGTATCACTGGTAGTAGGAACTTCAGCCTCAGCTCTTCTATGTAGAACGGTTCCCTGTAGAGTTCATATACAAGTCGTGAAAGTGTGTATTTGGAGAGACAGAGCACCCTTTTTAGTTATGTGGCTTTTAGTTTCTCTAATTTTTCTAGGTTCTTTTTCTTTAACCCATATGTTGCAAAGTGGTTTACGGAATACATCTTCCTTTCGTTAATCTTTAAATTGGTAAAGCACTATACCAAATTCCAGATGTCTTCGGAGCAAAGCAAGAAGCCAGCCCTCCACTTCATTTAAAATGCTAGCGCGTCATTGGTTGCGTTGCACGTGTCTGGTGGGAAATCCCACATCAGCATTATTCACAATATTACAATACAAGTCAGGGAGTCAGGGACTCTTGTCGTCGCAACTCCTTTCAAATAACGTAAAAATGAAAATATATAAAACTATTATTCTACCAGTTATATTATATGGGTGCGAAACATATACTCTTACTTTAAGGGAGGAAAGGAGATTACTAGTATTTGAGAATAAAGTTCTTAGGACAATTAATGGACCAAAGAGAGATGAACAGCCAGTTGAATGGAGAATACTACATAACAGTGAACTGCATAGTCTTTATAGGAAGCCAGATATAATAAGAACAGTTAAGTATCGTAGACTGCGATGGGCAGGACATGTGACCCGAATGGGGAATGAAAGAGGTGCATGGAAACTTCTTGTAGAAAAACTAGAATGGAAACGCCCAGTTGATAGACCAAGAATGAGGTGGGAGAATAACATTAACTATGATTTGAGGGAAGTAGATTCTACAGGGAATGATTGGAAAATAACAGTTCAGGATGGGGATGTATGGAGAGCATATATCCTCACGGCCATGAACCTACGGTTTCGATTGTGCCAGTGAGTTAGCATCCCTTTTTGAAAAGATGTCCTTCCTGAATGTCTCCTGTGAAGAAACATAAACAGGGGAATGGATTTCGTTCAGGAGAAAAACAGACAATTATAAACGTTTATAAAACGTTATTGAAAGAGAACCCTCACTCGGCGATTAGAGATTATTATTATTATTATTATTATTGGTATTCATTGTTAGTATTAGTATTATTTATTATTATTATTATTATATTGCTATATTATTATTATTTTTATTATTATTATTATTATTATTATTATTAGTATTATTATTATTATTATTATTATTATTATTAGTATTATTATTATTATTATTAGTATTATTATTATTATTATTATTATTATTATTATATTATTATTATCATCATCATTAATTTCATTATTATTGTCAGTATTGCGTTTCATTGTTGTTAAAAAAATATGTTCAGAAACCGTAATTGCGTGTCGATGTACTCGTAAGGTTTATCCGCTTTTTCGCCGATACAGCCACTGTTTACATCTGCTCCGTAGACATCTGGAACCGACTATAGTCTTGTTTGATTTTTTGTAACGGCAACAATGCGCCGTCGAGTGTGCCGATTCTGAGATTTTTTTAGAGAGAGAGAGAGAGAGAGATTTATTTATTTAGCCTGGTGGAGTTAAGGCCATGTGGCCTTCTCTTCCACTCACCAGGGCAAACATATATTACATCAGAATATAACAATCACAATGAACTCTAATATTAAATACTAAATAAAAATTTGATCAAAAAAGATAATATCTATTATATTATGATCTATAATGCAACTACTGCTCAAAAAAATTAGGGGATATTGTAGAATAACCCATCAAGACTATGTTTTTAGGAACAGTATTAGATGCAATTACCCTCTATCACTCCAAAAGAATGTTAACAAGAGTTTGAAGTCATTATGCAACCTCTGTACCACACCAGATGTCAAAGAGATCCTGATTAGGAATATGGCAAACAAACAAAGCAACATTAACATGGGTGAAAATGTTTCTTTAGTATAGTGTATGGTCTCCTCGAACGGCCAGCACTGCCTCACACCTGTATGGCATTGATGCAATGAGGTTAGCAATGAGTTCTTGGGGGATACGTGGCCACTCTTCCATAAGAGCAATGTGCAGCTCTGGAACAGTTGTGAGATTTGTTTATCTCTTGACGGCTAATTACTTTTGATGCTTGCTGTATAGGGGTTTTTGCTATTATTTTTCCTACCTAAATGGCGTTGTTGGAAAATTGTGGTTTATTGTGATTTTTGGGCAGTACCCTATAAGTTTTGTGAATTTGACTCTGTCAAAATATGTTTCGGTGTGTAGCATGTTGTAGTATTTGGTTGCCTTGCCCACTACAGGGTTGATATGGGCAGCAATGTTGTTAGACAATGTATACCTTATCCGCTCTTAGAGTGATCCTAGCATCAACAAACGTCAAATTATCCTTCCGCCATTCGCGCCACAATTACCGTAACTTTTGACAGGGAGATGACAACACAGCAACAGAGGATTCTACCACTTTCAGCCATTTTGTTTCATGAGAATCTACTGAAGCATGACTTAAATACATCACTCATATTTTAGTGTAATTATTGATTAGGTATAATTATAAACCAAAAGGGAGAAGAATGTTGGAAAGACCATTGAAGAGATAGAAGGACCAATTCGACCTATAATGGGATCGGAACAGGCTATTGGGCTTAATCCTTGTTGTTGATGATGATGATGGTACATTTTAGAATATTTTCTATGTTTTGAACTACTTTTCGAGTACTTATTGCTTCTACAATATACTCGATGTCTATAACCAGTGAAAAGCGAGCAGGTCAATGTTTTTGTTTTGATGAGGATCACTTTAAGCTACCCTATCACTGATGAGCGCATCAATATAAGGGAGCTATGCCGCTCTGTCAAGCTCAGAGATTATTGCGTATATTGGGGCCGAAAAGATAACTTTTAAGACATTTATTCTGTATTATTTGAATTTTTATTTTGTGTTCTGCAGCAAGAACGATCCAAGCTTCACACCCATACAATATTATACTACAGATCACAGCTACGCACAGCGTTAGCTTGATCCTTGTAGATAACGTGTTAGACCTGAACAAGTTCATCGTCGGACCGCAGAGAAAACTACGAGCAATTTTTTATTTCGGGTTTCAGGTAAACTCCCACTTCTAATTGTGGGAATTCGCTTTTTTAAAGAATAATTTTTTTTTCGATTGTATACAGAGACTTTTGCTGCGAAACTCGAAAATTGCGGCCGTTAAAACTAATTTTATACTCCCTTTCCAGGAGAAGCCCTACACTTTAATGATCCAATAGTACTAGATAACTAACTCAACCGTACTTATGTATTTTAATTGATAAATAATTGGTACATGCCGAATTAGGTTTAAGTAAAATCAAATGCGGCAGATATAGCGTTAAAACACCACACACGTACATATAATACACACACACATATATATATATATATATATATATGTGTGTGTGTGTGTGTTTGTGTGTGTGTGTGTGTGAGGTGTGTTTAACGCTATATATGCCACAATATATATATATATATATATATATATTTTTTTTGTTCCTTCTATATGATTCTCTATCATGAGAGGCAGCGGGCATCTTTCACACTGCCATCTCGTGGCTTCTATAACAAGAAAGAATTTAAATATAACATTAAAAGACCTGCGGATAATAATCGATGCGTTTAGACCTCCATGTCCAGAAGGCTCTGTACGCATATATTCCTCCTTTCCAGAAGCTTCATCTCGATGACAAGCCTACGAAGTTCCTATCCAAGGCTATCTATATAAACATTGCCAGGGTCAGAAGTAGTCAGTTGGGTTGTGACAGCGATACGGTGAACTCAGACTAGAAGGAACTGTGGCAAGTGAAATCATTAGTATCTTGAATTAATTGCGTGGCAGATAATTAGTTATTGCATCAATTTGTGAGTGAAATGTCACTGAAAGTTTATAGAATAAAATAAAGTTATCGTGAAATTTTACGCGAACGTCTTGTGTTTTATTACAAGAAAACTAAGTAAGAACAACCCACGCACGGTAGCGCGCGGCATGATTATTATTATTATTATTATTATTATTTATTATTATTAATATTATCAATAGTAATCTAACAAGAGGTTATGTTTTTCTGAAAAAATCAGTAGCGACGAAGTCCCGAGTGATTTTGTCTAATGAAAAACTCAACCTCCCGTTGGATTTGGAGTGACTATTTAGCGAATAATACATCAGAAGTTAAAAACAATTATAATGTTTAATATTTACTATATCTGAGATTGTGTATTTCGATCTTACTTCCGGGCGATTTGTAAGCCGGCTGGATAGTTATAAATAGCATATCTTGACTGTTAAACCTCTTTGGACTTAGGAAAAATCAGATGATTATATGAGAGATAACTATTAACAATAATGCATATTCATTATACAATATTTAATATTTTTTCAAAGCAACATAACCAATTTTTATTTTTATTTTTGAAGTTGTTTTCTTTTGGCATTTCTTGCTGTACCAAATCGATCGTAAATTGTTGAACCGATATCCTTGTCAAATAAGTTAATTTACAGAGATATCTCTCATTACGACCTGGAAGAGCCACGATTATCGGTCTATGAGCTAAGTAGTCATTACTATTATTATTATTATTATTATTATAAATATTGTTATTATTATAAATATTATTGTTATTATTTACTAAAGTACAAACCAATAGGACATAGAAATGTTGGACGCCCATTTACTAGATGGGAGGATTCATTAAATCCCACTTGATGTGAAAACAGGTCAATAGGCCTAATTTCATGAAGCAGAAGAAGAAGAAGAAGATTGTTATTATTATAAATACTATTGTTATCATTATTATTATTATTATTATTCTTATTATTATTATTATTATTATTATTATTATTATTATTATTATTATTATTATTATTATTATATACGGTTTCTCCTCTCAAAATATTTTTATTCTATGCTGTATGTTTTGGTTTTCATATCAGCTACTCGCATGGTACAGTTGTAGATTGTTTAATCTAATCTGCAATCGCACAATATGACAAAGTGTAGTTGGTAAACCTGCTGTAATTGAATGGCAGGCATAGGATGTATGTAATGTATTTGTAATGGGAATGAGATAGGAAATGTAATTGTAATGAAACGTCTGATTGACTGGGCTACAACGTATCTGTGCACGTAGATTAACTTGTTGTGAGACGCTTCAACAGGTGTTCAGTAAACAAAATCTAAGTTCCCACACCCTCATTCAATTGTTTTCAAACTTTGTTCACATAGGAACGTAACTCAATCTTGTTTTAAAGAGGTAAAGTTCACCAATTTCCCCTTTCTAAGTGTTACAAGGATTTTCTAACCTGAATATAACAATAACTTCTATTAAAATAAATTTAAATAATTGATTGTTGACATTTTCGTTTTTCAAATTTGATTGACTTTAATTTCACTGCAAATTTTATGAAGATATTAATTCAAATTTTATGAAAATATTAATTTTTAAAATTATTGTACGTTATAAGATATTCTATTCTATAGTAATTCTGCTCGACGGCAGGTCTTTCACTGCAATCATAGCATTTTCATGCCATGCTCTCTGGTTTTACTGGGGAATTATAGGTGTGGTAGCTTCCCGTCGCTTTTCACACCGATGAAACGATGAAGATGATAATAATGATGATGGCCGGATGATTTTCAGGGACCGTTGGGCCCTACAGCTTCCTGACATTTGTTTTACAGGTGAGGAAAAACCCCGGAAATCGAACCCGGGTCCACTGCGTGACAAGGCACCACGCTAGATCGGGACCATAGCGGTGGACTTACTAGATATATTTGGCTTAATTTGTAACATTTTTATAAGACATTACAAAATTGGCTGAAAAGTACTTAAATTTGATTCGAAATATCGAAATACAGAATATAATTTAATAATAATATGAAGAAGTGCGCACAAAGTGCATTAGATTTGGTCTCTGCTGTATGCCAGCAATGATTTTGTTCTCTTTAAGGTACGTACACACCTGCGCGCCGCAAACACGAACGGCGCGCGCGCCGCACCATGTTCGTCAGATTTGGACGGGGTTTTAAGGTGCGCGCGAACGGCGCGCGCGCCGCGCGCGCGTCTCTCACCACGATCCACTCATTGTCGGTTTTTTCCACGAACACTTTGATGGTTCGCTGTTTAGATTTGGACGTGTACCTGAGAGGTTCGTTGCTTTCGGTGCGCACCTATTATTTGAGTATGGAGTGGTCAGAGGAAAACGTGTTAAAACTTGTTGACATTTATAGAAGCAAGCAATTATTGTGGGATCCACAACATAAGGATCATTTTAAAAAATCATTGAAAGGAGATGCCTGTTTTTTTTCCAATGATATGTGTTTTTTTTTCGTGTGTACTGTAATTGTATAAATAAATTAGAATTATTTAGAAAACATTATTTATTTAAGACGTTCATTTCATAATATTATGTATGAAGTATCACAAAACAATACAATATATAAACACATTTATTGCTAATTATTTATTTATCTCTTCAAAGACTCCAAAGAGCAAGACTGCTCATGTTAAGGGGCAATATACAAAAAATAATGGCCATAAAACAATTAACAATAAAAACAAGAAAACAAATTCAGGCATAAGTTTAAGTAATACAAACTACTATAGATGCACAATATATATACACATATAAATACAATATTTAAACAGGATAATATTAATAATAATAAAATTAACAAAATTAACTAAGAAAGCAATGAGAAAAAATATTTTTTAATACAATTAGAAAAATGTTTAACATTCGTGAAATGTTGATATTCAATATAGGTAAGTAGTTATTTTAATGGTTGATTAATGCATAACGAATCCCTTTTATACCTTTTTTTTAGAAACTAGTATCTTTGTGCAATAAAGTACAACCTCTAGTATAATAATCATGTACATTTTTATTAAAAATTAAGGCCATGTTATGGTGAGATAGATTCTTAATAATTTTAAACATATATATACAAATCATGTCCACCGCTGTAGTCTCGAGGTAGCGTGCTGCCTTGTCACGCAGCGGGGCCCGGGTTCAATCCCCGGTCGGGGCAGTTTTTCTGGGTGAGGTTTTATTCGGGGTTTTTCCTCACCTGTAAGACAAATGTCAGGAAAACTTTAAGGCCCAAACGGTCCCCGAAATCATATGGCCATCATCATCATCCTTATCATTATCATATCATCATCATCTCATCATCCTTCACCGGTGTGGAAAGCAACGGGAAGCTACCACACCTACACAATTCCCTAGTAAAGCTGCAAGCATAGCATGAAAATGCTATGATTTCAGTGAAGGACCTGCCTTCGGGCAGAATTACTATGGATGGATATACAAATCATATATTTTTTTAAATTCCTTTAATGCTATAATATTTGAAAAAGTATAAATAAAGTTATAAGATGTAATAAGTAATAAGCGTGACCAGACGTCCCGATTTTGGCGGGACAGTCCCGATTTTTAACAATTTGTCCCGCGTCCCGCGGCATTTAAAAAAAATGTCCCTATTTTTGGGAAAGAATGCAGGACAAGCGGGAGAACGGAAAGGGAATAGACATCGTTGGTTACACCTGCTCTGCAAAATGTCTACTGAAGGTTTGTGGGTTTTCTATGGATCGCAGGAGGTTCGTTGAAATTAATAATTTCGACGAACATAACACGCGCCGCGCGCGCGCGGCGCGCATATGTGTACGTACCTTTAAACAGACATTGAAATGGTATCTTGCTTACATACTCAGTCCATTGACAGATCATGATAGTTTTAAATTCTGCAGAGTTTGTGGTGATATCCATGCACTGCCAGTCATATTATTGCACTGCGTATCTTGTTGTTTGGTCCAGTCCAGTCTCGATTAATCATTGCATCTGTTGCGTAATATCTTCCGGTATTTCTTTTCTCTTCTTTTGTGTTATCTCCTTCAGTGTAGTTTCCTGTTTAGTAGCTGGTAGCAAGAACTTTGTGCGTAGATCTTCCAGGAGGAAAGTTTCCCGTGCTAACTCATACGCAAGTATAGATGGAGCAAATTTGGAGACCCCCATTGCTGCTTTAAGGAATCTTGCTTTCACTTTTTCTAAGGTTTTTAAGTCTCTGTAGCTGAGGTCAATCCATGTGATTTCTATTCCATATGTTAAGATGGGAAGTATTTTGGCTCAAAAAAAGTTTCATGGCTGTTGCAAGTGACAGCTGTGTGATGTTTTCTGTCGTATATGGCAACTATAGCAGCTGCCGCTCTCTCTTTCGTATGAATTCTGAATGACTTGGCTGTTGTTTGGAGTGTTACTCCTAGATATTTGAAGGCGTTTGTGATTTGCAACAGGTTGCCCTGGAGTTGTATATGGTCACCGTCTACCAGTCGACCACCCTTTCTGAATACCATCTGTACCGTTTTTGATAGGTTTATATCAAAGCCATTTTTTTCTACCCAAGACGCGAGGTTGTGTATTGCTTGCAGTTCTTCCTTATCTGTCGCTCCGAGGGGATATCTACGTACATAAACATTTTTATTGATGGGCGGCATATCTGGGTTATGTCTGCTGTCATCATTATATAATTTAATGATTTAGAGTTTTTCATGTTCCTGTTTACAATGCAGTCCGGTCATTTAAATAACTGACAAGAAATTAGCTTTTCGCCAATTTAAGTGCTTACTATATTCATTTAAGTCGTCCGCAGTGGTTACTTTCCTTGCCTCTGTTTCCAATGGTCGCGGGCTCAAACCCGGCCGGGATCATTGGGTTTTAGGATAGAAAAATCCAAGGAACAGCTACTCCGGGAGGGACTTCAAGCCTTGGAACCCAAGTTTGAAGATATTCAGGCTCGTATAAAAATTTAACCGACTTCCTCCATCCAAGTAAATTGATATTTTTGTTTCCTACTCGATATCTCCTCGGGACGCTGTACTAACTACATGGTACTCGCTGACATCTATAGGGAAAGCACCCATATCCTCAGCGGAATGGATGGGGATCAATTATCATATTTATTTAAAACTAGCTGAGGACATCCGGCTCGCTGGATTTCTTTTTTATATATCTGCGCAGTTTCTATCTATATCTAATGTAAAATACCTCATTAAAATATTTTTACTTTGTTTCTTCTTTTATGTTCATTCTTTTTTTTCAGTGTACGCAGATATCTTACTAAGTAATTCCATGAAACACATTCTTAAATATTACATTTTTCATGTTTTCCACTTTCCAATTTTTAATTACCAACTCTACACTTTCAAGTTTTCAATTTCCAGTTCTTCCCCTTTTTAGTTTTCCAGTTCGCTTGGAGTTTAGATGTATTCCAAAGAAAATTCTCTGTACAAATATAAGGGGCGGAAAGAGAAGAGTGGGAAGGCCGAAGAACGTATGGATTAATGCTGTGGACAAGGATGCAAAGAAGATTCTGGAAGTGGGAATTGGAAAAGTAAGACACTATATATATAGGCAGATTTGGAGGGGCTTATTACAGAAGGATACGACCTGACATCGGTCTGTAGAGCCATACAAGAAGAAGAATAAGAAGAAGAAAATTAAAAAACATTAGCTCGGGAAAAGGATGTCCGCGCGACCACGAACTCCGTGTTTGATATTGCCAGTTAGTCAGTTATGTGTACCAATCTCTAATATGGTATCGTATACCTTGTAAATATTGGTAATGTTACAAATTAATATATGACGATATTCGTGTATCGTTTTTACTTAGCGTACTGAAATGTATATTAACTCATCAATAGCAAATTACGAAATAAATGTTATATGAGGGATATTGGAATGGGGTTAAATTACCTGCGTTTATTAAATGTAACATATCAATTAATGTGTAATTTAAAGTTATTATTTTGTATTTGTTGATTTGAAGTACAATATAGAATAAAAATATTAGAATTGTAATTAATACATTTTCATAATGACATTTCTGTTACATCAAACATTCATGGTTTTGTAATAAAGTAAGGCATTGTAAAACGTATTTACAGATAAAGGACCTATCAAATTAACTCGCTAACAATATTGAACCCGGTGTTTTATTTCAGGCGAACATAAGCTCTCTATGCCTCCCTATCCTGAGCTTTTTATAATCATTTCTCCATAATTCATCTCCCTCTAATCATGGATAATATAATTCTGCCATATAATTCTTGGACTACCTTACTGGATATGCTCCCTGTTTTCCTCCTAGAAATTTCTATGTGCCTCATTCATTCCCAGTTTGTACCACGTGCCTGTCCATCGCAGTTTACGAGAGTTAACTCTTCTTATTACATATGTTTTCCCATAAATACCATATAGCATACTGTTAAGTAATTTTCTCAATTCGACTGTCTGTTCATCTCGCTGTGGTATAAAAAAGTTTTCTAAGAAATTTATCCTCAAATACTCCTAATATTTTATCATCGCTTAAAGGAATAGATAACGTTTTAACCTTATAATATATTTGAAAGATTAAACGTTTTATACATTTTTATTTTAACATTTTTAGATGAGTTGGAATAAGAAGAGTCTTTGTAATGTATAATAGTATGTGTTAGCACAGTTGAGAGATTGTTTAATTTATTTCTGAGCTCATATATTTTCACGTAGAAAAGGAAATGGAAGCTAATGACAAATGAGGGAAGTTTTGAGGAAGTGGCTGAATTTGAAATACGTGGGAACAATAATCACTAATAGGATTGAGATGCACAAAGAAATTAAACATAGGCTCAATTCTGGAAATGCGTGCCATCGTGCATTACAGCGACTCTTGACGTCCCAACTCCTTTCAAAAAACGTTAAACTGAAAATGTATAAAACTATTATTCTACCAGTTATATTTTATGAGTGCGAATCATGGGCTCTTACTTTAAGGGAAGAAAGGAGATTACGAGCATTTGAGAATAAAGTACTTAGGAAGGTTTTTGGACCAAATAGATATGAACAGACAGGTGA
This sequence comes from Diploptera punctata, assembly GCA_030220185.1. Classification (NCBI taxonomy): domain Eukaryota; kingdom Metazoa; phylum Arthropoda; class Insecta; order Blattodea; family Blaberidae; genus Diploptera; species Diploptera punctata. The sequence continues at coordinate 1,564,584 of JASPKZ010003834.1, forward strand.
ATGGAGAAGACTACATAACAGTGAACTACGTGGTCTTTATAGGAAGCCAGATATAATAAGAACAGTTAAATCTCGTAGACTGTGATGGACAGGTCATGGTGCGCGTATGGGGAATGAAAGACGTGCATGGAAGCTTCTTGTAGGAAAGCCAAAGGGAAAACGCCCAGTTGGTAGACTAAGAATGAGATGCGAGAATAACATTAACTATGATTTGAGGGAAGTATATTATAAAGGGAATGATTGGAAAGCATTATATCAGGATAGGGATGTATGGACAGCTTATGTCCACGCGGCCATGATCCTACGGGTTCGTTAGTGCCAGTGAGTAAGTAAGTAAGCAAGCTCATTTCTTTTTGTAATTATTATTCCTAGGTAGGCCTACTTGAATTCTGTCACTCCATTGAAATTTACCTAATTTGCTGTTAAGTGACCATATCTATTATATATAGTAATTGTGCGACTAAATATTTAATTTTAATTATTTGTATTTCAAACTATAGAGTCCTAGCGTTATTTTTTAAAATCTGTGTGTTGGCATTTAGTATTTGATCGTAACCGATTATGACTAGTTGATTATTTTTTTATTTTCCTCTGCAGTTTATTAGAACCTACGCGGTTTAAAGGACACAATACATGTGTAACAGATCAACTACACTGTATTGTGTAATAAGCAGAGATCGGAATCTGTTCCACCAGAATATCGAAGGCTAACTTGTATTGGTATAGATATACAAGAACGCGCGCGAGTGGGTGGGATGGGATGGAGTGTATCACATTGTTGTATACCCACCGGTCTATGAAGATAGCTCTGTAACATAGAAATACACAGTAAATAACGTTTAGATTAGTAAAAAAAAGTGAAGTTATTGAAGAGTTCGTCGGCAGTTGATATTGCGCGTACCTGATCTTACGTGTTGTGAAATGCCACTCAAAGAGAAAACAAATATGCATGCGATAGGGCAATCTTCATCCTATAACGTTTCATTGACTTGTAAACAATACATAACCCAAGTATATTTTATTGAATTATGCGTCTTATATTGTTTCCTCTTTGATTCGAGACTTGATCTTTGGGACTGCGAGTAATGTGTAACAATTGTGGGTTGCCTAATAAAGGATGTAAAGAAACAAGCTGACAGTGCAGCACACATATTAGGATACATGAAAGATTTAATTTGGGGCAACAAACATATGTCAAAATAAAGCAAAACCCTCATATATAAATCAATAGTTCGACCAGTTATCGTATATGGAGCAGAAATTAGGGCAGATACAACAAAAACGGAACAAATAATAAGCACATGTGAAATGAAGATTTTAAGAACTATTCAGGGGAAAACATTATATGATAGGATGCACAATACAGAAATTAGAGACAAATGTGAAATTCAGGACATAACAAAATTTATTATAGACAGACGAGAATATTGGAAATATCATATAGAAAGAATAGAAGACAACAGACTTGCAAAAAGAGCTAAAGAAGGTAGACAAATTGATGGTAGAAGAGCAAGAGGAAGACCAGCCAAGAGATGGATAGACGGTGGATGCACCTTAGGGTGGGCCGAAAAAACTATTTTTTTTATTTCGAAGTTGTAATAGCGCAGAAAAGTTGCGAATTATATAGGCCTAGCTAAAAAAAGGAAAACATTATCAAAATCGGTTGACATCTTCCGGTCCCGCAAAGGGTCTGAAGTTTGGCAAAATACGAAAAAAAACTTAATTTTTGCAATTATTTTTCTCTTTTTTAATATCAAGTAGGAATTGCTGATCTTTGCTAAGCACGTTTATGTCTATCTGTGGGATCTGACAAGCAATACTCTGGAAGTTATTTATCAAATACCAAAAATACGTAAAAATAAAACTTGTTCATTATTCTAGCAAATTTTGGAGCTTATGCGCGACCGGAAGATATTAACTGATCTGAACCAAATTAATAAATATGGAAGGTTCACCCGATTTGTTAAAACACCATGTTTTTAGGCTCTATTTGAAGACGTTACAAACTATTACAATACGAAAACAGCCCGAAAATCATCTTCAAGATCATCATAGCAACTCCGGCCGAGAAAGTCTACGTGAATACATATAATAAATTGAATAAATAATCTCAAAAATGAAGTTTTTTCATATGTTGTCAAACTTTAGAAACTTTGCGCACCGAAAGATGACAACCGATTTTGATTTCTTTCCTTTGTCTATATAATTCGCAACTTTTCCGCGCTATTACAACTTCGAAATAAAAAAAATGAGTTTTTGTTCGGCCACCCTAATGCACATCTAACATGTCGTCATCCGAGAAGTGATTTTGTTAATAAACAGGACGTAAAACCTACAAATGAAGAATAAGAAAAATATATTGTTTCCTAACGCTTGAATTACAGAAGAATTGTCCGATATGTATGCAATAAATATGATACAATCCCTCCCACCCCTTCCCAATCGCTCCAGTACAGTCAATACCAGTACAAGTAAGTCATCGGCATTGTGGATAAATTCCGCCCTCTAGTAATAAGTAACCGGAGATAATGGATTACTTATATCTAAATATGGAGCCAACATCCGTGAACAACCTGTGAATATTTTTCGGTTGCGTTCCATCAATTTTATGAACATAGGGATTCGTGAAACATTTGCATCTGCCATCATTCCTTGCTAATATTTTATCCTCATTCCATGTTTTACCACATATAGGCCTATTTCCCCCCTCTATTACTCTTCACACCATGTATAGCTTATTTATTTATACATAATGATATATGTACAGTACATAAGCGGATACTGGACGGGTTCTGTTTGCTAACGAATTAGTGAGTTGTAATTAGATTACAGGAAATATATTCTCTTTCAAGTATAGCGTATGCTAGTGTCTTTATAAATAAAATAAAGGCAGGAGGGTGAAAATGCAAATTGTGCAGAGGGTTGCGGTACATGCAGGAGTTAAGCATTCATATTTCCCACGCTAGTGCAAGTTTCACAGTTTCACAAATAACTCTGTTGTTCTGCTAGCGTGCCTCCATAACACACGACTATTTAATACAATATTATATTTGTGGTGGATATTTTGCGGAAATGGTCACTTCACTACCCTCCAACTCTGAGTCCCGAATTCTTGCCTCGGTCACTCAATGTGGGATAAGTGTGAAACAACGTAAAACCAAAGGATGATTATTCAAGAAATTAGTAGATGATTAAAAAAATGACGTGCAATGAAAGTATTTGTGAAAAATATTGAACAATACATTTGGACTAAACAACAATAAAAGACAACTATTTGGAACATCAAATTTGTATTATAGAACAAGTGTCTGAGTTCTTGTACTTAGGAAGTGACATAAGAACGACATTTATTGAGAAAAACAAAACATAATAAAATAAATTGGATAATAAGACATTTTGGCAAACAGATGAGGACAGATATGAACCGAAAGTGCGATTTTCGGTTCGTTATTGTAGTGCCGTTATCCTCCCAGAACAGTAAGATTCGTGAACTATGCCAATATCCTTTCTCTATGCATCTACCCCCCACTCTCCTTTTTACCTCTCCTGTTGCGCTGTTTGTGCTGCGCATCTCCCCTTCTACCTCGGAATGCTCAAATACGGAATGCACATCAAGAACGTTATCATTCGATCGGAACTTTGAGTAAAGACAACGTCGTCTGGAGCACGCGAGTGGCGTGGTTTGAGTTTTGGGTCCAGAAGACCGGGGAAAGCCACCCTGGCTTGGACTGTGGTATGAATGTGGAGTGAAGTATGACATAGTTTTTTATGTTAATGATTATTATTTACTTTTTGTTTAAATTCCCGTAATGATCAAGTATTTACATTTGTTATATTTTTCATCCATTTCAGACGTCTTGTTTATATTAAACATCATTTTTATATAAATCCTGGTTAATGTTCCAAGTTATTTATGTGCATGCTGCTGTTGATATTCCTGTACTGAAACTTACTTATTTAGGAGATCATTCTAGCTTCCTTTATGTTTCGTCTAGCTTTCATGATTAATAACCATAATGATACATTCATGTTTAAGTGTTTAAGAAAGAAAGATGAATCAATCTTTGCCTCCTATGGGCCCGGGCAAAGCTTTTGTGATTAATAACCTCGGATGTTATGAACTCTACGCTAGTATATACAACGGAAACAAAAGACGATCCTAAAGACGATCCGAACAGATACAAAACTAAGATTACATAACATTGTATCAAAAGTTGCTCTAAAATACGGAATTGGAATTTGGATTTTAAGTAAAATAAATTCTCAAACACTTAGAGTAAGCCAAATCATCTGGGGAGAATGGAAAGAAATAGACTTCCAAATTTGGCGTCCAATATACTCCAATTGAACATAGGGACCAATGAAGACCAAAACATCGGTGAAAAGATCAGGACCATCTTCATTAGGTTTACCGTCATAGGTCACAAGACCTAAAACAGATATGTTCATGATAATGATTGGATAATTCTTATTTTACTTGATTTTTTATATAATTTTATTTTTAAAGTTTTATATGACTTGTATTTAAATGTGTAATACATGTACTATAAGTCCTTCTTGCTTTGGAGTTCTTATGGAATAATCTAAAACTTGCATCATCAAAATATCGCAAGTCATTCTTACTTGCCTTTTGTCCTAACATAGTTGGCGGTAAATAATTAAATTATACTTTTTTTCCTTGGTCCTTCTAGCTTTTCGCGCTCAATGTTTGTCCGCGAAACTAAGTTCCTTTGTACGTAGAAGCTTCTGGAATCTTGAGTCTGAATGCTTATAATGTTTTGCATCCGCCTCAGGCCCTCAGATGCAGCTACGTTTTCGTGTAAGTTACACGTACTTGCCATCTCCGTAGTAATGCGTGAAGTTACAAAAACGTGTTAAAAATAAGCCTTGATCAGGCATTTAATGTGAAGTGAAGTGATTAATGTGTTCATGGATAAATAACAGAGTTAAATTTTGAGTATTCTGAAAATGAATCCTATATTCTACAGTCCATTTCTAGTGGCCTTTGAAAGAAGTTTGTGGACTCAAACTTAGCCACACGAAACAATGATTATCATCATCATCTTTGTTTTGTCCTTTTTTAATCTTGAAGAAACTCAAGGTTAAAATTTGCTTGGTTCACTCAATTGTCGAATCACAATTGGTTAACTTATTTCTATTCTTGATGGAGTTCGGTCGTCCAAGCTCTTAAACGGTCCTGCCTTAGTGGACTGTACTAATTTAATAATTTACTATTAAAAGAATTCTGATATTTATTAAACATACACTTTTATATGTTACAATACGTAGAATGTGAATTCCTATTTTTACACAAATTAGGCTGCAAGATGAAGCTCCAATAATTCCACAATATAGAAGGTCGCAAAGACACTAATTCTTCAGCACACCTATATACTAAAGTTCATCCTTTGGAGATAAATTGATCTTGATCGATCACTAAATGCTGATACAATATCAGCATAAACTCACATACGCTTATAACACTAGCGATCTTTCGCCATGATTTTTCTAAGAATTTAACGGTAGAGCCCGTATCGGAACTTCCTCTACATCTATAAAAACATTTAACAATATATCTTCACAATAAACATAATAGACTGAAATAGTCTCCGTTCTTCCTTCCATGTATTAGGCCTGTTGGCCCGTTACGGTCTCTTGCCATATTTTGAGTGGTGTCCATTCCTCGGGGATGATAATTCAAAATCTAACGGGGGATGCGAGATCAATCCATACGCTGAATGCGTGGTAGGCATGGCGTACTTGTAACCCACTTCTGAGGTTGGGGCGCCCGGAAGGCGGGGTTACGTTGTCCCGATGATATGATGGGTGATGATGGTAATGGTGCGCCAGGAGAGTCGCTAATCCTATAAACTTAACCTAAGATGAATATGAATGATGATGATTGCGATGGCCATATGATTTCGGGGACCTTTTGGGCCTTAAAGTTTTCCTGACATTTGTCTTACAGGTGAGAAAAAACCCCGATAAAAACCTCACCCAGAAAAACTGTCCCGACCGGGGATCGAACCCGGGCCCGCTGCGTGACAAGGCAGCACTATACCCCAAGACCACAGCGGTGGACACAATTATTTCTATATGTAGTTATATGGTCTATAATCGAAGTGTTTGAAGTTCTTGAAGGATATCTACGTTTTTCGTTTCGTCTTTGTGTATCCAGCTGTTCTTCTCATTACCTTCATTTCACTAGCTGTTATTCTGCTTATATCTCTTTTGCATATAGTTCAAGCTTCGCGTTGTTGATGATAATTGTATTGTTTTGAACTGTAATTTAACTTTCACAGTACATAATATGTCGATAAACATAGGATATGGAGCTGCGCCCTCTTTATGGTCACTATCAGTCACATACACAAAGGTCAAATTTGACTAAGGTGCAGTGACCGACTATTCCGATCAGGGTTTTCAGCGGTTTCCCCTGGTACAAGGTCAAATGGCGAAATAAACCAAAAGGCCCGCCGCAGCGTCAATACCTATTAATTTAACATCCAAAATTTAACAACCGGGGCAAATGCGCTTAAGTCCGGGGTTCCACTCTCTTCAAGAGAGGGACCGAAGAATTGACCCACCACTGGAATACAGGTTATTACAGTCGCAGGTCAATTCGTTATGTCTTTGTTTAATTTAATCGTCCTGGAAACGCAGCCAGGACAGTTTCTTTTCTCGAGGTTTCTTTCATTTTCCTCTACCAAAACTACATTATCCATATTCATGTTACCAGTTACCATGTTTCATTTCATCTGCTCCTACGGAAGGTCAAGTCAGCCAGCATCTATGTAGGTTATGTCATAGATCATCAATAATTGGGACTTCATCTCATCACTGGACCGGACATTACACCGAAAATGAGTAGATGGGGTTCCTTTATTTTACACGGGGCCAGATGCCTAGAAGCCCCTGACATTACCAGCCAGCTGGTGATCTGTGTTAATCACAGTATGGGGTTTACATCTGGTCAGGATGACGTCCTCCCCGGCCATTATAACTGGTTTTCTCGATCTCGAGCCAGTAAAGAATTGTAGCTGTCCAAATTCCTCTTGATGCTATGTGGGCACCGTACCATACTGACTGAAATTTCATGAGAAAATGTCTCCCCCACGGAGACTCTAACCAGCGCAAATTCCGTAGCTCTGTACAATGGCATTGTCCTTTAAACCGTTCTGTTACTGGGTGACTAGTATTAAATTGAATGGGGCGATTTTAAATTGAATAGTTGCCCCGAAAACAGATGTAACCCATAAACTGCTACTCATAACTTGACTAACTTCTTCTGCTATTTTGTTACATATAGATCACTATTAGATTGAATTCCAAATTTGCTTACAAGAAGTCGATTGTGTGCCTTTAATGGGGCTGGTTTAGGGAATTAATAAGTAAATCTGGCGTCTTCATATGACAATTCTCGTACCCCTGCAGAAACAATAGTGACCGTTCTTCCGTGCTAAACATGTTGCAGTAATCATAAAAATGTAAGCAAAGAAAATAAAAATAGTAGTGTTTTTATGGAAATGGATAGCGACTTTAGAGACACCCGATCACTATCGGAGATCTTGTATTGCTTTGGTATTATAATCTACTAGCTAACACCCGGCGTACGCTGCTACGCTTAAATAAATGCTGTGTTTTTACGTTTAGTTAAATAAGTAAAAGGAATAATAATTATAAATTTATATAAGTATTTCTAGATACCCCGTGCTGATTGCCCGCCATTGCCAGGGAATCTACGTATCCCGGTATATTTGGCATTAATGATCTGAAAGACAAAATTCGTTATTTCCAGTTATCCGCGCTGCTGTTTTGCTTGCCCGGGAATCTACTCAATCCCGATCTTGTTGGCATCAATGAAAGACAAAAATGATTATTGTGACTTATCCCTAAAAGATAAACGTATGCTGTCGCGGGCTTTTTTGTATAGTTTCTTTTAGATATTCAATTCTATGTACATTAATTTGGTGTATTGGTTATGGTTTAGACAGCGTAAGCCATTTATGCGTACAAAAAGCCACTTTCATTTTACTTTTCACTACAAAGGCGATTTTAAGGGTAAAGGGCTTGGACATTAAAATTCTCTTGTAGCCTATAACCTTCCCGGGAAAATCCTGAACATTTTACAAAAAGCCCCATCACAACAGGATGAACGGTATGGCAGCGCACGCTTTTCCGGCAATCTACTTACCACGTTCTTCTTGGCATCAATGAAAGACAAGAATGACTATTGTGAGTTATCCGTAAAAGATGAACATATGCTGTCGCGGACATTTTTGTAGAGTTTATTGAGATATTCATCTGTCGCGGACTTTTTTGTGGAGTTTATTGAGATATTAATTTCTATGTAAATTAAGTTTGTGTATTTGTTATGGTTTAGGCAGCGTAAGCCATTTAAGCGTCAAAAAAGATTTTTTTTCACGTTTTTCACTACAAATGGTGATTTTTAAAGGTGTAGGAGTTGAGTATCAGAACTCTCTTATAGCGTATGTTCATCCCGGGACATTTTGCAAAAAAACCCATCACAATGGGATCAACGGTATGGCCGCGCATAAAGTACGAACAAACAAACAAACAAACATTAATTTTTATATATTAGATAACAAAGCATTGATTTACCAATCCAAAACAGTCTCTAAAAGTCTGTAGCTAGTGTTGATACACACTGTATATTTGTCAACTCTAAACTTGTATAATACTATGTATAGATTAGTTGAAATCAAGCCTTTTGTATTCTAACATATAAAGTTGTAGATTGTTGGTGGAAGTGCATTCCATCGTAAATTGCAGTCTGTGATAGGCGCGCGGAGTATAAGAGACGCCTCATTTGTTTCCTAATCCTCTGTGAGTGGATGTAAGTTAAGGTTTACATCCGGAGGTGCCGGATGCCAGTGCCACAAGAAAGATATCTAAGAGCACTTCTTTCCTATTGATTTCTCTATTTATTGCACGCGTCTTATTCTCTTTCTGGAATGGAATAGTTGAGAAGACTAAACCAATGTAAAGAAGTAGATTTTTCTTACAATTTTATAGGGATGAAAATGCTGACTGAAAAAAAGGAATAATTTAGTTAGGCCTATAAAATGAAGAAAATTATAGAGTAGCTCCTTAACAGGTGGCGTTGTAATTCAAATAGTTTTTTTTTCTGAGAGGACTTTTAGCAAATTTCGAATTAAGTTGTTCTAAAGGGATTTACTTTTTTTGTATAAATTTTAATTTTAATACAAATTTCAACGAACATTTTAGAGGGTAAATCAAGTTTTACAAAAAAAAATAAAATAAAGTAGATCATCAAATTCAACAGAATCAATAACGGATTATCGTAAATAAGTGATCCCACTACAGGCCTCGGGAGGCCCTTGCGGTAGTAGGAGGTTAAGGCTCCCACTTTTTCTGGACAATCGGCACTTGATGTCAGCCGGGTTGTCAGCCGTGCGTGACGGCCGCCTTTACACCCCCAGAACAAGCGTATGATACTCATTTTCGTTAGAGGCTGAGTCGACCCCAAGACCATAGTGCCGCCAGAAGGTTATGGTCAGTTTAAAAATCCTGACCCCACCGGGACTTGAACCCTCGACCTTCTCCGACTTGTAGCGCAGTGCCTTAACCACTACGCTACGGCGTGCCCCAACGGATTATCGACAATACACAAATTTAAGATACATTTACGAGAAAATTAGTTCCCGAACACCATCTGGCCATTATAATGTTTCAATATCATATTTGCTTGTTTAGTATGAATGTATGAATGATTGATGTGTCTTGCCTTAAATGTAAGTGCTGTCTTGGAGATGGCCATGACATAGATATTATTACTCATCTAGGGAGGCCCTTTATGTGCTTGTGTGGTCAAAAAAGTATTCATGTTATCCAGAGTTTATAAAAGTATCTTTCTACAGTCGTGTTACCTATAAAGGAAGAGGTTAAACTAAGATAAAGAAAGTAGAAAATAAGAACTATTAAAATACACCGTGTCCCATTTAAACCTCCCACATTTTAATTAATCATAACTCTCAAAAATGCGGAATTATGAAAAGATTAAAAGATAGAGAAACTAAAAAAAATTGTTTTCATTGTTGCAGTTAATTCATCGGTCGCATGTTGGACAATAATGACATAAAACAAAAACTTAGGAACGAGCACAAACTGTTTTCTGGTATGCAGAGACGAAGTCAATAATTACAGTGCAAAGAAATTACCGGAGAGAATATGGAGGAAATGCACATGATGGGAAGACCATTAAGGCATGGCTTGAGACGTTTCTGGCAACTGGAAGCGTTAAAAAAGAATCAGGAGGTGCTCGTACACGTGTTTCAGAAAAAAATATTGAAGAAATTAGAGCAGGATTTCAGAGAAGTTCACAAAAATCAATTCGCCAAGCTTTCCGGCAGTTCAATGGACATGTTGGACAGAACGTGGCACGAAATCGAATACAGACTTTATATTGTTCATGTTACTAATGGTGCACATATAGAGGTGTTTAAGTGTGTGGCAATGAAAATTCTTTGAGTTTCTGTTTCGTTTAATATCGGCCTCATTTCATAATTCCGCATACTTGTTAGTTATGATTAATTAAAATGTGGGAGGTTGAAAGGGACACCCTGCAATACTAAATTTTCTATTGATGTTTTACCGGAATATCATTAGTATTATTATTATTATTATTATTATTATTATTATTATTATTATTATTATTATTATTATTATTATTTTCATTATTTCTATTTTCATTTTTATTGTTTTTATTTCTTACTTTGTCTTTATTTCTTCACCAGTAGAAATAGAAATAGACTAAGAACTACTTCGTTGCAGAACATAAAGAAAGCTATGAATAAAAAGGATTGCAAGACCAGCAGTGGGAAGATTTGGATAAAGAATACAAGTGTAGAACTTTAGTCACAGGAAGATATGATAATACTTTGCAAATCTGTCCATAATAATTTGTAATTACCTAACTGACTAACTCACTCACTGACACTATCATACCTGTAGATTCATGACCGCGCGGATATAAGCTCTCCATACATCCCTACCCTCAGCTGATGTTTTCCAATCATGTCCTGTATAATCTACTTCCCTCATATCCTGGTTAGTGTTATTCTCCCACCTCCTTCTTGGTCTACCAACTGGACGTTTTACAAGAAGCTTCCATTGCACGTCTTTCATTCCCCATTCGTGCCACATATCCTGCCCATGGCAGTCTACGAGACTTAACTGTTATTATTATATCTGGCTTCTTATACATATCATATAGCTCACTATTATACAGTTTTCTCCATTCACGTATCTGTTCATCTCTCTTTGGTCCAAACGTTTTCATAAGAACTTTATTCTCAAATACTAATATACTTCTTTCCTCGTTTAAAAAGTAATCATGCTGATTAAAATTGTATTCTACCCATCCATAGTAATTCTACCCGAGGGCAGGTCTTTCACTGCAATCATAGCATTTTCATGCTATGCTTTACAGCTTTACTAGGGAATTTTAGGTGTGGTAGCTTCCCGTTGCTTTCCACACCGGTGAATGATGATGATGATGATATGATAATGATTATGATGGCCATATGATTTCGGGGACCGTTTGGGCCTTGGAGTTTTACTGACATTTGTCTTACAGGTGAGGAAAAACCCCGAGAAAAACCTCACCCAGAAAAACTGCCCCGGTCCGCCGCTTGACAAGTCATCACACTACCTCGAGACCACAGCGGTGGACATATGATGTCACTAATGTAAAATGGTTATTCTAAACTGTTTCTTTAACCAGACTGTACAGAAAAATATTCTATATAATCCGCTTCTTTCTGACGTCAGTCAAAATGGTCGCATGAACCATACGCTGATACTGTGTTTACGAAGGAATTGTTCCATTTCTCTTCATAACACAAGGGTGGAGATTGAAAACTGGTTTGACATTCTTCGGGCCACTAATGGAAGCCATGTTCAGGTTTATGGAACAAAATGTAAAAACAGTTCCAAGTTTTCACTCCTTGTAGCAATTAATTTTATCTATAGATTCATATTAATTCAGAAGTGAACTATATTTTTTATTAATCATAAAAGCGGAACATAGAGTATGAGAGTAACATTTTTCATTTAATTTACAAAAAAAACTGACGTTGATAAACGAGTTTAAGATGCCTCTACTTTTTCCTACCTACTATTCTTATGTGGAGTGTTGTGTTTGACAGAAATGAATAAAAAACAAACTCTGAAAACATTCATAATACCTAAAAATATTTCATCATTCGTTTTGATGACAACCGAAGAATAGTGAGGCAGTCATATATTCACGACACAAGGTTTTTTTTTTTCATCGCATGTGAAGGTTGGAAAATTGCACTCACTTGTACGGGAACAAAGCGTAACACTACTTTATACTCGAGCGGTTTGCGAGCTCAAACTCTGCTGGGAATACATATGGTACTGTACAAAGCTAACAACACATCTGTGGGTTACAACCTATGAGTACATATGTTTTTAACCACTCATACCCCTGAGTTACATATACCAGCATAATCTGCTCACTACCATCACAGAGATCAAACAGAAATTCCTGTCAAGATTCCAGACTCTTATTAATACAGAAAATTATCATCTACTTTTATAATATAAACGCGTTCTGTATAGAATTTTTCTTTTAAGGGGACAGACTGGTGAATTTCAATTTTTTTTTAGTTTTCATCTGATTGTTTTGAATTTTTAATCACATACACTATGTGTTTATAGAAGCGTTTCTCAGAAGCATGGTGTTTATAAGTAGAATAGTTTAAGAATTATGATTTTTTAAATATATTTTTTGGATTTTTTAAAAAAATGATCCGTACGATGCATTTTTAAATATGCTCTCATTAAATTTGAGATTCAGAGTCTTTATGATTCCAGTAAACAAATTTGGTATGTAAAAAATCATGAAGGGAGGATACTGTTTATGTGACATAATCTTACATTTAAGAAGAATGTCAATTTAAAAACATATGATTGATGCCAAAATGATCGGGATAAGTAGATTACCGTGCAAGCAGAGCAGCAACACGGATAACTCGAAATAACGAATTTTGTCTTTCAGCTCATTTATGCCAAATTCATCGGGATACGTAGATTCCAGGCCAGTGCTGGGTAATCAGCACAGGGTATTTAAAATTAATAACGATATAAATTTATAATTATTTTTCCTTTTACTTATTCAACTAAACGTAAAAGCACGTTATCATTTATTTAGGCGTAGCAGCGCACGCCGGGTATTAGCTAGTATATATATATATATATATATATATATATATATATATATATATATGTCCACCGCTGTGGTCTCGAGGTAGCGTGCTGCCTTGTCACGCAGCGGGCCCGGGTTCGATCCCCGGTCGGGGCAGTTTTTCTGGGTGAGGTTTTTGTTGGGGTTTTTCCTCACCAGTAAGACAAATGTCAGGAAAATTTTAAGGCCCAAACGGTCCCCGAAATCATATGGCCATCATCCTTATCATTATCATCCTTACCATTATCGTTATCATCATCCTTCACCGGTGTGGAAAGTAACGGGAAGCTACCACACCTACACAATTCCCTAGTAAAGCTGCAAGCATAGCATGAAAATGCTATGATTGCAGTGAAGGACCTGACTGCGGGCAGAATTACTATGGATGGATATATATATATATATATATATATATAGCCTATAATTCTTCTGTACATGTCTATGTCACTGATTTCCTCCTAAACGACTGGATCGATTTTGATGAAATTACGTGTGTGTGTCTGATTGGGTTCCTTGATGGTTTATATTCACAACTGGGCTCTCTAAAACCATTAGGTGTAGGAGTTCACCTGAAATGAACATTTAAAAATAGCTCAAGCGGCGACATTTTTTTTATGCTTCACGACGAAACTCAGTATATCGTATTAAAATAAACCTAGGTAGGTATTATCCAAAGAATGAGCGAAATCCGACAATTAGAAGTGGAGGTTTACTTGAAACCCAAAATTAAAAGCTACCTATACGACTGGACCGATTTTTATTAAATGTTTTGTGTGTGTTTTAGTGTGTCCTTGGACATTTTAGATTCGCAATTGGACGCGGTAGGTGGCGCTGCGATCAAGTTATAGTATTTTTTTATGTCAGATATGCACTCATCTAGGCGCTACATTATCGACATATTCCGCGCGACAACAATGTGATGTCATCATGCACGCTTAACAGATGATAGTGAGGAATTTTCTTGCGAACTTATTTAATACGTCTTAATTAGTGAATTTTATTAGATACACAGTTGGACTCGGTAGATGGCTCTGCGATCAGGTTATAGTAATTTTATATCACATATGCATTAATCTAGGCCCTACATTATCGATATATTCCGCGCGAAACAATATGACGTCATCATTCACGCTTAACAGATGGTAGTGAGGAGTTTTCTTTCGAACTTATTTAATACGTCTTAATTAGAGAATTTTATGGTAAAATAGTAACTTATATTTTAATCGTCCGGCCATAACAAGATAACAGTCTGCTAACATTCTCTCTTTATAGCACTTTCTCTTATTCTACTTCCTTCACAGTAGCCTCTGCCCGTTACTGGAATTTCCTTCCTCAAGATATCAGGGGGTTTGCCGCACACTTGGCATTTTTTAGTCACGCTTACGCAATTACCTGTTGTCTAATTTTTCTCCATTTATTTAAATTTGTACTATGTCAATAATATTTTATCGTGTTTTATATATCTTGTACATATTATATTTAATTCGTTAAATCTAGAAGAAATAATAATACATTATAAATAATAATTGTATTGTATTTATAACATGTAATCGTTTACGTTTATTGTAATTTAGATGTAATTTTATTTTTGTTTGTACTTTTTAAAACCTGGTTGAGTGGCAGACAAGGCCTTAAGGCATTAACTTTGCCAGGCAAAATACATCTGTTGCTGTTATTATTATTATTATTATTATTACTATTATTATTAAGCCGGACATCATAGACATCATAGAAAAGAAAAGATTGCAGTGGTATGGTCATGTCAAAAGAATGCCAGAGCAAAGATTGCCAAAAATTGTTATGGAATGGATCCCAATGGAAAGGAGGAAGAGAGGAAGACCGAAGAAAACTTGGATAGAAGGGGTACAAGCAGTTATGAATATCAGAGGAATGGAGGAAGATCAATGGATGGATAGAGAGGAATGGCGTTTGGTTTCCGGAAGACGGCGGTAGCTGCCATGATACCGGATGATGGTGATGATGATGATGATGATTATTATTATTATTATTATTATTATTATTATTATTATTATTCCTTTCAAGTATTAGGCCAAGGCCTGTTACGATCCTATAGAAAATTTTCCCTTATGGGAAATTCTCGTATAAGACTTGAAAGCATAATAATAGTCCTTTCGATTGGTTGCTGGCCAAAGGAAGGCAAGACCAGTGATGGGGCTGCCATCTTATAGCCTCTGGTCAGGCTTTTCTGGAGAAGAAAAGAAAATAAAGGAAAGAAGAAATGGAAGAAAGGAAGGACTCCCTAGCCCTCGGATGCCCTAATAGCGTGGGGGTCGAAAAAACAAGAGTTAACCAAGAGAGGTTAGATAGTAAAGTTAAAAGAGTGCAAAACACAAGTAAGTGGAAGAAATGTTTTGCACAGCTTGGGCACCTTGTGGTCGCCATCCACATATCCCCTAGATGAGGATCCCTGAGAAATATTATTATTATTATTATTATTATTATTATTATTATTATTATTAATATAGCACGAAAATTGAACGTTCGGACAGGACAAAGTGTGCCAAGTCCGCTAGACCCCTGAGAATTATTATTATTATTATTATTATTATTATTATTATTATTAATATAGCACGAAAATTGAACGTTCGGACAGGACAAAGTGTGCCAAGTCCGCTAGCTTTTATATAAAAAATAACTCCTTTAATATTCAGTTTGGAATCTTCTCAGGGCTATGTTGAACAGGTTATGTATGCCATCACTATACCTCAAACCCCTCTGTGTTTCAAAATTATCTAATGTTACAATATAGGATGAAACAAGCATATTACATCACACTGATAATTTACATAGCTATTATTTTAATTGGCAAGTGCATTCAGATTAATGTTTATTTTACGATGTTTTGAGTGGTGTGGAACATATGGGAGAGCGCCATAACGGAATATAACATTATGAAGAATTCACATGGGACAAATGATTGGTAATACACACACAAGATATGTTGGCTTGTGTAAGCAGATATTCCGCAGGGGAGCTTATGCCGGGATTCCGTGCTACAGGAATGTGTGAATTAATGCTACCTACATATTTAATACCATACTGTTTAAATTAGTAATTCCTTTTTATTTTATGTGCTTCACAGATTACTTGCTTTACATGCACCACCAGAGAAAGGAATTTATATCAATTCAACGAATATAAACACGTGTCTTAATCAGAATTTAAAAATTTGCAAACAAATAGTTATTCAATTGAAACTAACGCTTTTTTACCTACGTTTTTAAATCTTTGTACATTATGAATTAGTGATTTTGAATAAATTTTAAATACATAAATATATTTTCTCAGATAAATAAGTATCTATTACCTAAAAACTAAAACATGATTATAAACTTAATATATAATTAATATATAAATATATTGTATAATCATATATTTATTAACAATATTTATAAATATTTTTTCTTGTGATGTCAGCTACGCATTTTAATATTTTAACATTTTACAAGGAAACGTCATCGGTCTATATTACGAATTTTAAAAGTTGGCCTATCGACAAATGATTAATTAAATAGTCCCGTAGTCGATCTATGGCATCAATGTTATGGCCGAGTAAATAAAAAACTGAAATTTTAACTACAAGTAATAATAATAATAATAATAATAATAATAATAATAATAATAATAATAATAATAATAATAACTATAATAATAATAATCATCATCATTATCCAGGGATTAGGCCTGTTGTCTCGTTGCGGTTTCATGAAAGCTAGAATTGTTAAAATTGTTCAAACCATCTTCTATGTGGGCGTCCAACATTTCTCCTTCTGTATGGTTTATAATTTAGCATTAATTTAGGAAATCTTTCTTCTGACATTCTATCAACATATTCTTTCCAGACGTTGATAGAATGGCAGAAGAAAGCTAATGATAATAGTAATAACAATAATAATAATAATAATAATAATAATAATAATAATAATAATAATAGTAATAATAATAATAATAATAGTAATAATAATAATAATAATAATAATAAAATGTATTCTGGTATACTTATGACAGTCTACCCGAGTGTGAATTACATGGGTCTTTATAGGAAGCCAGATATAATAAGAACAGTTAAGTCTCGTAGGCTGCGATGGACAGGACACGTGGCACGAATGGAGGAATGGAATACTTGCATGGAAGCTTCTTGTAGGAAAACTAGAAGGAAAACGACCAGTTAATAGACGCAGAATGAGGCGGGAGATAAATCAGGATTTGAGGGAAGTAGATTATACAGGAAATGATTGGAAAACGTTAGCTTATGATAGGGGTGTATGGAGAGTTTATGTCCGCGCAGCGATGAACCTACGGGTTCGATAGTGCCAGTGAGTTAGTTAGATAGTTATGACCGTAACGCTTTTGCTTTCACTCTACCAGCACAAATGTAGAAAGTACAGGCATATGGTTACTCTATGGCACAGGTTTTCAATAACATTACACACACATACACACAGATATATATAAATTATAAAACATTTTTAAAAAGTTTTAGAAATTGAATGTAGCATTCATACACTTTCAATTTTTTTTGTACGCTAAACATAATACAAATAAAAAATGATGATAACGATAATTAAAACATGCACATTACGCTTGAAGTTGATATTAAAAAAAACAAATTTAATGGCGCGACAGGCCTAGAAGGCCCTTGACCTACCATTCGGCTGCTGGCCTCACATCCATATGTGTTCATCACAGGTAGATCATAATTGAGCCTGATAGATGTGATATATGGTCAGCATGTCGGGTCCCCTAGCCGTTATATCTGGTTTTTTCAACCTGGAACCGTTCTTATGCATCACGTTGCTGTGTGGGTACCGGTCACATGCTGGTCGAAATGCCGTGAGAAAATATATTCCTCCATGGAGACTCGAATTCAAATCAAAGTCCAAGCATATAAATTTAGGTTTTTTAAAACTATTCTAACGTCCGGCAGCCCATGATTTCCTATGATACTCATCATATTAAAAAAAGTCCTAGTAATTGGTTTGTTATATCTGTTATACAGGGTGTCCCATTCAAACCTCCCACATTTTCATTAATCATAACTAATAAAGTATGCGGAATTATGAAATGAGCCGTTATTAAACGAAACAGAAACTCCAAGAATTTTCATTGCCACTCATTGCCACACACTAAAACATCTCTGTCGTACTCTAATTTCTTCAATCTTTTCTTTTGAAACACGTGTACGAGCACCTCCTGATTCTTTTTTAATGCTTCCAGTTGCCAGAAACTTCTCAAGCCATGCTTTAATGGTCTTCCTATGAGATGCATTTCCTCCATAATCTCTCCGGTAATTTCTATGCACTGTAATTATTGACTTCGTCTCTGCATACGAGAAAACACTTTGTGCTTGTTGCTAACGAGTCGCCATTTTGTTTAATTTCATTATTGTCCAACAATCGGCCGCGGTGGAACTAGTGGTTATGCTCCTTGCCTCTGGTCCCGAGGGTCGCGGGTCGATGGATTGTTTAGGACGGAAAAATCCTAGAAGCAAGTCCTCCGGGAGGGACTTTAAGCCGTGGGTCCCGAGTCTGATGATTTTCAGGCTCGTAAAAAATCCTTAAGCCTGAATTAAAATGCCTCTAAGCAAAATTTACCAACATTTCCCGTCCTAGTACTACCTTGGTTTCCTAGATGCCAATATGATGCGGAACGCTGTCCACGGACCACTCAAAATGACATCTATACGAAAACAAGTGTAACTAAATTATTATGGTTCAAATACTTCCCTGTAGTGGGAGAGCGCCCAAATCTCTGTAAAGGGAAAACATGGGCTTACAAAAACAATTGTCCACCATGTGACAGATGAATTAACTGCAACAATGAAAACAAAAATTTTGAGTTTCTCTTTCTTTTAATACCAACCTCATTTCATAATTCCGCTTACTTTGAAAGTTATGATTAATTAAAATGTGGGAGGTTTGAATGGGACACGGTGTATTTTAAATACATATCACTGAATTTTGACTTAGAAAAATATAGTTTTTATATAAACTTTTACGAAAATATAAACTGTTTTGATGAATATGATACAGATGTTACATCATATAGGGAGGATTAGTTATAATTTTAATTATCATTAACTTTATTTTGTTATTAGATCTTAATTTTATGATTGTTCAGTTCGGCCAAATAACCGTTTGGTATCTAAAATTGGTGTAATATCTGTGTATTAACGTAACACATGTTTGTCCGGATGAGTGGGAAAGGAAACCACACCACCTTAACTCAATCAGATAAACAAATAAAATAAAAAAAAAATATGTAAAATGTCCTTAAAATGTCATAGATAGTCCAAGTAGATCCAGAGAAAATATGTCAATCCGGTGATTTATCAGGAATTATTTAAACATTAATTCAAACTTAATGATATATACAAATATCCCTACATGTATGCTTTTAAAGCAAAATGTAGGCTCTAAGCTTAACTAACAAAACAATTGTAAGGTAATGTAATTTGATTCCGATTGAGGGTCTTTCCACTTTTCAGCGGTTGCCCTTTTACCAGCCGGCTCCTGGCCCTTCACATCCACATGTGTCAATCACAGAGGTAGATGATCAACAGCCAGTGTAGGGGTGACATGTGGTTAGCATGTCGAGTCCCCCAGCCGTTATAGCTGGTTCCTCAACCTGGAGCCGCTACTTATTGTAGCTACCCAATTGCCTCACGATGTTGGGTGGGCACCGGTCCCATACTGGCCGAAATACCATGAGAAAATTTCTTCCCCCATGGAGACTCGAACCAGCGCAAGTCCCGTAGCTCTGCGCCAAGGCTTCCTGCCTTAACCGCTCGGCTACGGCGCGGGATGTAATTTGAATTAGAGATAAAAGTTCCCCGGTCGAGATAAGTTTCCTTGTTAAAGGTATTTCTCATCTGTAAGATAAATGTCAAGAAACTTTTAAGGTCCTAATAGATCCCATATATCAAATGGTCATCATAATCAACATCTATATTGTATTCGGTCGACCGCAGTGGACTAGTAGTTACTTGCCTCTGGTCCCGAGGGTCGCGGGTTCAAACCCATCCGGAATAGATGCATTTTTTAGGATGGAACATTCCAAGTAGAAAATCATCCGGGAGGGCTTTTAAGCTGTGGGTCACAACTCTGAAGATCTTCAGCCTGAATAAAGAGGCCTCTAAGCAAAATTTACCGATATCATCCTAGTAATATCATAGTTGTCTACTAGATGTCTCATTGGGTCGGTATGGTGATCGCATACCATTCATGACATCTTTGGGAAATTAGCGCAAGTAAATTAACTGTGGAAAAAGGCTCAAAAAATGAGAGAAAGAAAAATATTTCTGAAATAATAACCTAGTAACTTCTACGAAAGGAGATATAGCAGATATTATATTCGCCTTGTCCACCGCTATGGTCTCGAGGTAGCGTGTTGCCTTGTCACGCAGCGGGCCCGGGTTCGATCCCCGCTCGGGACAGTTTTTCTGGGTGAGGTTTTTATCGGGGTTTTTCCTCACCTGTAAGACAAATGTCAGGAAAACTTTAAGGCCCAAACGGTCCCCGAAATCATATGGTCATCATCATCATTCATATTCATCTTATCATCATCATCCTTCATCGGTGTAGAAAGCAACGGGAAGCTACCACACCTGTAATTCCCTAGTAAAGCTGCAAAGCATAGCATGAAAATACTATGATTACAGTGAAAGACCTGCCTTCGGGCAGATTACTATGGATGGATGGATGGATGGATATTCGCCTTGTTTAGTATGAATGAATAAGTGAATGGCATTTATTGTCTTAAATTTTCATATTGTTTTGAAAGTGACCTGATATTGAACTGATCACACATGCATGGAGGCCTACCATATCCTTGTATGGTCGAACATATATGCATGGGATCTAGAATTTAAAATCCTGTATCCATAGATCGTTCCCCGTTAATGTCCGTGTGCCGTGGGACATTTAAAAGTACCTAAACGGGAGAGGTTTAATAAAGATAAAGAAGGAGGGAGACATAAACGGGAAAGAGATAAATCAGTAATATATTTCTTCTTAAACTTTGTATCACACACATACTTTTTTGGCCATATAAGAAGATGGAAAATCTCCCCAAATGATTGCTCAGCTCAATCGGGGGCCTCCTCCGAAACAACACGAACATTTAAGACCAAACACGATTCACATTCATACCAAACATGGCAAATATGATAAAGGTGATTTAGATGGCCGGATTGTGTTCGGGGCCACTTAGGTCTTAATGTTTCGTGACATTTAGGCATATATTAAAGCTCCGATAAAAAATCATCCAGGGAACTTAACGCGAACGGGGATCGAATCCAGGCCTGCTGCATAGGAGGCACCTACGCTTACTTATGACCACATCGGTGGATGAATATCTATCTTAATGAAGAAAAGAAATAGGATTCGTAATATTATATTCTGTGTTTGAGCCTTTGGCTCAAAGGGTCTCTTGACGTCCCAACTCCTTTCAAAAAACGTTAAACTGAAACTATAATATAATTATTATTCTACCAGTTATATTATATGGATGCGAAACATGGACTCTTACTTAAGGTAGCAAATGAGATTACGAGTATTTGAGAATAAAGTTCTTGGGAAAATTTTTGGACCAAAGAGAGATGAACAAACAGGTGAATGGAGAAGACTACTTAACAGTGAACTACTTGGTCTTTATAGAAAACTTGATATAATAAGAACAGTTAAGTCTCATAGATTGCGATGGGCAGGATATGTGGCACGACTGGAAAATGAAAGACGTGCATATAAGCTTCTGGTAGGAAAACCAGAGAGAAAACGCCCAGTTGGTAGATCAAGAATGAGGTGCGAGAATAGCACTAACTATGATTTGAGGGAAGTAGATAATACAGGGAATGTTTGGAAAATATTGTCTCGGGATATGGGTGTATGGAGAACTTATTTCCGCGCGGCTATGAACCTACGGGTTCGATAATGCCAGTGAGTTAGTTGGTTGTGAGTTAGTTAATATTTTATCAACTATTATATTTCCAAAGTTAATTATTCGCTTCCACAGATAACTTTATTTTTTGAAATGAAACTGAGAAATCTTGATAAAGTCATGATGTTGGGGTTCTGTGAAGACAAAAAAGCTTTACTTTGAAAATGATAGTTATGATTACTTGCAGTTGTGAGTTTTCTTGTAGTGGGAAATGTTTTAGATGCAAGAGATAAAGCAAGCAATAAAACTCGACGGAAACTGGCTGTGGGCCCCTAATTAAAGCCTTATCTCTAGAGGGCGCTCCAAGATTGTCGTTATGGCGTGAAAATTGCCGTTTTTGCTATAAAACAATAATTACTGTAATTTTGTGTTTCAAGTGTGTTATACCAGTTCTTCTCTTCAACTTGGCAAACCAGTTTCAACACTTTGTTCTTATGGAAATGTTAAACTGCACAAATCTTACGGATTTCAGTGTAGCTTTTCCCACATTTTAAACAGGTTATTATGACTATTTAACTCATGCCACAAATGCTAGTCAATGACCAATCACGTTTCAATGAATATTGTTTTACAACCAATTACAGTCGTGTTTCACCTCGCTCTTTATCGATTTCTCTTTATCAGCTCCTGCTTTTGTGAAAAAGCTCCTCCTTTTTAATGTTCTGAACAGGACAAAGCATTATTTTTCTCCAACAAATACATTGAATATAGCAAATAATGAACAGATTCTTTGATTTTACTGAGTTGTTTACTAAAAAAATAAATGAATAACCCGTAATGTTGATTATGATATATAATTTGATGTGTTTCATTATTTCTCCACTTGGGTGCACTCTTAAAATATTGTGATCTTATTTGGCAATAAATAATATGATCAAGCAGCAGTAAATGAACATAACATCACATTTCTGATTTGTTTTGAAACATCGCCGTTTACATTAAATATATAAATATTTTAAAATAACTATAGTTAAACAATGATTTGTGAGTAATAAGCTTAATTTTATTCGTTAAATAGTCATAACAAATGCCACTCTTGATTTCCAAATTCTCTAGATAAATTGGAAATCACTCGTGGCATTACTTATGAAAAAGCTTGTCTTAATGTCAAAGTTACGATGTGATTTACATTCACACGTTTTACTGTTCCAAATTCTCCACACGTATTTACCAAATTATTTATCAACGCGTTTTCAAAATTGATCGGCTCATCATAATTTGGGAACAAGATCACAATAATCTTCTTTACTTTTGATACCACAGCACAGGACATGTCTATACTCTGAATCTTACACAATATCTATGACCAGAGCATGGAACGCACTTCCCAGTCATGTCAGGGACTGTCAATCACTATCATTATTTAAATACAAATTAAATGATATCTTAAGTTCGACACAATGAAAATATATTCAGCATTTTGTATGTGCCTATAAATATTCATCTAGGAAGCTTTACTTACTTAATTTTATTTTATATCATTTTAATTTTATTTTATTCAATTTTTGTTAGTATTAGCTAATATTATAACATTTCCCCATTCTCTATTGTTTAGTCTATATTTTAATAATATTTTAAAATTGTGATATGTAATTTTTGTATAATACCGCCGGTTGAGTGCAAGAGAAGGCCTTATGGCCTTAATCTGCCAGCTAATATAAAGCATTATTATTATTATTATTATTATTATTATTATTATTATTATTATTATTATTATTATTATTATTATTATTATTATTATTATTATTATTATTATTATCCGGTGTGGAGAGCAACGGCAAGCTACCACACCTACAATTCCCTAGTAAAGCTGCAAGCATAGCATGAAAATGCTATGATCGAGCAGAATTACTATGGATGGATTATTATTATTATTACTATTATTATTATTATTATTATTATTATTATTATTATTATTATTTGTTCACCGCTGTGGTCTCGAGGTAGTGTGCTGTCTTGTCACGCAGCGGGCCCGGGTTCGATCCCCGGTCGGGGCAGTTTTTCTGGGTGAGGTTTTTATCGGGGGTTTTCCTCACCTGTAAGACATGTCAGGAAAACTTTAAGGCCCAAACGTCCCCGAAATCATACGGCCATCATCATCATCCTTCTCATTATCATTATCATAATCATCCTTCACCGGTGTGGAAAGCAACGTGAAGCTACCATACCTACAATTCCCTAGTAAAGCTGTAAGCATAGCATGAAAATGCTATGATTGCAGTGAAGGACGTGCCTTCGAGTAGAATTACTATGGATGGATATTATTATTATTATTATTGTTATATTATTTTTATATTATTATTATTTTAATATTATCATTATTTTAATATATTATTATTATTATCATCATCATCATCATCATCAACATCATCCCTTAAATTGACGATGTTTCCTATAACATACATAAACTAACTAACTCACCGACAATATCGAACCCATAAGTTTATGGCCGCGAGGACATATGGTATCCATGTGAATACTAATAAATTTAATGGTAAAATTAGGTTACGGTATTAGATAATATAAAAAATTATAATATAAAATTGTTCCTTATTTTGCAGTCCCCAAAACTGTTAAAATGATTGAAACAATGTAGGTCTTACTTTTCCTAATTGATTGTTATATGGTTGCGATAAATAAAGGAATTGCGGCCGCTACAGCGGTTAACAGACATTTATATATTTGTCACGGTCATTCTATGTGTCTAATAGATAGGATCGTTGAATATCTGTAATTTTGTTTTCCAAAAGTAGAAAATTGTAACGATTTGGAATATTGTACGTACCAGAAAGTTTTTAAATTAAAATAATGAAAGATTGACATGCTATGCGTTATTGGTAAATCCAGAAAATTAAAAAAAAAAGATCAGATATCCGTATAAGATGCGGAAAATAAGAAAAATATACTTTCGTAAATAAATAAATAAATAAATAAATAAATAAATAAATAAATAAATAAAAATGTAAACAAACTCATTTATTGATACTAAGTAATTTATTTTGCTAAATTGTTCAATTTGTAATGTAGTAATTGTAATGTTATAAATTGTCTTGTTTTTGTTTTATTGCTATTAGACATTTATTTATTGATACCAACTGTCAAAAACATGTACAACTTGTTGACCGTGCGATCAATTTGTAAGTAAGTTTGTGTTATACTATATTGTTACTCCAATAAAACATTACCACACATACAAGTATACAATTTAATTTTTTTTGTCCCATCATGTTTTATTTTTTTGTAAATAATTGAATCTCCATCCATAATAATTCTGCCCGAAGGCAGGTCCTTCACTGCAATCATAGTATTTTCATGCTATGCTTGCAGCTTTAGGTTACTAGGAAATTGTAGGTGTTGTAGCTTCCCGTTGCTTTCCCCACCGGTGAAGGATATTGTTGTTGATGATGATGATGATGATGATGATGATGATCATGATACCCATATGATTACGGGGACCGTTTGGGCCTTAAAGTTTTCCTGACATTTGTCTTACAGGTGAGGAAAAACCCCGATATTAACTTCACCCAGAAAAACTGCCCCGACCGGGGATCGAACCCGGGACCGCTGCGTGACATGGCAGCACGCTACCTCGAGACCACAACGGACATTAATTGAATCTGAGGAGAGAAAATAATATTTGGATTCTTTTATAAAAATACAGCTGTCACCAACTCAGCCAAGGCAACTGTCAGCCATTGCATACAGAAATCTCCTTGAAATATTTTCCAGAGAAGCGTTGTGTTGTACCAAGGCCGTATAAAAGATATATCTTTTTAAAGCGCCAAATTTCTAATTTAGATTATAGCGAAATATTACAACTCCTGAACTAGTAGATTTGATGAACCTCACTACCTACCGGCAGGACATGTGGCACGAATGGGGAATGAAAGACGTGCGTGGGAAGCTTCTTGTAGGAAAACCGGAGGGAAAGCGCCTATTTGTAGACCAAAGAAGGGTGGGAGAATAACATTAACTATGATTTGAGAAAAGTTGATTATACGGGAATGATTGGAAAACATTAGCTCAGGATGGGGATATATGGAGAGCTTATGTCCGAGTTGCCATGAACCTACGGGTCCAAAAGTGTCAGTGAGTTATTATTATCATCACTAATATTATTATCACTATTTTTATCACTGTTATTATTATTACCACTATTATTATCATCACTATTATTATTATTATTAGTATTATTATTATTATTATTATTATTATTAATATTAATTTATTATTATTGATTTCGTACATCTCAATGATGGATAAATCATATTTGAAGAGAAAAATTATACGCTCAGACCGGGACTTGAACCCGGGACCCTTGGTTCTCTAGACCAAGTGCTCTACCAACTGAGCTACCTGAGCAAGTACCGATCTAAACGCAAATCTTTCTCTATATACATTGTAATTCCCGTCCACCAAATGCTATGAAGCCATGCTTCTATCTTGCAAATAGCAGCTCCTTTATTATATTGCGCATTTGGTGGACGGGAATTACAATGTATATAGAGAAAGATTTGCGTTTAGATCGGTACTTGCTCAGGTAGCTCAGTTGGTAGAGCACTTGGTCTAGAGAACCAAGGGTCCCGGGTTCAAGTCCCGGTCTGAGCGTATAATTTTTCTCTTCAAATATGATTTATCCATCATTGAGATGTACGAAATCAATAATAAAAACATGGAAAAAGCCGTACTGGCTGTAATGTATAATTCCCAAATATGTCTTCTTAATAAAGGAGCTGCTATTTGCAAGATAGAAGCATGGCTTCATAGCATTTGGTGGACGGGAATTACAATGTATATAGAGAAAGATTTGCGTTTAGATCGGTACTTGCTCAGGTAGCTCAGTTGGTAGAGCACTTGGTCTAGAGAACCAAGGGTCCCGGGTTCAAGTCCCGGTCTGAGCGTATAATTTTTCTCTTCAAATATGATTTATCCATCATTGAGATGTACGAAATCAATAATAAAAACATGGAAAAAGCCGTACTGGCTGTAATGTATAATTCCCAAATATGTCTTATTAATAAAGGAGCTGCTATTTGCAAGATAGAAGCATGGCTTCATAGCATTTGGTGGACGGGAATTACAATGTATATAGAGAAAGATTTGCGTTTAGATCGGTACTTGCTCAGGTAGCTCAGTTGGTAGAGCACTTGGTCTAGAGAACCAAGGGTCCCGGGTTCAAGTCCCGGTCTGAGCGTATAATTTTTCTCTTCAAATATGATTAATATTAATGTTAGATGTGTTTGTAAGATGATATGTCTACTTAATAATAGGACTATAGTATATTTGCTCTGTGATTGGTTAGAACATTTTACAAGAAAATGTGAATGAAGGAAATCATATTATAGGAGTGCAGTTAAATGCAGTACATTGTCAAGCTGAAGGTGGGAATACTGACTGACATACAGTAATTGCTTTACAGATGAGGGCACTGCAAATCTCATTACTTCGCCTGTAAAAGCTTATTGATCATGAAGCAAGATGGCGGCCTTCATTCGAACTACATTGTAAGTATTCTGTTTGACAGTTTAGACAATTTTTTACACTTCATCGTAAAATGTAGTTACTTTGAACCAAAAAATATAGATTCTTTGACAGGTGTTAGTGTACATAAAATAATATACAAAACAGAGGTTGATGTAGCAATATGTGAATAATTACATGGAAAAAATAATATATATAATGAATAAGGAAAATTCCTCAGGTTTTCCGTGTAATGGATTCAAGATTGACCTCTGGTCGCTGATTTCGAGTTTCGACGTGATCCCGCATATCATTATCAAGGGATTCCTTGATAATGACGTGTGAGATCATATCGAAATGTTGGAATCAGTGACCAGAGGCCAATTTTGAATCCATCATGCGGAAAACCTAAGAAACCTTCCTTAATCATACTTATATACGCGAAAATCTACAATGTGTGTGTATATACGTATGTGTGTGTGTGTTTGTATGTATGTTTTCAAAAGAAATGCCATAATATTGTACTTTGCAACGAGTCTGTAATGGAAGTAATTTAGACGCATATTTACGAAAAGAACGCCAGCGAGTTCATAATTTTCACACGTGCGTTTTTAGTACCATTATAGTTACTTTTTTTACTAATATTTACGTTCGACCATATGTCCAACTGTAAAGTACATAAATCAGGTTTCTGTGACTCTAGCCTCGCTATGTTGTTTGTTCCTCGTAAGCAATATTTTCGTAGTCTGATCTGTAGGGGTTATTTTCAAGGATGCCATGTCGATTATTGAGGTGAGTCATTTGTTACATCAAGTAAAGTTCGTTTTTAATATTTTTAAATATCATGATTCAATTTTATGTACAGAATAAAAGTTTCACATTTTTAATAAACAATATTAAATAAAGTTATGTTTTAAATATTTATAAAATTATCTTGAAACTTTCATGTAAAAAATAAGCAAAGCTAATCTATCTAATTAACCTAACTTGAATAAATATCCTGACAATTAACTGTAATGGAATCATGAATGGAAATTATATTAGTGACAGTTGAATTTAGACTGCGATTTTAGACATAGTAAAATTGTAGGACTTTTTTTTTAAATAAATGGAATATAACTTCAGCAATCCAGAATTATTAGAAACGAACTGCTAATAATAAGGATGCCTAGACAAAGAATTAAGGTAAATTGAACACCTGTTTAAAGATTTTAAAATTTAAAAAATATAGAAGAGGCCAGAACAATTTATAAGCGGAATAAGACAAGAACAGTTGATTAAAGCGACCGGAAAATGGCTTTTTCTTCAGGTGCCTCGTTCTCAGTCGTTACCAAAAATACGTTATGCTTAATACGCAATCCTACACCTCTTATACTATCATGGAACTTCTGAATTCTGAATTGGTATTGAAAACATCCAACCAATGATTACGTAATTTTAGAAAATTTGCTGTTTGCTCCAAATTAATTTATTTTAGACTTTTTGTCCTGACCATTTTATTCTAGCCACCATGATGGTTCT
Organism: Diploptera punctata; assembly: GCA_030220185.1. Lineage (NCBI taxonomy): Eukaryota > Metazoa > Arthropoda > Insecta > Blattodea > Blaberidae > Diploptera > Diploptera punctata. The sequence continues at coordinate 1,593,778 of JASPKZ010003834.1, forward strand.
GTGACTCGGCATCAACGCTTTATCACTATTGTTGTCTTCTATTCCATGTTTGGTCCATTTTCTTTTATAGTACTAATACCGTTAATTCTAAGTCTCGTAGACTGCGATAGGCAGGACATGTTGCACGTATGTGGAATGAAAGACGTGCATGGAAGCTTCTTGTAGGAAAGCCAGAGGGAAAACGCCCAGTTGGTAGACCAAGAATGAGGTGGGAGAACAAAATTAACTATGATTTGAGGGAAGTAGATTATACAGGGAATGATTGGAAAGCATTAGCTCAGGATAAGGACATATAGAGAGCTTATGTCCGCGCGGCCATGAACCTACGGGTTCGATAGTGCCAGTGAGTAAGTAAGTAAGTAATACCGTTAATTCATTTGTAATTTCACTTTCTTTGCTATATATCAAGGACATTAGTTAGTCCTATAATTTTGTCCTCTTCATTTTTCTCTGTTTTCCTGTTATAATTAATCTGTTTTTGAAGTTAATTTTAGAATAGATTTTAGAATAGATTTATTTAGCCTGGTGGAGTTAAGGCCATGTGGCCTTCTCTTCCACTCACCAGAACAAGCATATGTTACATATGAATACAAAAAAAAAATACAATAATAGTCATATAAAACAGGACAAACATATGTTACACATGAATACAAAAAAAATTACAATAGTAGTCATATTAGACAGGACAAACATGTTACATATGAATACAAAAAAAAGTTACAATAATAGGCATTGAACAATTAATTATCTGTCATATTGAATAATAATGAAATTAATGTCTAATAATAGAATGAAACTAAATACAATTAAATTGTGACAGAGAAGAATATACTCAGCCAACCGTGCATATTATGTACCTGTACCTATAATAAAGAATAAAATAATTTCAAAAGACGTAGGCCTAAAATAAATATTTTAATGTTTACTTTAATTAGACCAGTTCTAACATATGACGGTGAGACATGGACTTTAACAAAGGATATCTGTGATCATATAGGCACGTTTGAAATAAAACTTCTGAAAATAATTGTTGGTGCAGTCAAATGTGCAAATATATGGAGAAACAGATAGGTATAATAGTGAACTGTATGAACTATATAAAGAAGTGGACATAACAAATACCAGACTGTCAAGGTTGAGATGTGAATCGAATGGAGGTTAATAGGAAAGTTAAATTCATTTTTAACAAATATCCAGAGGGAATATGATCAAAGGGTCGATTGAGATGAAGATGGTAGAACTGTGTGTGGCGGGATCTGCAGAGGGCAAAATGGGAAATTGGGGACAGTTGTCGAGGGACAAGGATGATTGGAGGAGAGCCATAGAGGAAGCGAGGGCCCACCTGGGCTATTGGGCTAATTAAGAAGTAAAAATAAGTTGTCTAAAATATTTTATTCTAGATGTTAGTTTCTTATAATATTCAAAATTAATATGGAAAGCCTTCTCTCTGGAAATGCACTGAACAAATGCGTGAAGTAGGAAGCAAAAAAAAAAAAAAAAAAAAAGAGGCGAGTATTTGAAGGTGGCATATTCTCAGTTGGATGACGTCACGCCCGATGCGCAATACCACACCTCTTATACTTAAACTACGCATCGCGACTGTTTAAACTAACAAAGGAACTCTCAACTATTGCATTCCAAAACCTACTTTGAAATTTCAGCTAAACTTTACAACCTGTGACGCGACTTCTTTAATTCCTTCATAAACTCCTGTCAAATTTTATTCTTAAGGTTCCATTTTTTCAAATTATTTCCCACCAATTTCAATGATTTTTAAATTTTTTAAAATGATTATTTAAATATATTTTTCTATGATATTTAACTACATACGCAGCATGAAGGGTAGCAGCCATATTGATTTTAACGAATATCCTATGAAACAACAAAGACGTGTCGCAATGTAGCCAACTGTATGTACTAATTAACTGTACACATATTCTTCAGAATTTCAGAACTACTATTTATTTTTGGGCGTTGAATTATTTCACAAGTTAGACTACTTAAATTTCGTTAGTTTAGCTTTTAGCTAGTAAAATATCGTATATATGTTAGATGCATCCCGTGATTCCATAGTGTAAACCGATTCGCGTATGTTGGTGCATGCGCAAGATGAATGATTGGAACGTACATTTTTTTTTCGCGTCACGTGTTGTAAATTATTACCGAAATTTCTCCCAGAGAAGAGTTGTGATGTGCCAAGGCCATGTCTAAAAAAACTATCTGTCGTTTTTAACTGCAAGGCACAGAAATCGAAGTCAGAATCAAGCAATGGCAACCCACTATAGATTTTAGATTAGATTAGATTTATTTAGCCTGGTGGAGTTAAGGCCATGTGGCCTTCTCTTCCACTCACCAGGACAAACATATATTACATCAGAATGTAACAATCTCAATTAACTCTAATATTAAATACTAAATAAAAATTTGATCAAAAAGATAATATCTATTATATTACGATATATAATGCAACCAGTTAATGTTAGTTAAAATTAAGACTAAAACTAATAATAAAGTGTATACAAGCAAGACATATTAAATTGCCCCTGTCTAACGTTTATAAAAATAAAGACAAATAATGAGATATAGAAAACTAATTTTACGTTTGTACAATATTTAAAACAAACAAAGGAAATATTTGTTAATCTTAATATTATTTTCATAGATAATTACGGAGCAGATGGACTCTCTGCTTGAGTAAGAGCGGAGAGTGGAACGAGGCGGGAGGCGAGGTAGTGAGGGTTATGCAATGTACCAATTTGGGAGTTGTATTACTTCCCTATAGTTTTAATGAGAGATTTGTCGCTGGTTTTTAATGACTTGCAGTTAAAAACGGTAATTAATTTTTTGAACACTGCCTTGGTACATCACAACGCTTCTCTGGAAGAGATTTGAAGGTAGGTTTCAGCATTCAATTATTGATATTTTCCTTGAAAGAGAGATAAAATGAAGGGGATGCAGAAGGAAAGGCTTTCTGACGCTGTTAAATAATCTATTTTTGTTATATCCAAGTAGGATGGTTTCCTGGTTATAATCAAAGAGCAGACGAAGAAGCGAGCTGAAATATTGATGAGGGGATTAAAGTCACAAATTGAACTACTTCATTACATGTTGTTTAATTATCGTGTTCACACTTCACTTTGGAGATTTACATATTTCATAATTCTTACAGCCTCTCAACTTGTTGAGTGCTTCCAGTTAATTATCGTTATAGCTGCCTTAAACCCATTAAAACAAGGTCTTCATACAACCAATTAATTCATAATTTCTCATCTTTAATCCCCACGTGACAAAAGTGTTTTAAGATCAATTTAACGCCATCAAACTTTAAAAAAACATTATTGTGCGTTATTGTACCAGCTACATGTACTCTTACTTTAAGAGAGGAAATGAATATTTGAGAATAAAGTTGTTAGGAATTTTTTTTTAATTAAAGAGAGGTAAATAGACAGGTGAATTTAGAAAACTACATAACAGTGAACTACATTGTCTTTATAGAAAATCAGATATCTTCTCCTTCTTCTTCCTTCCAAGTATTAGGCCAAGGCCTGTTACGATCCTATAGAAAATTTTTCCTCCAGTGTTTCATAGGACGGTCCAGAGACCCTTCGTCCTCTTGGTATATAATTATAAACAGCTTTGGGGATCCGATTTGAACTCATTCTTTCAAGATGGTGTTTCCAATTTAGTTGGTACTGTTTAATATACTCCAAAATTGGCGTAGTCTTCAATTCTTTTAAGATATCGGTGTTCATTTTCCGATCCCATCTGGTGTAACCCGCTGTTCTGCGCATGAATCTCATTTCACAAGCCGTTATTCTGCTTTCCAGAAACCAGATATGAGAACAGCCTCATAGACTGCGACGGGCAGGATATGTGGCACGAATGGGGAATTAAATACGTGCATAGAAGTTTCTTATAGGAAAACCAATGGGAAAAGGCCAGTTGGGAGACCAATAATGAGGTGGCAGAATAACATTATCCATGATTTGAGGGAAGTCGATTTTACAGGGAATGATTGAAAAATATTAGCTCAGGATAGGGATGTGTAGAGAGCTTAGTCTGGGCCGCCATGAACCTACGGGTTTGATAGTGCCAGTGAGGTAGTTTAGTACGAAGCCATTCAGTCGATCAATAACCTGTACCTCCATATGAGGAACGTGGGGCATTCACAAAGTATTTCCATCGGATCCTATTTCTTTACTTCATTCCATGTTTTTCTTTGTTTAACCTTTTGTTCAATAACTGTTCTCTTCCATGTATTTCTTGGTCTTCTTCTACTACCATGAGGATTTCAATTGAAAGCCATTCTTTGCACTGCTTTATATTCTTTTGTTACAAGGGAACTATCAACCATCGCACGCCGAAACCTACCTTGAAATTTCTTCCAGAGAAACGTTGCGATGTACCAAGGCCGTGTCCAGAAAAAAAAAAATCTGCTGTTTTTAACTGAAAGGCACAGGAATCGAAGCTATAATCCAGCAATGGCAACCCACTGTACGGAGTATATGGATTCTCTGCATGAGTAAAGAGCAGAGTGGAGTGAGGCGGGACGCAGCGCGAACGTAAGGTATTGATGGTTATCCAATTTACCAATTCACGAATTGTATTACTTCTCTAGAGTTTAAATAATAGATTTGGCACTTCTTGCGGTTAAAAACGCATTACCCTGCCCCCTCATTTTCATTACAGTCCAATGCCTTATATAATGCCCTAGCTAATACCCGGCGTGAGCTGCTACACCTGAATAAATGATAATGCGTTTTTGCATTTAGTTGAATAAGTAAAAGGAAAAATCAATATAATTGTATTTCGTTATTATTTTTAGATACCCCGTGCTGATTACCCGGAATCTACGCATCCCAACGTACTTGGCATAAATGAGCTGAAATACAAAATTCGATATTTTGAATTATCCATAAAAGAATACACGCCATGCGCTGTTATGTTTACCCGGGAATCTACTTATCCCGATCTTCTTGGCATCAATGAAAGACAAAAATGGTTATTGTGAGTTATCCTTAAAAGATAAACATATGCTGTCGCAGATTTTCTGTAGAGTGTTTTTGAGATATTTATTTCTGTGTACAATAATTTTATTTATTTGTTATGGTTTAGGCAGCGTAAGCCATTTAAGCTTACAAAAAGCGACATTTTTTCACGTTTTTCCACTACAGAAGGTGATTTTTAAGGTTCAAGGGCTTGAGCGTTAAAACTCCCTTATTACTTATAACCTTCCCGGGATAATCCTGAAGATTTTGCAAATGCCCCATGCCAATCGGATGAATAGTATGGCAGCACATGCTTGCCTGGGAATCTACTTTCCCGATCTCATTGGCATCAATGAAAGACAAAAATCGCTATTGTGTTATCCTTAAAAGATGAACATATGCTGTCGCGAACTTTTTTGTAGAGTTTTTTTTTTAGATATTCAGTTCTGTGTACATTAGTTTTATGTATTTGCAGCGTAAACCATTTAAGGGTAAAAAAGGGAGTTTTTCACTACAAAGGGTGTTTTTAAGGGGTAGGATTTGAGTATTTCAACTCTCTTATAGCCTATGTTCTTCTTCTACTACAAGGTTCAGGCTATGCAGCCTGTTCCGGCGAAGTTAAAAGTGGAGTCCATCTTCTACGTGGTCGGCCAACATCTCTTGTTCCTACGGGATTATACAGGAAGGTTCTTTTTGGTATTCTTTCGTTGTTCATTCTCATTAAGTGTTCTGTCCATTTCTCATTATTTTCGCTGATAGCCTATGTTCATCCCGGGAATCTCCTAAACATTTTGCAAAAAAAACCATCACAATCGGATCAACGATATGGCCGCGCATAAAGTACGAACAAACATTCATTTTTATATATTAGATTACTATGTGTAAACAACAATTAATTTTAATGATGTTTACTTCCAGTCCCATTTTTTTACTGTTACTCAATAGTGTGTGTGTGTGTGTTGACGCTTAGTATCTCCTCGCTATCACCTAATACGTAATTAGCATAAACTAACAGCTTATTAATATTATTGATAATCCCCTATTCGGTTCTTCGGGCGGGGATTACAGGTAATCCATGCCAAAGGCTCAACCACAAGATCATGTTCTAGGAAAATGGAATATTAGAACATTAAGTGGAATGTGTAATAAAATAATTAGCTACAACTTCTAAATTAATACGAATCTATAGTTGAAACTAATTGCTACAACGTGTGAAAACGGCGAATGTTTTTATCTCATTCTATAAACATCAAGTTGGCTTACATCAGTGGCACGAGAAATGTCCAACCGATATTCAACCTGGACTCACATGTATTGAATGAAGCGTTTGTGGTGTTATGTTGTTGACAACAACGTAAATTCTTTCTTGCAAGTTTGCCAAATCACGTACAGATGTCGTGTAGACATGTACTTTAACAAACCACTACAGGAAAACAATCAGGTGCTTATATTAATAAATAGGATCTTATCATAAGTAATGCCGCGAGTGATTTCCAAATTATCGATAAATTCACGACTCACGAAGTGAGGAAATCAAGAGTGGCATTTGTTAGGACTATTTAACGAATATAATTAAGCTATTTACTCACAAATCATTGTTTAGCTATAGTTATTTTAAAATATTTATGTAATGTAAACGACGATGTTTGAAAACAAATCAGAAATGTGAGGTTATGTTCATTCACTGCTGCTTGATCATATTATTTATTGCCAAATAGGATCGCAATATTGTAAGAATGCACCCAAGTGGAGAAATAATGAAACACATCAATATATGTATATACCATAATGAACATTACGGGTTATTCATTTATTTTTTTTAGTAAACAACTCGGTAAAATCAAGGAATCTGTTCATTATTTTCTATATTCAAAGTATTTGTTGGAGAAAAATAATGTTCTGTCCTGTTCAGAACATTAAAAAGGAGGAGCTTTCTTTATCACAAAAGCAGGAGCTGATAAAGAGAAATCGATAAAGAGCGAGGCGAAACAAGACTGTCATTGGTTGTAAAACAAAATTCATTGAAACGTGATTGGTCATTGACTAGCATTTGTAGCATGAGTTAAATAGTCAATAAAATCCAAATCACGAAACTGTAATATTAAAATAACGCGTTTTGTTAGCGAGGCTGTAATTATCAAGACTAGTTATTGTTTGATCTGGTGTTTAGGTGTGGTTGCCTGGCAGACACCAAATATTCCTATGTTATAGTGAATGTGATTATAAAGTTTATCATGCATCCACATAGTTCTAGTATATGTAAATTAAATTTAGTTCTTAAGACTATTAGGCGACAGGCCTAGAAGGTCCTTGACCTATCAGCCGGGTGCTAGCCTCACATCTGCAAGTGTTAATCACAGAGGTGAACGATAATTCGGCGAGTGTAGGGGTGGCATGTGGTCAGCATGTCGGGTCCCCCAGCCGTTATAGCTGATTTTCTCAACTTGGAGCCGCTGCTTATTGTAGCTACCAAATATCTCACAATGCCATGTGGGCACTGCACCGGTCCGATATAGGTGAAAATTTCACGAAAGAATGTCTTCACTCGTGGAGTCTGGAATCAGCGCAAGTCCGATAGCTCGGCGCCAAGGCATTTTGCCTTAACCATTCGGCTACCGCGCCAGACTCAGGTTCCATAAACAATATATATATATTTGTGTTTTTTTAAATTGTTATTGTATATCAAAAGGCACATGTTTCCAAATGTCTATTGTTGTTTCACATATACATTAATAAAAAATCATCATAGAAGCTGTGAATGCGTCATCCATTGCAACGAGTGTCATATTTTTAGTAAGGTTTCTCACATCTTATGCTTTATAATTACGGATTTGAAAAAGTTATGAAATTTGAGAAGATGGCCGTTTGCTCGCATGGAATCCGTCAGATTTCCCAGAAATACGTCTTTCAAACAATGTATTGTGGAAATTGCTGAGGAAGCATCTGCCACGGGTGCAAGTAGTGGAACCAAAGGTTTTTGAAGCAAAGTTCAGTTTTGTTAATGGTTTATCCGGTTCTGTGTCTCAGTACCCAACTTCCCTTAGCATGCATTGTTCACGAATGAAGCCAGTCTCCTGTAAATTCAGTATCTCGTAACGTCTGTAATATTGTATGCATTTCCGACCTCTGGTTCGCTAGTTCAAGTGCTCACTTTACGGTCTCACCCTTATTATTAAAACTAGAGTTTAATTATTTATGACATTCTATACCAAACAATTTTGAAGAGATAGGAACAATAATTACAAACAGAAATGAAGTCCAGAGAGAAAACAAAAAAAAAATACTCAACCCTGGAAGCACACGGTATTATTCATTTTAGAGATTCTTGTAATCTCAAGTTCTCTCAAAAGTTAAAAGAAAAATATTCGTATAAACGGTAATTCTTCCAATTATATGAAATCTAAATACTATATCCTACTTTAAATAGAGGAGAAAATAAAGCTGGTAGGAAGAGTTTTGGTTCAAACAGCAAAATAATGGATAAAACTACATAACAATAAACTATATGGTCGTTATGGGAAAACATGTAACAAGAACAATTGAGTCCTAAAGATTCCAATGGACAGAACATATTGAAAAATTGGAGATTGAGAGGTAGACATGGAAAAATTATATCAGGAACCAAAGGAAAACCTGCCCGAATATATTTTTTCCTTACTAATTTAGTCAATATATGAAGTGTTACTTTAAGTAAAGAGAACATATTACGAGCATTAGTGAATAAAGTTCTTAGAAACAATTTTGGACCAAAGGGAGACGAACAGACAGGTGAATGGAGAATAATAAACAATAGTTAATTACTGGATCTTTATGGGAAATCCAAATATAATAACAGTTAAGTCGCATAGACTGCAATGGGCAGGACATATGACACGAATGGGTATGAAAAAGGAGGTGGAATAGCCTTGTAGGAAAACCAAAGGGAAAGCGCCCCGTAGTAGGCCAAGAAAGAGATGAGAGAATAATACTAATAATGATTTGAGAGGTATAAATTATACAGGAGTGAGTGGAAAACATTAGCTCAGGATAGTTATATATAGAGTGCTTATGTTCGTACGGCCAAGAACCTCCGGGTTCGATAGTGCCAGAGAGTTAGTTAGTTAGTTAATTAGTACAAAAGGGTTAAAAGAGGAATTTATAATGTCTTTTGATAATAGCCTTTATTTTCTTAATTTTTATATAGAAATCTTGCCAATAATCCAGTTGTCCAAACTCAAATGAGTCTTAAGGGCTATTCACATAGAAACATTAACGCGACTCAAACTCAAAAGCTTGCAATCAACGTATTTAATGGAGCAATTCACAGTCATTTTCACCAACATTAACACACACACTATCGTCAGACGCTAATGCCAAATCTTCCAATCTTACGTTGCTCATCGAGACAAAAGAATAAAAATTGAGTCATTTAATGAGAAATTCATTTTTTTTACAAATTGTTACCTTTAGTGACGAAAATATAATAGTATATTACGATACAAGTGTAGGAAATGTATCTTAAGAGAATCGAGGAGAAGTTAGAAAAGACGAAGTCGAAATTCTGTTAAGACTTCACACACATGCATTGTATACCACAGTGGCCTATGAAAAAGGAAACTGACATTAAATTATTGATTTAACATTTCTCAATGAAAGATAAATTATATTTGAAGAGAAAAATTTTCACCTAGACCGGGACTCGAACCCGGGATCCTAGGCTTTCCGGGCCAAGTGCTCTACCAACTGAGCTACCGAGGCGAGTTACGATCTAGACGCAAATTTTTCTCTTATATACGTTGTAATTCCCTATCACCAAATGCTTTTTGAAACCATTGCTTCTATCTTTGCAAATGGCGGCTTCTTAGTTAAGAAGACATTTATTGGGAATTTAACATTACTTTATAAAGCTAGTAAAGCTAATGATGTTTTTATTATTGATTTAACATTTCTCAATGAAAGATAAATTATATTTGAAGAGAAAAATTTTCGCCTAGACCGGGACTCGAACCCGGGATCCTTGGCTTTCCGGGCCAAGTGCTGTACCAACTGAGCTACCGAGGCGAGTTACGATCTAGACGCAATTTTTTCTCTTATATACGTTGTAATTCCCTATCACCAAATGCTTTTTGAAACCATTGCTTCTATCTTTGCAAATGGCGGCTTCTTAGTTAAGAAGACATTTATTGGGAATTTAACATTACTTTATAAAGCTAGTAAGGCTAATGATGTTTTTATTATTGATTTAACCCGGGATCCTTGGCTTTCCGGGCCAAGTGCTCTACCAACTGAGCTACCGAGGCGAGTTACGATCTAGACGCAAATTTTTCTCTTATATACGTACGTTGTAATTCCCTATCACCAAATGCTTTTTGAAACCATTGCTTCTATCTTTGCAAATGGCGGCTTCTTAGTTAAGAAGACATTTATTGGGAATTTAACATTACTTTATAAAGCTAGTAAGGCTAATGATGTTTTTATTATTGATTTAACATTTCTCAATGAAAGATAAATTATATTTGAAGAGAAAAATTTTCGCCTAGACCGGGACTCGAACCCGGGACCCTTGGCTTTCCGGGCCAAGTGCTGTACCAACTGAGCTACCGAGGCGAGTTACGATCTAGACGCAAATTTTTCTCTTATATACGTTGTAATTCCCTATCCCTAAGGCCTTAACTCTGCCAGGTAAAATAAAGCTATTATTATTATTATTATTATTATTATTATTATTATTATTATTATTATTATTATTATCACCAAATGCTTTTTGAAACCATTGCTTCTATCTTTGCAAATGGCGGCTTCTTAGTTAAGAAGACATTTATTGGGAATTTAACATTACTTTATAAAGCTAGTAAGGCTAATGATGTTTTTATTATTGATTTAACATTTCTCAATGAAAGATAAATTATATTTGAAGAGAAAAATTTTCGCCTAGACCGGGACTCGAACCCGAGACCCTTGGCTTTCCGGGCCAAGTGCTCTACCAACTGAGCTACCGAGGCGAAAATTTTTCTCTTCACATATAATTTATCTTTCATTGAGAAATGTTAAATCAATAATAAAAACATCATTAGCCTTACTAGCTTTATAAAGTAATGTTAAATTCCCAATAAATGTCTTCTTAACTAAGAAGCCGCCATTTGCAAAGATAGAAGCAATGGTTTCAAAAAGCATTTGGTGATAGGGAATTACAACGTATATAAGAGAAAAATTTGCGTCTAGATCGTAACTCGCCTCGGTAGCTCAGTTGGTAGAGCACTTGGCCCGGAAAGCCAAGGGTCCCGGGTTCGAGTCCCGGTCTAGGCGAAAATTTTTCTCTTCAAATATGACATTAAATTGTCTTTATAATACACCTTTTTTATTTCCTTTACAGAACAAATATAAATAGAGGACATTATATATACGTAAGTCCACCGCTGTGGTCTCGAGGTAGCGTGCTGCCTTGTCACGCAGCGGGGCCGGATTCGATTCCCGGTCGGGGCAGTTTTTCTGGGTGAGGATTTTATCGGGGTTTTTCCTCACCTGTAAGACAAATGTCAGGAAACCTTTAAGGCCCAAACGGTCCCCGAAATCATATGGCCATATCATCATAATCATCATCCTTCACCGGTGTGGAAAGCAACGGGAAGCTACCACACCTACAATTCCCTAGTAAAGCTGCAAGCATAGCATGAAAATGCTATGATTGCAGTGAAGGACCTGCCTTCGGGCAGAATTACTATGGATGGATGTATGGATATATATACGAGGGTCATACTGAAAGTCATGAGCAACATTTTTTTAACAATCATAATATTTATTTTAGACAAACCAAGTACACCATGTTAATCTACAGACCTTTGTGCTACTTTTCAACATAGTCTCCATTTCTTTGCACACATTTTGTCCAGCGTTCTACAAGCTTGAAAATTCCCTTATGATAGAAGTCCGTTCCAGCTGCTAAGAAGACACTGACGCACTGCTTTCCGAATATCCTCCAGCGTCTCGTAGCGTTGGCCTCTCATCTGCTCCTTCACAGAACCGAAAAGGTGGTAGTCGGAGGGTGCCAAATCGGGACTAAGTTATAGGGAGGATGTGGAAGAGGTTCCCACCCAAATGTCCTGATCTTCTCCACAGTGGCACGAGCAGTGTGAGGACGCGCGTTATCGTGTTACAGAATGAACTTCCTTCCAGGGCGTTTGTCGTGCAATGCACGACGGAGCTTCGCAAGTGTCTGGATATAGCGGGCAGCATTTATGGTTTGTCCAGGTTCAAGATATTCAACCAGAATGCAACCTTGCGCATCCCCCAGAAGACGCTGCCCATAACGTTCCCAATAGATTGCACTGTCTTCCCTTTTTTCTTTGATGGCGAATTCAAGTGGTGCCATTCCATACTCTGGCGCTTTGTTTCAGGCTCGTAGCGATGAAACCAGCTTTCGTCACCTGTCACAATACTCGTCAAAAAATCATCACCTTCATTTCGAAATCTCTGAAGAAGGTTATGGGTGATGGTTCTTCTCTGAAGTTTGTGGTCTTCATTCAATAAACGTGGAACCCAACGGGCACTAACTGTTCGGTAACTAAGCTGTGAATCATTTCTTGCACTGCACTGTGTCCTACTGCAAGTTTTGTAGCGATTTCATTCACTGTGATACGCCTGTCGTCTCTAATGAGCGCATCAACTCTTTCCTTGTTGCAATCCGTGGAGGCAGAGCGTGGGTGACCGCTACGAGGCTCATCTTTGATACTCGTGTTCCCATCTTTAAAATGTTTCACCCATCTCCTAACACTGCTGGCACCCATGCAGGCATCTCCGTAAGCACATTGAAGTCTTTGGTGAATATCAACAGCAAATTGTTCCTCTTTAACAAGGAATTTAATGACAGCGCGCTGTCGAAACGAAACATTGATGTCTGCCATTTTGGAAACACTGCGTGTGGTCACATGATAGAAGCTATGACGCCACAAAACGGCAATTTTATGGTATAAAGTCTGTAGATTACGGTCCTGCAGTTGTTTTTGTTTTTTGTTACATTGTTGATATTTGAATTTTAACAATGGGTTGCTCACGACTTTCAGTATGACCCTCGTATATATAATCAGATGGTAGAGCGTATGGAAGAAATCATAGCCAATGACTGAAGACATGTACAGGGTTCTTCATTTAGAACTTAACGGGTACACGGCGTTTTACCTATGCGCGGTTAGGTTAGGTGTGGGACATCCGTTTTGCTTCTACATAAACTCGGCCTGTAAACCAAGTATAAAAATTGAGGTACTTTGATAATTCATGTTCTATAGAAGAGTATGAGTCGCGAAGATAATATTTATATTTTAATTCTTTTTTTTATACTTCGTTATTTAAATACATTATTTATTACTCCAGTTATTTTTGTGAAGTTATTTAACTTATAAATGAATCAATTTATTATTTTTATGTTGCATTTATTATTATGATTATTATTGTTATGATTACATTATGGTTATTATTGTTATTATCATTATTATAATCATCATCTGTTTCACTATTGAAGAAATGATCATTTCATGAGGATGACGGAGAAACGTACTGTTTTAACAGAGGAAAAATTAGACGAAATAGGCTAAAGTATTGAATACACCAACAAGTTCAATACCAAAATTAACACAACAGGTACTAATTTGAGTTTTCTGCACACAGTGCAACTAAATTATTCAAACTAAAACCTTATAAGTGTACACGTGTCCATTGTTTAAAACAAGGTGACCCAGTATCTATAAGGTAAGATTTTTATACATGCTCTACTCGCGGAGTTTATGTAGGGGCAAAGCCGGCTGTGACACACCGAACCGCGCACAGGCAAAACGCTGTGTGCCCGTTAGGTTATAAATGAAGTACCCTTGTATAACACGATAGTCATATTCTGTGGCACTAACATCTCGGTCACCTTTCTTAAGGGCCGTCCTATATTATTAGATTAGGTAACATCTTTTTATGATTGATATTAATATTAATTGAAGGGTAGTAGAAATAAAATTAAACTATCTAATATAAATTATTAAATTACTCTGAGATAGGAACAGATGAGAGTTGAAACAATTCCACATAAGACGTAAATGAGGATTAGGAACAAATATATTGGAACAAGTAATGACAATAACATATCTGGATGTTGAGATAACTAGCTGGGAAACTCTGCAGAATGAAGATGCATTTAAAGTTAATCAAGCAGCGAGAATAGTGAGATGCACAAATTATATGAAAAAAGAAATACTTAAATAAGGATACCAAGGCAAGAATCTATAAATATCTCCATATGCTTCTGAGACAAGAGCGGATTCTTCTAGAATGAAACATATTCAAAAGAGAAATGAAATTAACATTTTAAGAAGAATTATGCATAAAACTGAAAGACATAAGATAAGAAGTGCAGATATTACAAACCAGTTAAATATCCAAGCAATAGGATATTCGATGGTTAGATGAAGAACCAAATGGAAATATCTTGTATTTCCGCATGAATACGGATAGAATTGTATGTGTGATAACTGATAAGGAACAATCTATCTGCAGACGTAAAAAGACGCCTGAAAGTCCGAAATGGAAATGGATTACTCTTAATTTCTGGAAAAACAGACAATGATCACAATATAACGAAAAGTATAATAAGAAGAAGGATCATATTTGAATACTTTTTAGTCATAAATATTCAGGGTGCTCTAAAATTCTCCGTACAAACTTCTATGACTTGTAGAGGGGACTGATTTGATAAGATTTGGAATAATTGGAAACCATGTCCGGAAATTTACCGTTTCCGTGCTACATCCGTTTGTAAACATGTTTTTAATGCGACCACTTTGTCAAGTGATTTATTATGAGGCGTGACACAGTACTTCACTTGTTTTACAATTCAACTCATTAATAACCAAATAAACAAAATGGAAACTGAATAATGTTTCACAAACACTTTTGTTTACAGTTAAACTTTAACTGTTTTTGTCCTTTTGAAATGATGCTTAATATTCAGATCCACTAACATTGACATCACGTTATCCGACTTAAGCGCCCCTCATCATGTAACTCTGCAGGCGGACGAATCGCGAAGCTATTACTTGTTGAGACACGTGACGTACGTTCAGGCAATGCTTGTTTACAAACGGCTGTAGCATGGAAACGGTAATTTTCCGGACATAGTTTCCAATTCTAAGTGTTATCAACTCACTCCCCTCTACAAGTCCTAGTAGTTTGTAAGGGGAAATTTAGAGCACCCTATATGCATACTTATCTTATTTTTTAGGTCATAGGAATCCGACCATCAGTAATAAGGTTAGATACACCCTATATTGTTCTTTCTTCTGCTCCCTTTATTAGTTTTAAAATCGAAATTACAGATGTAACCAGATACTTCATTGATTCTTATAGCATTAAGTTTTACTTAGAGAAAGTTTTAAATAAGTCACTTTCCAATGAAAAGAGACAGATACAACAACAATAAATCTATTGTCAAAGTTTGATGCAACATTCAGGATTTAACTTAATTTTGTGCGAGATCCTATTTTGCATGTTCTTATAGAAATGAACCGTAGAGAGACTTTCTCTTCTCTTTAAGCTTCTTTCTGGAAATAGGATTTCGATTCACTTTACAGTAGTTATAATATAAGGCTTCAGTTTCATTTCCAGGCTTTTAAGATTATGTTGCCTTGTTTTTTGTATCTTCTAGCTTTGTAATATCAAACTGACTTCATATAATAAGCAAACGACGCAGAGTGCAAAATAATGTAACTCTAAGTACGCTGGATTTAAGTAGCAACATTAAATGAGTCCAGTTACCGCTGTGGTCTCGAGGTAGCCTGCAGCGTTCCCGAGTTCGATCCTCGGTCGCGACAGGTTTTCTCGGTAAAGTTTTTTCGGAGGTTTTCTTCACCTGTAAGACAAATTTCAGGAAACTATAAGGCCTAAACGGTCCCCGTACACCATCTGGTCATCATTATCGAAAGTAATGCCACGAGTGATTTCGAATTAATCTAGATTACTTGGAAATCAAAAGTGGCATTTGTTAGAACTATTTAACAAATAAAATTAAGCTGTTTACTCACAAATATATTTAAATATAGCTTTTAAAAATATTTATGTATTTAATGTAAATGGCGATGTCTGAAAACAAATCAGAAATGTTTGATTATGTTTCATTTATTCATCACTGTAACTTGATCGTACTATTTATTGCCAAATAGGATCACAATATTGTAAGTATGCACCATAGTGGAGAAAAAATGAAACACATCAAACTGTATATTATCCATCCATAGTAATTCTACCCGAGGGCAGGTCTTTCACTGTAATCATAGTATTTTCATGCTATGCTTGCAGCTTTACTAGGGAATTATAGATGTTGTAGTATCCCGTTGCTTTCCACACCGGTGAAGGATGATGTTGATGATGATGGTTGGATGATTTTCGGGGACCGTTGGGCCCTAAGCTTCCTGACATTTGCCTTACAGGCGAGGAAAGACCTCAAAAAACCTCACCCAGGAGCCTGTCCCGACCGGGAATCGAATCCGGGCCCACTACGTGACAAGGCAGCACGCTACCTCGAGACCACAGCGGTGGAACTGTATATTACAACCAACATAATAGGTTATTAATTCATTTTTTCGGAAACAACTCAATAAAATTAGTATTTAAAAAAGAGTTTGTTCATTATTTGGTATATTCAAGTATTTGTTAGAGAGTAAGTCACTGCAAGATAATGCTCCAACATGTTCATAATATTAAAGAGAAGCTTTCTTTATTTTGGTAATCGAAAGTCGATAATTATCTAGGTGGAACACGACTGTGATTGGTTGTATTATCTAGGTGGAACACGACTGTGATTGGTTGTAAAACAAAATTCATTGAAACGTGATTGGTTATTGACTCCCATATGGGGCATGCGTTAAATATTCATCAATATCCTATTCATAAGGCCTCTTCTGTCGCATCATTACCACCGTCATCACCTTTCACATCATCGAGGTAGTCGTAACCCCATCTTACAAGTATTCCATGCCAGAAGAGAATACGAGAAATATCGTAATGTCAACCTGATGGCATTGATTAAATAAAATAAATGAGCCTTTATTCACTTAAGGAAACGCTGCCAGCTGGAAGGTCGAAGGTTGGAGTCCAAGTGGGGGTCAGTGTTTTTAACTGACTTAAACCTTCTGGCGGAAAATGGCTCAGAATGACTCAGCCTCTAAAGGAAATAAGTACCATACCAATGTAACGAGAGTACTGGTGGCCGTCACACAGAGCTGACAACTCAGCTGACATCTCTGTTGGTAGTGTAGAAAGGGCCTGTAGTGGGTTCACTTTACATTTTTCGGCATCGGTGGTCTTGGGTTAAATTCCTTGCTTCTCTAGTCCTGAGGATCGTGGGTTCAGAACTAGCTGTAGTCGACGGATTATTAAGGGTGGAAAAATTTAACGGACAAGTCCTTCGGGAGGGCTTTAAGCCGTATGTCCCGATTTTCGGGCTCATAAAAGAATCTGAAGCCTAAATTAGAGCCTCTGAGCATAATTCAGTCGGCCTTTCCCATCCAAATCCTAGTAGCCTACTAGATATCTCTTTGTAACAGACATCTGTAGGGATATAAGCGCAAGCAAAATTAGCTTGGTTAATAAACTCCTGATAGGGAGCATCCTTGTTCCCATGGGGCGATGAAGGGTTTCATTCATTTTGAGAATATTCCTCATCATTGAGGGTTTTCTCCAACCAATCTTAATAATTAACATGAATTTTAAAAATACACATAAATGTCCTCTGTGTCTTCATCCGTTACACCAAAATCCCTCATTGAATTCTGAATGTTATTCTTCCAGGTGTTCTTGGTCTTCCTTTTCTTCTCCTTCTTTCAATTTTCCATGCATAGACGGCCTTTGGCAGTCTTCCGTCCTGCATTATTCTTACGTGTCGGGGTATAAATTAATATGTAGCTCATTAATGAACTCTTTGAGACAAAGATCTGTGGGGATATAAGCGTAAGCTAAATTAGCTTGGTTAAGAAACTCATGCTAGGAAGCATCCTTGTTCCCATGAGGCGATGTCAGTGTATAAATTAAAAGATAGCTCATTAAGGATCTCTCGTGGTGAGCCAAACCACACGAGCTGTTGTCCAATTAATATTAATTGCTCGCGTCCCCGACCCACGGTACATCCTTTCCTGTCTCCCACCTGCCAACTGATTTTAAATGTGACTAAACCATGCAGTTGTGGAAAGTTTTATATTGGAATTATTAAACGATCAGTTAGTATCAGCATTAAAGAACACATAAAACACTTTCAACCTGGTCAATCAGATAAATCAGCTGTAGCTGAACATTTTTATAATATTATTAATCACATTTTTTAATTAGTGGCACTCATGTTTTATGTAATACCATACTCATTATACTCGATAAAACAGAGAAGCTATAGAGGTATATAAACATTATCAACATTTTAACAGAAAAGAGGAAGGTCTTCCTCTTCTTCACTTCCTGGTTTAGGCAAGAGTTGCCTGTTCCGTCTTCACTAATAGATCTAAGACCATCTCTTCCGAGGACGTCCGACATTTTTTCTTCCTCTTGGAAAATAATGGAAGATTTTATTTGGTAATCTACTTTCTTCCATTCTTTCTACATGTTCTTTCAGAAAAGAGGAAGGTTTGAGCATTAATAAAACATGATATCCTGCCCAAGAAAAGTGTCAGATAAAACCTTACGACACATACAGTAAGTCATGACGTTATACCATGACAACAACCAATGGGCGAGCTGCTCAGTGTCTAACACTAACCAATTAGAAATTATTTATTCAGACACTATTTAACTCATGCACCAAATGGTAGTCAATGACCAATCACGTTTCAATGAATTTTGTTTTACAACCATTGGAAGTCGTGTTTCACCTCGTTCTTTATCGATTTATATTTATCAGCTCCTGATTTTGTGATAAAGAAAGCTCCTCCATTTTAATATTCTGAAAAGCTTAGAGAATTATTTTTCTCCAACAAATACATTGAATATATCAAATAATGAACAGATTCCTTGATTTTACTGAGTTGTTTACTAAAACAAATTAATTAATAACCTATAATGTTGATTATAATATACAGTTTGAAGTGTTTCACTATTTCTCAACTAGGGTGCATTCTTACAATATTGCGATCTTATTTGGCAATAAATAATATTATCAAGTTGCAGTGAATATATATAACCTCACATTTCTGATTTGTTTCAAGCATCGCCGTTTACATGAAATATATAAATATTTTAAAATGCCGGTAATTATACTTAAAAATGACTTTTCAGTAAACAGCTTAATTTTTTTCGTTAAATAGTCCTAACAAATGCCACTCTCGATTTCCAAATCCTCTAGATGCATTGGAAATCACTCGTGGCATTACTTATGATACATAGTTACAGTAAAATCACACAAGTCAACAGTTAGTTAGCAGTTTACCACGATAATTTAAACAAGAAATATCTCCTGAAGATGTCACCCACAGAAGATGATGAAACGTCGAGAAGACAACAATACAAGACACGGCCAAGAATTCCGAAAATGTATTTAAAATACATGACGATAGCCGTAAAAGTCTTAATCAGAATGTTTATTTGTTTGAAAGTTTTGATGAGACGGATGAAATTTTTCTGAGATGAATTATGTGTTAAATATCAAATTGGTATGTCGTAAGTCCGTGGTCTTCAACTAAATTATTAAATAGTTCCAATATGGAGGCCTTTCAAAATCAATGTTTCATCTTCTGCATTTTAACTGGTATTGATGTTGTTGTACAGGTTGTACAACGGGTTTATGTCTGCGGGTATGAATTTTAAAAATATTGATGAATTTTGTATCTATTGGATTCCACCAAAAATTATGGGTTAAGCAAATTTGCTGAATTGTTATCGGTTCCTGAAAAATCCAGAGTTTTGTACGAAAGGGAATATGAAATATTTTGTGAGTGCCATTCGGTAAAAATGAAAATAATTAATGAAAAATTTATGCTGAGGTTGCAACTGTTGCGGAAGGCTTTGTGGAAGAATTAATTGAAAATCAAATTCAGATCGAGAAATAAGTAATAATAGGCCAGCCACAGGTTAATTCAATAGAGATTAGTAATGGTAGTAGCAACAGCAGTATGGGGATATCAGTTTCAAATATGACACATTGCATGTTTAATTTCTATGGACTAAAATAATGTTCATTTTTTTTACAGAGGTGCTTTTAACTTCAAGACCATATAGCGTCTATTTATTTCATTTTATTTGTATTTTTATTTCATATTATATATATATATATATATATATATATATATGATATGATAAGAAAAATAAATGCATGGACGGGATTCGAACCCGGATCTCTGAGTCTGTACCTCAGCGTGATATCCATTACACTACCAGGCGAATCCAATTCAAACACTTATTTTTCTTATATATGTATTATACTCTCCATTATTTCTAGATGTCGCGAGAACACTGTCTTCACACACACACATATATGTATATATATATATATATATATATATATATATATATATATGGATCCCAATGGAAACGAGGAAGAAAGGAAGACCAAAGAAAACCTTGATAGAGGGTATGCAAGCAGCTTGATTATTATCAGAGGATTTAGAAGAAGATCAATGAATGAACAGAGAAGAATGGCGTTTGGTTTCCGGAAGATGGCGGCAGCTATCATGATACTGGATGGTGATGATATTATTACTACTGATCGTCCAGCGGTCGAGATTCTACCACAATGCATTAAATTTTTAATTTTGTCACAAATACGTCATTATGCATTAATGTTCGATTATTTTATAAATACAAACGATAGAAAATATATGGTATAGCTTGGCTAAGCTATATTTAAGAACCAATATCGCGTCATTTGACATTTGTATTCTATGTAAACAATTTAAATTTACATTTGGCCTATTATTATGTGTACGGGAATATATATCCCTTCTTCTTTGTCTCTCACTCCGACCCGTCAATGTTCTATGTCGAGGCATAATGGAAGTCATCATCATCTTCATTCATGGATTAGGTCTGTTGACCCGTTCCGACTTCAGCCCATCTCTTTCTAGGTCTGCCCACATCTCGGGTGCCTTTAGGTTTGTATTTTGTTATTTGTTTTGGATATCTATCTTCATTCATTCTGTCTATGTGTTGCTTCCATTTTTGTCTATATGTATCTATTTTATCAGTTATTGCAAATATTTCAAGTTCCTGTCTTATTTCTGTGTTCTTGATTCTGTCTTCCTTAGTGCACCCTTTAACAGATCTCAAAAACTTCATTTCTGCCGCCGTTATCCTACTTAGGTCTTGTTTTTTATGTATCCAGGCTTCTGAACCATAGAGCAGTACCGGTACTGCCAACGTTTTATAAAATTTCAGTTGGGTCTCTCTTTTTGTTTTGTTATTAGTGTTCGTTTTATCGTACCACATTCCCTGGAATTTTGCTATTTTATTATTTATATCATTATCATAATTAAATGAAATGTCACATCCTAGATAATTGAGATGGTTCACCTGTTCTATGATTTGTTTGTTCCTATTACTATTTTCGATCTGATTTGATTTTTCCCTTGGAATGCCATTACCTTAGTTTTTTCTATGGATATTTTGAGATTATATTGTTCACATATATTATGTAGTTTAAAAAATATTCCTCTGAAGTTCGTCTTCTGTATTTGCTATTATTACCTGGTCATCAGCGTATAATAATGTTTTCAAGTAGTGTGTTTTATCTAATTTTATTCCTTTATTTGTTTCTTCGTTCCATTTTTTTTGTTATATCATTGATGTATAGGTTAAATAAAACTGGAGAGATACTGCATCCTTGTTTTAACTCCTTGATTAGTATGAATTTTATTTTTACTTACTTCATTTCTAGTTTTTATAACAAAATTTGTGTTCCAGTACAAACTCTTTATAAGCTGCTATTAAGTGTTTCGGAATTCCTTTTTCTTTTAAAATTGTCCAGAGTTTTCCTCTGTCTACTTTATCAAATACCATGACAAAATCAATAAAAGCTATGTGTGTTTCCATGTTATATTCTCTTCTTTTGTTTATAAATTCTTTTATCGTAAATATATTATCCATACATGAACGCCCTGGTCTGAATCCACTTTGTTCTTCTGTTAACATTACCTCTGTTATTTGTTTTAACCTAAATGTTAAGATTATTGAGTATATTTTATAGCCTGCAGTTAAAATGCTTATTCCTCTGTAGTTGTTGCAGTCTTTACGTTCTCCTTTCTTAAAAATAGATTGTACTATTGCTGTTGTCCAGGTTTCTGGTATTGTTGCTTGTTTCCAACATAAATTTAAAAAATGTAATAATCTCAGTTTAAAAAAAATTCCTCCATATTTTATTAATTCCATATTAATTCTGTCTATTCCAGCTGCCTTTCTGTTCTTTGTTGTTTTCGGTACTTCTTCTAATTCTTCCATTGTTATCATATCTATTCCTATCTCACACTCATATATGTTATCTTTAGTTATTTTATTTTCATTATACCACAGTTTTTTATAATGTTCTTCCCATTGTTTCTCCTCAATTGCATTGATCTGTATTGTATCTTTTTCTTGTTTATTTAGATGTTTCATTACTTTATAGGCTATTTTTCCTGCCCATGTATATCGTATTCTAGTCTGCTTATATATATATATATATCCCAACTGACGTTGTGTGCTTTTTTAATTTCTCTTTTGGCTATAGCACTTTTATGTTTGTAATCAGCTCTTAATTCTGGTGTTCTATTCTGTAAATATTTGTGATAAGCCTCTTTTTTATCTTTTATTATCCTCTCTAATTCTTCGTTCCATATTCTTAAAATAATGGAAGTAAGTGCGAATATCTAAATAAAAAAAATAATGAAATTACTCAAACCAAGATTAGACAGGGTTTAATTTAAATTTAAATAATAAAATGTACTCACTTTTTTAAACCGCTAATAATATGCGCGAGAGTAAATCAATTCACATTGCTGCTGTGTATACTATTTTTATTATTTAAATTTGCATTTAGCCTATTATTATATGTACGGGAATATATATCCCTTCTTCTTTGTCTCTCACTCCGATCCGTCAGTGTTCTATGTCGAGGCATAATGGAAGTTGGTGTGAATATGTCTTCTTCTTCTTCTTCCTTCCAAGTATTAGGCCAAGGCCTGTTACGATCCTATAGAACATTTTCCCTCCAGCGTTTCATAGGACGGCCCAGTGATCTTCGTCCTCTTGGTATATAATTATAAACAGCTTTGGGGATCCGATTTGAATTCATTCTTTCAAGATGGTGTTTCCAATTTAGTTGGTACTGTTTAATATATTCCAAAATTGGCGTAGTCTTCAATTCTTTTAAGATATCGGTGTTCCTTTTCCGATCCCATCTGGTGTAATCCGCTGTTCTGCGCATGAATCTCATTTCACAAGCCGTTATTCTGCTGTCATGTTGTTTTTTTTTAGTGTCTATGCTTCACTACCATAGGTCAACACTGGTCTAGCCTCTCGTATAAGACTTGAAAGCATAATAATAGTCCCTTCGATTGGTTGCCGGCCAAAGGAAGGCAAGACCAGTGATGGGGCTGCCATCTTATAGCCTCTGGTCAGGCTTTTCTGGAGAAGAAAAGAAAATAAAGGAAAGAAGAAATGGAAGAAAGGAAAGACTCCCTAGCCCGCGGATGCCCTAATAGCGTCGGGGTCGAAAAAAACAAGAGTTATCCAAGAGAGGTTAGATAGTAAAGTTAAAAGAGTGCAAAACACAAGTAAGTGGAAGAAATGTTTTGCTCAGCTTGGGCACCTTGTGGTCGCCATCCACATATCCCCTAGATGAGGACCCCTGAATATGTAAATAAAATAATATATAATGGAATAACTGAAATGAAGATTAGACAGGGTTAATTATTTAAATTTAAACAATAAAATATAGGCCTACTCACTTTTTTTAAACATGCGACAGTAAGTCAATTCACATTGCTGCTGCATAATTTTCTTTTTCCAACAATGCACTTTCAGTATGAACGTAAACAAATGAATGAGTAATACGCATAAATTCTTTAGACAATTTATTTTATTTGGTTTAATTAAATTTATTTGTAGCGCATATTACACATAGATTTTATTTTTCTGCACTCCGTCTCTGTATGAACTTTAATTATGCCAAATATCACACTCCTCCATGCGAGCAATGTGCTTAAAAAGGGGTACAAAGTTTTTCCTTCTAGTTTTAATATATAGATTATTATTATTATTATTGTTATTATTAAACTTAGGACCAACATGCCAGCAGAATAACTGCAGTTGAAATGGATTATTGGAGAAGAGCTGCCAGAAATTCTCAACTGGAAATAATTAAAAATACAAAAATTAAAAAATGGATGGATGCAGAAAGAAGTATAATGGATTTGATTGAACACAGAAGGTTAATATGGTAAGAACACGTAAGGAGAATTCACGATGAAGACTACCAAATACCGTCCATGCATGAAACATTGAAAGAAGGAGCCGAAATGGAAGACAAAGAACAACCTGGAAGAATAGCAATCAACATTCAATGAGTAAATTTGATGAAACGGATCAAGACAGAGGAGGCAGAGAAGGATGTAGCACTTTAATAAGAGGAATTTGTGAATATGTATTGCAAACAAATAATCGTACTGTAAGTCCTTAATTATTTATGAATTTTTTAAAATTCATCTTAATTATTAAGACTTTCGGAGAAAACCCTCAATGATGAAAAAATTCTCAATGAATAAAATATAATTTAGGGCGGTTGTTTAATATTCTCAACATTGAATTATCTTACCTCTAGTCATAAGGCACCGGAAGCGATACGTTTTTATATAACACTAGGCCAATATACTGAACAACATCTATAGTTCGTTCCATCCTACGGAAATAGTCATGCTCTAGCGATTAAAAAAGCATATGTAGAGTCCAGCAGTTTTATACCATATCGCTGTAGCAAAATGCGACCCCAACGCGAGTTGGACATTTGATATCATGTATATTTGATATCCCTCCGCCAGAGGTGTTATTTCCTGCGCAGTGCAGTCACGGCTGAATTTTAAAAGATAATCTAACTCAATCTACATCCGCAACTGGAAATGATCGTGTCAGAGCTGTGAAAAATATTTTCCCTTGTTTTGTAATGTTATAGCCATATTCTCCAGTTACATATTCTGCTTATTACTATCTCATAGACATTTATCAAAATATTATTATTAGACCTCGGGCTAGGGTCACAGTGTTACAAGAAAAACTTTCGGAATGCACAGAGTATACGTCACCTCCTGTGGTGGTTATTCAGGTGATCTAGTAAATCGTCATCTCGCCTATTTTTATACTTTTTTTTAAACAAAATTTTAAATTGACTTATCTACTTAACCCATTCGCATCAGAAGACGAGGAAGACTCGTCGGCTGTTGTATGGACTTAAACTCAGAAGACGAGGTACACTCGCTTAATTCTGCTGTTATATATTTTATAATCTCTTGGCGGGGTAATCTTTTGTTAACATTTATGAGTAGTAGAGGAATGTGTACTTTCAACTTCGTACAAAATCCTAACAAATATATTAGTAATCAGACTTACTTCCTATATTAATGACATTCTAGGATATCATCAATGTACATTTAGATGAAACAGGTCTACAAGAGATCAGATTTTTAGTATAAGACAGATTTTAGAAACGAATTCGGAATATATTGGTACTGTACACCAACTATATGTAGACTTCAAAAAAAGTATATGATTCAATTAAGAGGGAGAAGTTATATAGTATCCTGCTGGAGTTCGGAATTCCTAAAAAGTTAGTTAGACTTATACGAATGTGTCTAAATGGCTCAAAGAGTAGGGTGCGTGTAGACAAACAGTTTTCGGATACTTTTGAAATCCAGAATGGGTTGAAGCAAGGAGATGCAATATTCTCTCTACTATTTAATTTTGTACTAGAGCATGCCATTAAATCTTTAGAGAATGAGGAAGGCTTACAACTCAATGGTATTAATAAGCTGTTAGTTTATGCTGATGATGTAGTATTGTTGGCCGATAGCGAGGAGATACTAAAGGACAAAACACACACATACTATTGAGTAACATTAAGAAATCAGAACTGGAAGTAAATATCAATAAAACTAAATATACGGTCACACGTAGAAATACATTATATAATGGAAATGGACAGCTAATGACAAATGAGGGAAATTTTGAGGAAGTGGCTGAATTCAAACACCTAGGAACAATAATCACAAATAGGAATGAGATGCACAAAGAAATTAAACATAGGTTCAATTCTGGAAATGCGTGCTATTATGCATTGCAGAGACTCTTGATGTCCCAACTCCTTTCAAAAAAACGTTAAACTGAAAATATATATACCTATTATTCTACCAGTTATATTATATGGCTGCGAAACATGGACTCTTACTTTAAGGGAGGAAAGGATATTACAAGTATTTGAGAATAAAGTACTTAGGAAAATTTTTGGACCAAAGAGAGATGAAGAGACAGGTGAATGGAGAAGACTACATAACAATGAACTACATGGTCTTTATAGGAAGCCAGATATAATAAGAACAGTTAAGTCTCGTAGACTGCGATGGGCAGGATATGTTGCACGTATGGGGAATGAAAGACTTGCATGGAAGCTTCTTGTAGGAAAGCCAGAGGCAAAATGCCCAGTTGGTAGACGAAGAATGAGGTGGGAGAATAACATTAACTATGATTTGAGGGAAGTAGATTATACAGGGAACGATTGGAAAGCATTAGCTCAGGAATAGGGACGTATGGAGAGCTTATATCTGTGCGGCCATGAACCTACGGGTTCGATAGTGCCAGTGAGTAAGTAAGTAAGTAAGAGGAATGTGTTTTTGCATTAGCCTTATTGTGATCTCAAGTACCGTTATATTTTGTTTCTTTTGAAAATCTGAAAGTAGACAATATAATTTACGGTAACTTAAATTCGGTTTTTAGGAAAATACATTGAGCATTTAAACCTGAAGCGAATTGGTTAAGAAAGATCTATGGACTAACTTGTGAAAATTGACTTTGGAAAATTAAAATGAACCACGAGTTATATAGATTGTTCAATTCATTAGATGTAGTAGCTACTGTACAAGTGCATAGATTGGAATGGTTGGGTCATGTTTTGAGATTGGAAAACATACGAATAGTCGAACACATTTTGAATGAGAAACAGAGGGAAAAAGAAAAAGATGAAGAGCGAGATTGCGGTTTATGGATGATGTGGAGGAGGACTTAAGATTGATGGGAATTAAGAGCTGGAGCAGTAAAGCATTGGATAGACAAGAATGGACATTAGTCTTAAAGGAAGCCAAGGACAAACATAAATGACTCTAGTGCTAAGAAAGAAGAAGATTTATCTTATTTCGCATTTTGTTCACTCTTATTTTACGCATTTGTATTCCCGCGTTTTGCCTGCCATTGGCTTGAACTGCTAAAGTAATACTGCTGGTGGAGTAGGAGTAAGTGTACTTGGAGGATAAAATATGTACACGTGTCGCCATATAACTGAAAGTTTGACTGGCATTAGTAGACGTGTCTCTGTCTGCCTCTGTCACTTTTTCATGAATACTAATAAATAACCAAACTAAATGTATCGATCGCTTATCCACACTACTTCACAACAAACAGGTTGTCACAAAAGAAAACGTTTTGTGAGTTAGAATAGTACAAAGAGTAACGCAGACGGCCCAAGCATACGTATGAAGTATTCGGCAGACTGACCGTAAAGGTTTTCATGCTGTAGCTATTTGGCAATCTCCCCTTAGATATAATTTTCTACATCGAATATAACTTCAATGTGTACATCGATTTCCATGACATGAAGAGGAAGCCAGAATTAATCAATCTTTCTAAGAGATTAGCAGGCAGCTCTCCAAGGCATGGAGAATTGCAGCATGAACCATGGTTTCAAACATATTTTAGTCTTTTTTAGCTCGATCAAAGATATTTTAAAAGAAGTATCGTGAAGTACAGGTCACATCTCTTGGCTCTTAGAACATTATTATTTTCATTCTTCACTAGAGTATGTGAGTGAAACCTTGGTTCTGACTGATCATGACAAATCTCGCTTGGCTGTTTTTTGAAATAAAGATACTCAGAAGAACATAAGGACCTATTAAGGAAAATGGAGAGTGGCGAATGAGATATAACACGGAACTATATGAGATGTATAGATCATCACATATCATTACAGATATTAAAATGAACCTACTAAGATGGGCAGGAGGAAGACGAACATGAAGTAGATCTGCTTGTAAGAATAACAGATGGTAAGTCAGAAGGAATACGGAGAACTGAAAGACCGAATTTGGGATGGACATATGGATGGTGGAGTATTAGAGGTCGTCAAATTTCTTCTTCTTCTTCTTCTTCGGCTTTCTCCTACTTATAGGTTTGCCGTCTTCAGTTTCCATTTATTTCCATCATTCCAATCTCCTTCTAAATTCCTATCATCCATTATAATTCTGAAGTAGGTTTTCCATTTCCATCTTGGTCTGCCACGTTTATTTCTTTCAGGGGGTGACCATTGGTATATATTTTTGGCCATCTTTCATTTTCCATTCTTTGTACACCCTTCGACAAAAAAATGAGTCATCTCTTGAACGCACATTTCTTCTAAGTCATACTCGGCACAGCGCTGGGTTCAAACTAGGAAACTAGTCATAATTGTGCAGTCCCTGAGCTACTGTGTTATGTGGCATGAACTGAAGACTCTTCTACGTGTCCCGATAACTTAGCGGTAATGCACGCGGTCACTAGTTCTGTTAATGAAGATCGCAGGTTCGCGTCTTCAATTACGCAGTTTTTTTTCGTGATATTTATATTAAAACGTTTTATGAATTAAATACATTTTATTTCGACATTTGAATTAATCTATACTTTTTAAGTTCATAATTTTTTATACAGTTGAGGTTATAACAATGTTAAATTATATATTTTTACACGCTTTATATTAGCTTGACCTGTATCTGTCTATGTAACGAACCTGTATCTATGTAACGGAATCTTTGAACAAGATTTTCATCCACTTAAAAACATTGGATCGACTTGAAACTTTGTGTACTTGTAGAGGACCCATGACAATACAATAATTTCATAATTTTGTTCTAAAATCCTGGCCAGAGTCATAGGAAAAATAAAAAAATAAAAACCTGTGTAATAGGTTGCGGACTTATCGACTTTTTAGTCAATCGTTCTAAGAGCTCAGTTAGTAGAGCGGTGGACTCTAGTGGTATATAATTTCATCAATCAATAGGTCGCTGGTTCAAATCCGGGCCGGAGGTTTTTTTAGAAAATTATTAAGCAATTAAATTTTCATGGGATTCCGGTTTATGACAATCAATTAAACTAAAAATTAAAAAAAAATAGTTTAAAAGACTGAAACAACACGCTTTATTAGATAACCAAACTAAAAAATAAAAAAATAAATAATAGTTTAAAAAACTAAAACAACACGCTTTATTAGAAAACCGAACAAAAAAATAAAAAAAATAATTTTAATTTCCAACACGTTTGGGGGAAAAATTAAAGTGGTCAACAAAAAAATCATCTCTAACACATCTAGAATAAAACTATAGTTATCTACTAAAAAAAATAATTTTACCATCAAAAGCGTTGGATGATTTTTATGGTTTTTACGTTTTCTTCTTAGAGACTTTACTTTTACCAATATCTGTTTATTATCAAATATAAGTATTAATTGATATAGAGCACCCCACTCTTTTGATATTAAAATTATTGTTTTTGTAGATAACTCTAGTTTTATTCTAGATGTGTTGGAGATTATTTTTTTGTTGATCACTTTAATTTTATCCCAAGCGTTTTGGAAAATAAAATTATTTTTCATTTTTAGTTCGGTTTTCTAATAAAGCGTATTGTTTTAGTTTGTTTAAACTACTATTTATTTTTACCTTGTACACTACCGTCTTCCTCAACTATCTAAAATTTTCGTTGATTTCACTCTAGGCTTTTCGATGCATGCTTCATCTTCTGGAGTTGTTGTAGTAGTAGTATTGAATTAACTGTATGTCTAATAGAGGGGTTTGCTTATTAGCCACATTTTCGTTGAGAATATTTGTATTCTTGGCCTTCTTGATAATTTCGATTTCTTGTAAAATGTTAATTTTGTGTCTGTTGTTTTCTCTGTGTATAATTTACATTGTATTATCGATATTGTTGAAACTGTGGCCGCTTTCTGAAATATGTTTAGCGAAATTTGATTTAATTGTTAAAGGAGAAGGCAAATCAAATTTCGCTGTTCACCAGGTTGAATCCAATCGAAAATGTATGGGCTAAGATGAAAATAGAGATGAACTCTAATTGGCCTGCAGATGCACGAAAAACGAAAGATGGCTTATAGGCACAAATTCAAGACGCCTGGGATGCTCTAGCCGATCGTTCACGTGCCTGTAGAATTTTTTTTCCTCAATGCCCCGCAGATTGAGGGCAGCAATAGATGCTGATGATTCATACACCCAATATTGATTTTGTTTTTGTTAAAGTTTTTCATTTTAGAATATATTATTTCCTTTCTTCATTTAATTATTAGAAGGTTTTCATTTGTGTGTTTTGTGTGTGCATTAAAGTCATAAAACTCAAATATCAAATATAAAATTAAATATGAAACTATATTACAGGCGAAATGCTATCCTAACATTTAGTAAAAAAAAAGTAGACGAGGAATCGAACCCGTCAGGTTACGAACGCAGATGTTGTGTGTTAAACCGCTCGACCACGGAAACACTCAAAGGCAAGCTCTCTCTTTTATGTTACTTGAGTGTGCACTAAGTTAACTAGCAAACACCACAGTACAATTACTGAAAACGTGTTAATGTGAATAAGGCTTCTGCGAGTGCTCACGAAGTTCCCCGATCGGTTGATAGAATCAAGAGATGACCCATTTTTTTGTCTAAGGGTGTACATGGCCATACTTTTTAAAACTCAAGAATTGGTGGACGGTTCACAGAGATTGAGAATCGTGGAGAAATATTCTGAAGAAAGGCTTGACTCACCCAGAGTTGTTGTGCACGATGATAACTAAATTATGGGAAATATGAGCGGAATGGTGTAGTATCAGAGTGCGTGTTGCAATTTAATAATTTATAGGTTATGTCTATTAATTAACATATTTAAAGAAAACCCCAACAAGACAATTGTATGCAATAAAAAATGTATAGACAAAGAAACCTACTTTACTTTCACTTATTTTCATGAAAATTGTTCTTAGGAAAATATAAGTATGGACATAGTAAAAGAACTTAGGCTGGTATTAATTTAAATGACGAGCCGACACTTATGACGTAATGACTCGTGGATTAACTGTATTTTCAATATTGTGTAATGATAGGCAATACCGTTTCTTTACATTAGGGGCAATACAAAAATTTGAGGAAGGGCTGTTTTATGCATCCGCAACGCTGTTTCTTTTGAAATAAGTATTTTCTAATTTAGTTCCTATATTGTGTTTACTTTTAACATTTGATGCAAAAACAGAAAAAATGTGACCTGCTGAATACAGAACTTTACATCCTTGCAATAGTATATTACGATGCGAGGTTGGGAAGTGGTTTTTACAGAAGTGAGGAAAATGTTTAAAAACGGAGAGATAGCGAGGTTTTAAATTTCCGAGATTCTGTAAAACACTTCACAAACGTGCGTTGTACATTTTTTGCGCGATGGTGTTTTCAGAATAATAAATAATAGTAAAATAATAACATCTTCTTTGGAAGTATTTGCGTTCATTATAAACAACTGATTAACGTAACAGTGTGGGCAATGTTTATTAGTTGAAACTGCAGGAGGCCGTAACGCCAATCAGTGATACAAATGAGGCAAGTACGTATTTATTGTGTTATGTTGTTTCAAATAAGGTTAAGTTCATTTAAAATGCAGTGATTTGTTTCATATAATGTACATTAACAATACAATGTACGTAGTATACATAGAGGGCAATGGTTTTACTTCCCACACGTGGTTTGTAATATGTAATATTACAGGATAGTTATTTAGGTTGGCAACCCCGAAATGTAAGTAAAGTAAAGGTAAAGTGATCCCACAACATACCCGGAGGCCCTTGGGGTAGTAGGAGGTTAAGGCTCCCACTTTTTCTAGACAATCGACACTTTGTCAGCCGGGTTGTCAGCCCTGCGTGACGGCCGCCTTTACCCCCAGAACAAGCGTCTGGTACTCATTTCCGTTAGAGGCTGAGTCGACCCCAGGGCCATAGTGCCGCCAGAGAGTTTGGGTCAGTTTAAAAATCCTGACCCCAACGGGACTTGAACCCTCGACCCTCCGGCTTGTAGCTCAGTGCCTTAACCACTACGCTACGGCGTGCCCCCAACCCCGAAATGTTGGAAGTTGAATTTTCTGTCATGGTACGACAAAACGCAGCATGGCGCCAAAAAAAAACTAATTACGCATTGCTGAAGTCATACAGCTCTACAAAAACATTGTAAGTATGTAAATGTTTTACTGATCTGTTGCTCTGTTAATTAAAATATAATGCGTAAAATACATTATGTGAGTGTCCGAATAACATTAATATTGGCATTTATGTTACACTTATTCCAAATCTTTAAAACTCGAGGAAGGATTAGTGGGCAATTGCCAGAGGTAGAGAAACCTGGACAAAAAATTCTGAAGGCAGCCTTGACCCACCCAAGGTTGTGGTACTTATAATGATTTATGTTACATTTACTCCATATTTTTATTACTTCATTGATAGCTCGCAGTAAATTTAGACTCAAGGAGTAGATTAGAGGAGGCAGGCAACATACACCACAAGTCTCTTCCGTGATTGTAACATTGGCGTCAGATCCAAGACCTTATGATATTCACAAGTGTACTATGTATGTACTTTGTATGTGTATGTCTGTAACTGTGAACATTTGGTCGGTCGCGGTGGACTAGTGGTCATGTTACTTGCCTCTGGTCTTGAGGTTCGAGGGTTCAAACTCGGCCGGGATCGATGGATTTTTTAGGATGGAAAAATCCAAGTAGCAAGTTCTTCAGGAGGAACGTAAACCGTGAGTCCCGAGTCTGAAGATTTTGATGCTCGTAAAAGATCCTTAAGCCTGAATAAAGAGGTCTATAAGCATTATTTACCGATCTTCTTCATCCTAGTAATACCTTGGTTGCCTATTAGATATCTCATTGGGTCGGTATGTTCACTACATACATTTCATATCCCTCCTTACCATACTACCAATTACTCGACATTTTTTACAGTTTTTCTTGCTAGAACATGGAATTCTCTTCCACCCTATGTCAGAGACTGACAAACTTTACCATCTTCCAGAAACAAATTGAAAATAAAATTAACAGAAACATCTCAAAAATATTACTTTTTAACTATTAATAATTTGTTTTTCATTATTTTATAAAAATAGAATTAAGATTTGCCAAAATACAGTATTTATACCTAATGTCTTATATGTAAGTGATAGGTTAATTCATTAGAGTTTATTACTTTCTTTGTATATATTTTTTATTTTCTTTTTATGTTAGTAGATTCTAGCTGTTATTCTTTTGAGTATACATTATTCCTTTAGTTTAATTTTATTGTATTATTATAGATTATTTTCATTACTGTTCAGTTTGACCAGACAATTAATTGTTTAGTATGTACTTCTATTGTAATTTTTTGTATTTAAATCTAACATATGTTTGGCCTGATGAGTGGAAGAGAAGACCACATGGCATAACTCCACCAGGCTAAATACATCTATTATATTCTAAAATTCATGACTATATGGGCAAATAAGCGTAATTAAATTAACTTGGTCTAGTAACTCCTAACAAAGGAGAGGCCAAGGCCCAACATTGGGCTGTTACGCCATTGTAGATGTGCGAACATTTAGTTTGTGTATTAATGTGACTGAATGTCTACATGTTGAGGCAACGAGTAACGCTTCAGTCCATCACTCATTCGCCTCAACCTACGCTTTCTTAACTTCATGTGGTTTGGTACTCTAGGCCGAGTCTTAATTCAGTAGCAAGTACAATGAGAGTAATGATACTTTGTAACAATCTAAGGCTTCCCAGTACAGTATCTGGAAGTTTCATTTAATCTTATGACGGATGAACACGTACAAAATGTCTAAAACTTTTGATCAAAATTATACAGATGGTAGGGGACTGTATTTGAGATGCATTGTTTGGCATTTTAATAGAAGTTCAATGCGTAAAGAAAATAATTGCCACTTATATGCACTTTGTTGGACGATCACTAAAATACAAGAATGAAGATTGGAAGCAGCTGAGATGCGGTTTTTAAGAAATATAGCTGGATATACTCTGCTGGATAAGAAAATAAATGAAGATATAAGAAAGGAACTAAATATTTTCAAACCTACAGAACGAATAATTAAATATAGGAACGACTGGAAAGAACATATTGATAGAATGCCAGAAGGAAGGTTTCCAAAATGATTGCTAAATTATAAACCGCACGGAAGGAGAAATGTTGGACACCCACACAGTAGATGGTCTGAATAATTTTAACAATTCTAGGTTTCAAGAAACCGGAACGAGCCAACAGGCTTAATCCCTGGATGATGATCATGATACACTTTGTTGTTAAATAATAATAATAATAATAATAATAATAATAATAATAATAATAATAATAATAATAATAATAATAATAATAATAATAATAATAATTAGATATAATAATAATTAATAATGATAATTAATAATAATAATTAATAATAATGATAATTAATAATAATAATTAACAATAAATAATAATTAAGAATAATAATTTATAATAATAATAATTATTGATAATAATAATAATAATTAATGATAATAATAATAATAATTAATGATAATAATAATGGAGAATATTTATTTTATTCAATCTATTACAACATCGGAAACGCAACTGCTGGAAAGAAAAAGCGAGCTACAGTAAATCATGCTTAACGGTAACTCCCACTTGACAGCTAATTAGGTAGCGATATTCAGTCCGAGGTCACTCAATCTGTTTACTCACTTCTCCTACACATCTGGAGTAGGGTGTAGTTTACAGTATCTTCTGTATTATTTTGACATTAAATATTTGAGAATCGAGTGGTTATGTCCCTTGCATCCACTGCCGAAGGTTGCGGGTTCAAATCCGACTGAGTTCGATTGATTTTTAGAATGAAGAGTCCAAGCTAAAATAGTACATCTGAACAAATTTGTGAACTTCTTCATCCGAGAAATACCTTAATTGCCTACTAGATTATCTACTAGGTTTCTAATTGGGGCGTTCTGCTTTCAACGAGTAACTCACTGACGAATGTAGGAAAATAAGCGTAACTGAATTAAATACGTCAGTAAACTCCAGCTACGGGAGCACCGACGACTCCATGTGGGACGGATGCGATACATATAGGCCTATATTACCCAGAAAAACATTGGAATGGTGTCCACCTGGAAGAAGAAGGAAAAGAAGATCTCGAAACTCGTAGATCCAAGATATAAGAACTAGGAGAAGGACTGGAGGACATGGAGTGGATGGATGGAGACGAGTGGAGAAGGAAAATAAAACTTTAGGCACAAGAAAGATGTGTAAACATTAAAAATCTGTATATAAATAAAAACAAATATATATATAGCCATAAGATGGCACCGTAGATGATTCCCGCTGACTCTTACGATTTGAGAATTATATATAAGGAAAACAATTGTTTACACTGGGATGTCTGATAGATAACGCTCTAACGTATAGAGTTAGAAGTTTCGGGTTCAAATCCCGCTTCAGACATTAATTTTTCTTTTCATGACATTCTACTTACATACATGCATGCACGCACGTATACTAAACACGCGCGCGCAAACACATACACACACCACACACACACACACACACACACACACATACACTACACATATCTACCTACAAAAAATCCTTCTCGCGTTGGCTTGTCCATGGACTGAAATGTTACATCTGTCGACCATTTTATAAGACCTTTAATTACTAAAATGAAACGTGGTTTGAAATAAAATATTAAAAGACTGGCTTGAATTTTAGAGATAAATTAATTATAATGTCAGACAGTTTGTTGTTCTATTCATGCAAATACAACGGGAAGGATACAAATGAGAAATACGGTTACGCCATGTAATGTCTATTTCAAGAGACTGTTTGTTTTGGCCACTACTCCAATTTTGTTACAGGTGTAGGAAAAATTGCCACCATCATCTTCCATACAAGTATAAGGCCTAAAGACCTGTCGCGATCTCAAGACTGGATTTTCAATACAAATATCTTTCCATGTGATGTTGGTGTAGCATTACGTTTGGAATTCTGTTATTGGACATACGTCGTTCATTTTTTTTTTCATTTGTACTCGTAATTGTTTAAAAGTGGACTTTATAAATATAAGTTTTGTGTTACGGAAGTAAGCCCTGGACAATAAAATATATGCATCCTTAGAATCACAGTTGAATTTGATTATTTTAGAAGAAGCCTCCAAAAAACAAGACAGGATAAAATAAGAATAAATTCCTTTGGAGGGAATGAATGTCACCACATCTGTTGTTAAGAGGATTGAAAATCAAACGCTTAAATGGTATGGCCATGTACAAAGAATGGAAAATGAAAGATGGTCAAAACATATATAACAATGGTCACCCTCTGGAAGAAATAAACGTGGCAGACCAAGATGGAAATAGAAAATCTACGTCAGAACAATAATGGTTGATAGGAATTTGGAAGAGGGAGATTGGAATGATAGAGATAAATGGAAACTGAAGACGGCAAACATATAAGTGGGGAAAGCCGAAGAAGAAGAAGAAGAAGAAGAAGAAGAAGAAGAAGAAGAGAAGAAGAAGAATCACGGCCAGCAAGGAAAAAAATATATATATTGTACCGAGATGTTCTAACGATGTTTTCTCGTAATAAAACTAGTCAGATGATCGCGAAGAAAATCACAATAACTTTATTTGATTGTATAAACTTTCAGTGACATTTCACTCACAAATTTCCGCAATAATTAATCTTTCTTCACAGTTTATCTATCGCTCAATTATTTCCGGTCTCAAACGCTTTCACTTGCCACAGCTTTTTTTTTGTTCACAGCTCACTGTATCGCTGTCACTTCACAACTAACTCGCTCCCGACCCTGGCAACAGATTATATAGGTCGGGAAGGATATTTCTCGATTTCCAATCGAGACGTTTCTAGTATGGAAGCTTCTGGCATTGAACTTTCCTAGCATGGAGCATAGAAAGTTAGAGGATCTCGCGGAATGGAAGGCTGGACGCATCCAGAATTCTACGCGGGTCTTTCAACTTGCGAGTCAATCACTCACGAACCTATTACCACCAATGCTAGACCACTATTATCGCCGTGTCACATGAAATTCTAACGCCGCTAATACAATGCGATCCGTCACAATACTATAATAATGTACAGTTGAGTGTATGTACATTTCAATACCACTCACTATGCTTTTCGTGCTTCGGGTTCGGCGGTAGGAAGATAGATGTATTTAATTTATTCCATTTTGAATTTAGGCACCATTTCGGCAGATTAATTTACATACATTTTGTATACAGTCCGCAGTTCAGAAGAAAGCGACCGCCAGGAATGTCGTACGCAGCTCATTAAATAGCCTATATCATGAAAGATTGAACTGACAAAACTTTTTAAGTCTCTCAACGGTCGTGATAGATCTGAGTCTGATGGAAAATCCTCAGCAGAATACGCCTGATATAAAACACGCTGACGTTCCTTTATTTGTGGGTGTGTTTGATGCTGTGACTGTTGCTTTACCCCTGCTTATTTTATCCCGTATTTGCAGTCTCTTCATCTGTGGACATTTTCATCGGTGTAAACAGAGAAGTATGAGAGATGAGTATATGTTTCAATTTCTCTGTTTGTAAATGTGTTGTATGACTGATGATGATGATTGTCTGTAAGACCTAAATTAATATATGCTACTCAAAAACTACATACAAATATACTTCTAGACTGAAACTGGTTTCAAATTTGACAGAATAATTTGAAACTACAAAAGGACCTAGACAGAGCTGTGGATTATCACCCACATTGTTTAAAATTTACTTGATAAGAGTTTTGAATAATTGGCAACGAAAGTGCAATGGGAGTACAAGTTGGTCATGATAACATCTGCATACCTTTTATTTTGCAGACAACCAATTAGTAATGGCTGCAGACCAGGGTGATATAGTAAGAAAGTTCCAACAACATTATGAGCTGGGTTAAAGATTAATATAGAGAAATCTTATTATTTAGTAATTCCTCACTCCGGGAGGGTCTTTAACCTCCTACAGTAACTTTAAATCTGAAAAAAAGAGGTCCCTAAGTAAATTGACCTTCCTATATCCAAGTAATACCTTACTTATGTACTAGATACCTCCACCGCTGTGGTCTCGAGGTAGCGTGCTGCCTAGTCACGCAGCGGGCCCGGGTTCGATCCCCTGTCGGGGTAGTTTTTCTGGTTGAGGTTTTTATCGGGGTTTTTCCTCACCTGTAAGACAAATGTCTGGAAAACTTTAACGGCCAAACGGTCCCCGAAATCATATGGCTATCATCATCCTTATCATCATCATCATCATCATCATCATCCTTTACCTGTGTGGAAAGCAACGGGAAACTACCAAACCTACAATTGCCTAGTAAAGCTGCAAGCATAGCATTAAATTGATATGATTGTAGTGAAGGACCTGCCTTCGGGCAGAATTACTATGGATGGATATATTAGATGTCTCATTAAGGCATTATGCTAAACCACATGACATCTGTAGAAATATAAGCGTAACACATTTAGTTTGGTGAAGAAAATCCTAACAAAGAAGTGAATAAGGCTAGATCCAAAAGGCTCTGATGTCAAAGAGTAACATGGGTATACTATATCGCATAGAATGCTAAATGTAATTGTGACATAACTGCTTAGTTAAGTGTGTAGAGTATAGCGGCAAGCTCATGCAAATGTCAGGTTTGTTTACTTGGTTTATTTCCAGTTATGTGTTTGTTTGTTTTTACTTTAGTATATTTTGGCCATGCGTTTAATTTATTAATGTCCAAGTTTATTAGCGTGCGATATTCATAGTGATTAAACATTTCCTGTAAAAGCTTTTTAGTGCCAAATGGTTGTGCCAAGTCATTATTTAACGATGAAATTAAAAATAATCACAAGTGCACACAAAGATGAACGTATTTTAATATAGTCTATAAATTAATAGAACATTTATTGATATTTACTTCTAAAAATAATCAATAAAATTCCACTTTATGTCAAATACATGTAATTTGGACTTCTGCTGATGGAATTATCGCAAAATAAACTTTACAAAAAATACAGAAATTTAATTAATCAATTGAGTTGGTGTTTACTTGATGAAAATCCATATTCATTAATTAAATTATTATTATAACTTATTTTTAATAAATTGTCTCATATTTTCTTAATAAAGTTTTTCATTTTTTTTTTCAAGTCATTTTAATCTCTAAGTTCATTCTCCATGTAGTTCTTTGATTATCAAGTGGACTTTTTTTTTGGTATATTTTAAGTACCTGACTTTAATAAGAATATTGCTGTTTATAGGGGCGTTTGCGTATAAGATCACATATGTGAATTCCATATAAAATTTGATATAACACATTAAAATGTAAAGTTTCTTCCCTGCTTCCCAATATGATATATTTTCAAGTGCCTACATCCCAAATATTGTTGAATATAAATAAACTCATACAGTACAAACAATTCTTATTTACGAGCATTTTTAATTAAAACCCTTACACCATGCAGAAGCATTAGTTGCTAAGTCAGTTTTTTTTGTAAAATTAGTGAATGAAGTTATTAAAACATAAAACTCAAAACATGTATTTTGTAACTCCTCTCGTATATGTAATACATTCACAGTTGCTTGTTGAAATGAAATAGAAAACTTCAAAGAGATTAATATATTACTCTCACTCTGTTAAAAGTCATTCTATAGTTACGTCAGTTACCTATATAAAACTGTACATTTTAAGCACACTATTAAAGATGGAAACTCATTATAGTGCTGTTATTAATTAAAGTTCCACCTATTATAAAATATACTGTACATGTAATATTGGAGAGTTTACAAATATTTAAAACGGAATTGTGTTACAATTATTCTTTACAGAAACTTTCATTTTATGAGAGTTTTATAAATACTTAAAACAGAATTGCATTTAATATTCTTTGCACAAAAACATTATTCTTTATTCTTTACATAAAACCGATACATGGAATTTATAATACATTCAAATAGTTTATTACAATGCGAGATTGGGAATTTATTTTTTACAGAAGCTAGGAAATTATTAAAAACCTCGCTATCGCTAGGTTTTTATTTTCCCAGGTTCTGTAAAACACTACAAAAAGTGTGTGTACATTATTTTTTGCAATATGGTGTTTTCAAAATAATGAATAATATTAAAATAATAACATCATTGTTGGAAATGTTTGCGTTCATTATAAACAAACTAACTGACGTTAGCAGTCTGACCAATGTATGTACGCTAAATGCCCAAAATAATTTAGTTGAGACTACAGCAGGCCGTTACACCAATCAGGAATAAAATGGTGGCAAGATAATTGTTGGAGAATCAAAACAAATAACGAACTAAACAAATTAATAAAAACATTATAACATAGTAAACCATATAAGGTCTCTCAGAATTGGTTGACTTGGACATTTGATAAGAATGGATGATCAGAGACTGGTCAAAAAATCCACAAATGGAAACCTATAGGAGTCAGAGCTGTAGGAAGACCGAAGTTCAGATGGGAGGATGACACAATGAACGATCTAAGGAAAATGAAAGTGACTAATTATAGCAAGAGACAGATTGGCATGGAGGGGGATTGTTGAGAAGACCAAAACTTTCACTTTCGAAGCTGTCGTGCCTTAAGATGATGATGATGATATGAATTTATTGTTTTATATTGTTTCAAATAAATTCCAATTAATTTAAAATGCGGTGATTTGTTTCGTAAAATGTATATTAACACTGCCTTTTGGATATATTTTTGTACATACATTGTACGTAGTATAAATAAAGGACAGTGGTTTTACTTTCCGCCCTAGGTAGGTAATTTGTAATATTACAGTATAGTTATATATTTATTTATAGGTTGGTAACCCCAACATTTAGGAAATTGAGCGTTTAATCATGGTCGCCATTCCTGCAAGTACGACAGAACGCACTATCATGCAAAACAAATGTTACATTCTCTCTCTAGTATTCTGCTCTAGGGCAGGTCTTTCACTGCAGTCATAATATTTTCATGCTATGCTTTGCAGCTTTACTAGGGAATTATAGTTGCGGTAGCTTCCCATTGCTTTCCACATTGATGGGATGATGATGATGGCCAGATGATGTTTGTGGACCGTTTGGACATCAAATCTTCCTGACATTTGTCTTAGAGGTGAGGAAAACCCCCAAAAAACACCTCACCCACGAAACTTGTCCCGACCGGAAATCGAACCCGGGCCCGCTGCGTGACAAGGCAGCACGCTACCTCGAGACCAGAGCGGTGGATAATGTTACATGCCGTAACAAATTACAACAATTGAGAAGACCTCCTGGTGATGTACGTAAGACCAAGACAATATTTCATACGAGAAGCAACATGGTATACTGACTATATTCAGATATATCTGATTTATGAATTTAGGCATATGGTCGAATTTATATAGTAGTACCAAACTTGACTTCTTCTTCTTCACGGTTTAGGCTTATTTACTAGCCTGTTCCATCTCCAAATTGCTGCTCTTTCCATCGTTTCTTTGGTCTTCCCAAACTTCTTGTATGCTGCTTTGGGTATTCTATTCTCAGTCATCCTTGCCAAGTGTTCTTTTCAGTTTGTTTTGTATTTCTCTATTGTTGTGTTTAATTCATCTACTTTTAGTTGGTCTTATTTTTGTGTTGTGTTTTTTGTCTGATCTTTGATATCCTGCTATTGGTCTGAGGAATCTCATTTCAGCAGCTTGTATTCTGGCAGAACCAAACTTGACTGTAATAGTAAGTAAGATATTCGTATGGAAATTGTGAAATGCTGGCGTTTCATAAACATTCTCGAGTCTTAACTACTGATATATAACTTGAAATTCAAATTCTTCATATCTTAAATCATTTTGAAACTAAATATATTCTTAAAAATTAACGCGATGCACACGAATGGATTACACAATGAGCCAAAAAGAAATAATCTTAGATACACCAACTAATAGCACATACTCATCCTGCTGATGATGGAATTTAACTTCCGAAAGGCCTTCAAATAATATTTTATGTACACCATTTTAATAGAGTTGAGGCCGAAGGCACCTGCCAACAGGAACATTTATAATTTTTTTAATTTTTAATTTTTATCGTTGACTATTCACCTTAACGGAATTTGATATGAAAGTATTTGTGTAACATTTTTAGCACTTCTATCGTGCCCACCCATTATATACAGGGTGATCTCTAAAGTCACTATCCATTTCCATGAAAACGCAACTTTTTTCTTTGCATACACTGTAAACTTACCACGGAAGAACGGGTAACCATTGTTTGTGTAAGAGCATGCAGATTGTCATATGAAGATGCCAGAGCTGAATTTACCCATAAAGGCACACATTAGTCTGTTTTTAAACAAATTTAGCGTACCGGCAGTGTGTGTGATGAGGCATTTCATGGACGACCATGCGTTTCACCAGAAACAGTGCAGCAGGTTCACATTACTAATGATAGTCCGAAGGCATTAACTCGATGCCTCAGTAGGGAGGTGAATGCCCCTCACAACACAGTGTGGAAAATTCTACATTTCACTCTCCGAAGACGCCCTTATCACGTCTGCTTGATTTACGGAATCGTATCTCAGAATCAGCAGGTTTTTTGCGGTTTAAACGTTAAGGTCTAAATTTCATTTCACAGTTGAAATATGTGTTTTCATCTAGATGGCGGTCATGTAGAAAGGTAGTAGAATATGTGTAATACTTCATAATAACATTGATTTTTCAATCATTGCTTTTCTTCATTGAAGTGGATAGTGACTTTAGAGACAACCTGTACTTCTATATTAAGCGGGTTATTAAACAAAAAAATGGAACCATATTAATCACTAAAGATACTGGTCTTGAAAGGGACCATATCATAAAGTGTAAATCACAGTTGTTATGATCAAGATGGTTTTATTGAAATATAATACCAGGAGCTGATGTTGAAAATGAATATAGAATTTTTAATTGGATATAAAAGAGAAGGATTAAGTAAAGGAATGTTTTCCGTCAGGGCAGATGGGATTACGAGTCAGACCGGACAACTTGTAAACTAATCCTGAATTTGTATGCAACACGCCACACTCATACCATTCCACAATACTACGAGCCCAGCATAACACACGGAATTAAAACTTATTCAAATAAATTCTACAACAATCTAAAATTTTTAAAATCATATTAAATTTTCAGATTATTTTATATAGTTTCCTACTTATTTTATGTTCACTCGAACATGTAATGGCATATCATCATTAAAATTATTAGTTTTGTTTCAGTTCTACTACTACTACTGCTACTACTACTACTACTACTCTACTATTATTTTTTAAGGATTTTCTCTACATTTTATTATAAAATCATATATTACAGAGTGTTACCGAAATGAGTGCAGATTTTTTCGTATGGTATTAGAGTTGGCAACTTTTAAAAGAAATCTAAATTTATATTTGCTCTAACCTCGTCTTCATCATTACCCAGTGTAAGGTATATATATTAATTGGTGTTTCTGGTATAATTTATCATATTTATACTATAATAATAATATTATTATTATTACTATTATTATTATATTATTATTATCGTATTATTATTGTTATTATCGTATAAAATATTGTTTGTACATGAAATTTACATTGCTACATTTAATGTATCTTTAACTCTTTATAATTAGTATGGTGTATATCTATATTTGTCAAATATTTATTTGTATTTGTGCTGGTTGAGTGAAAGAGAAGGCCTGATGGCCTTAACTCTGCTAAAATAAAACATTATTATTATTATTATTATTATTATTATTATTATTATTATTATTATAACATACATACAAATATTTTAACACAATGAATCTTGGGTCGCAAATACATTGTTGTGGGTCTACAGAATAAATCAGCATTTAAAATTGTTGAACGCATTGTTGTTTATTTATTAATTCTAAGAAAAATGGAAGGTATTACATGTTACTTTTACAGTAATTGTTAGAAATTGTGGCCATTGACTGAATGCACAGCTCTAGAACTTGTAAGCAAGGGTGGTGGCAGCGGCTGCGGAAATCAGGAGCATCCATATATTCTTAGAGTTCATCAGTCCGAGGTGAGACGCGCGGATCTGTGCATTCAGGTCAATGGTCGCCATTTCCAACAATTATTGTAAAATAACATGTAATACCTTCCATTTTCTAGAATTAATAAATAAACAACAATGCGTTCAACAATTTTAAATGCTGTTTTATTCTGTAGACCCACAACAATGCATTTCCGACCCAAGGTTCATTGTGTTTAAATAATTGTATGGATGTTCCCTACCACCACACGAAAAATGTGCACTCATTTCGGTAACACCTTGTACATTATATATATATATATCTTCTCTTATTATACTCCGTCTTTCTCAATTGAGGAAGACGGAGTACAAACATAAAAAATAATAAAAAAGTATATATATGTTATTTTATAATAATAACAGGGACACTAAAAAGAACTTGAAAAATAAAGCTAGGAAAGACTCTATAATGAAATTTATGCAAGACAATGGCAGTGCCTATTATTACTTATGGAT
This sequence comes from Diploptera punctata, assembly GCA_030220185.1. Taxonomy (NCBI): domain Eukaryota; kingdom Metazoa; phylum Arthropoda; class Insecta; order Blattodea; family Blaberidae; genus Diploptera; species Diploptera punctata. The sequence continues at coordinate 1,638,576 of JASPKZ010003834.1, forward strand.
CCGAAACATGGACAGTGACAACACAACAATCAGCCAGAATACAAGCTGCTGAAATGAAATTCCTCAGACCAATAGCAGGATATCAAAGAACAGACAAAAAAAACATAACACAGAAATACGACAACTAAAAGTAGAGGAATTCAACAGAACAATAGAAAATACAGAACAAACTGAAAAGAACACTTGGCAAGAATGACTGAGAATAGAATACCAAAAGCAGCATACAGATATTCACCACGATGAAGAAGTTTGGGAAGACCAAAGAAAATATGGAAAAAGCAGCAATTTGGAGCCGGAACAGGCTAGTAAATAAGCCTAAACTGTGAAGAAGAAGAAGAATAGAATATAATATATCCTCAATGGTGTAAAGTAAAATAAAAATAAATATAAGTATAGATTTCTCTACATTACAGTAGTTATACTTCAGCCTAAATATATTTTGATCCGCCACAGATTTCTGTCATCAGCATCTTCTTCTTTGAGGTCTCTGGTGATCATGTTTCTTCTCACTTCATCCATCCACTGTTCCCTGGGTTTCCCCCTCCCCTTCCTTCTTCTGCCTTCAACATTCCAACCCAGCATTAGTCTTGGGATTCTGTTATTCTCCATCTTCGTCAGATGTCCATACAATTTCAATATTCGTTCTTCTATTACTCTATAATATTATGTTTAACATTAATTATTTCTCTAATTTTCTGGTTCCGAATGTTCTCCTTTCTTGATATTATGTCTAACAGAGGAATGGAAATACAGAGATCAAGTTCTTCAAAACGTGAAACATTTCGAATATCTTGGTAAGACGTTGAAAATGAACGGAAAGTGGAAAAAACACATTGATATAGCATTATTTAAAGGGAGGGGACAACTTAACAGTGTACTCGGTATTCTGGGTCGAGTGCCTGATATTCCAGTCAGCACATTAGAAAAAATGTATGGAGCTATGGTCAGGCCAGTCATGCACTATAGTAGTGAGATTTGGGTTTTCCAAAGAACGGAAATACTAAATAAGGTATATACGCATTTTCTAAAGTATATTACAGGACTTAGTAAGGCCGTTTCTACTGTGGAATTTTATATGAATTCGGGTCATTCCAGGACGATATTAACTGTAAAATTCGTGTACTCAAATACTGGTTGCGAGTAATCCAAGGTGAACAAACAATGCTTAGAGCAATTTGCTACGACCACCAAATTAAAAACATAGATGTTAAATTTTGGGCAGACGAGGTTAGGAGAGAACTCCAAAAGATTGGGATGGGCCTGGATATGGGAAAAAGGGACTGAAAATCGCAAGAACGTGTGGAGAAAAATAAGGAGGAGGTACTTAGATGTAAACCAACAAGATACCTTCGCCCGAATGTACAGGAAAACGCTCACTGTGTTTACAAAGAGACCTAAAACACGTCTGGGGAAAAGAATCGTATATACTCAACCTAGGATTTAAGGAGAGATCAGGACTTGCTTGGTTTAGGCTAGGGGCATGGAAATTTCTAAAAATTAGCGACGATCAAGATATGCGAATATGTCCAATGTGCGGGAACTTTGAAGATGAGATACATATATTGGGAAAATGTAATGATTTAGAATATTGGAGACGTCAGTTATTACCGGAAAGATTTCTAAATTCAAATCGGGAAAGATTGGCATGCTACGAGTTATTGGTAAATCCAGAAAATTGGATAAACCTCGGTAAATTTCTGGACAAAACGCGAAAAATAAGGACAACACTCATTCATGAATAAATATATGTTATCAAAATGCAATACCATTAATTATTAACAATTATATATAAATTAATTAGTGTATAATGCTGTTGTGTTATTATTTAATTGTAATATTAATGTGTTTTCTTTATGTAATTGTAATGTTAATGTTTTTTTTAGTGTATAGTGCTATTGTGTTATTACTTAATTGTAATATTATTGTGTTTTCTTTATGTAATTGTAAGGTTAATGTTTTTAGTGTATAATGCTATTGTGTTATTATTTAATTGTAATATTATTATTGTGTTTTCTTTATGTAATTGTAATATTATTGCTGTTTTTGTTTATTTTTCTTTACACTAGTACCAATTATTACTTTATTGTAACGGACTGTCAACAGCACGTACGGCTTACTGCCCGTGCGACCCATATTTGTAAATAATATTGTAAATATCTTACTTTTTGTCTAATAAAGTCCTACTACTACTACTACCTATCAGCAAAAATCGATCTCTGTTATCAATAATTGTTTCGCTTGGTGTCTACCTAAAGTCTACTACTACTAATAATAATCCATCCATAGTAATTCTGCCCGAGGACAGGTTTTTCACTGCAATCACAGTATTTTCATGCTATGCTTTGCAGCCTTACTAGGGAATTATAGGTGTGGTAGCTTCCCGTTGATTTCCACACCGGTGAAGGATGATGATATTGGCCGGATGATTTTCGGGGACCGTTGGGCCTTAAGCTTCCAGACATTTGTCTTACAGGTGAGGGAAAACTCCGAAAAAACCTCACCCAGGAGCCTGTCCCGATCGGGAATCGAACCCGGGACCGCTGCGTGACAAGGCAGCATGCTACCTCGAGACCACAGCGGCGGATTAAATAATAATAATAATGAACATGTTAAGTTGCAAAATGACCTAGACAGGTCCACGCTATTTGATCTGCCTTTGCTTCCCAGTCTTTTAGATTAGTAAAATAAAGTTTTTTTTTGAAGACTTTATTTAGAATGGTTCTGAGGGCTGTGAGTGTGGTTTTACGCGAACGCATTAATAATTATTCAATAATCTCTTTAGCGGCCGCCATGTTTATTTTCTCATGACATAACTGGATGCATATGATGCAGTTAACAAAATAAATATAGCCTATATTTTGTAGGCCTAAAGCAGGATAACCTGGGTAAGTGGTAGAAAATGCCTTAAAGCCTTAACTCTGCCAGGTAAAAATAAGACTATTATTATTATTATTATTATTATTATTATTATTATTATTATTAATTCGACTTGCTCAATAATTTTCCTAGTTTACGCTGTTCCAGGAAACACATTTTTCTGATTTGCCTTTATTTCTCCAGTATTTTCTTCGCCATAACTCAGTGTACTTACATCCACCCAAAATTTAAAAATGAACTTCCCTACACCGCAAACATTCATACTGTTAGATACTCTACTGTCTACATGGTTCAGTAAATTTATATCTTCTCAATAATTGAAAATACCTCGCCAAGCAATTATTCCATTTTTGTTACCGGTAACTTAATTCTGCAGGTTTTCTGGGTTTACTAACTATGAATTGGACGGCATTATGCATCAACCGGCTATACGATATTATGTAAGTTTCGAGAGTATATTATGTTTTAAGTTTAACCCAATCTTCACTATTTATTGTAGCGCAAAACTAACAATACTGATTTTGCAAGTTATTTTACTTATTTGACAGGCATCAACAATCTAAGAACTGAAACATTTGACGCTTAGCTGCATGATGCAAAATTTAGATTATAATTTATGAAGATCTGGTTCCATAGCCGTTTGTTGCAAAAGACTGAATCCCTGATTGGACTGTTGGTGTTTACATTTTTCTGTAATAATAAGGCTATATTTAAAGATTTGGCGCTAAAAGTATGCGTATACTTACTTCATGATCCAGTGCACAGATGGCATCAAAATTTGTTTTTTTTTTTAATATCGCTTCGTCAGTTGATGCATAATATCGTCCAATTGTTCTAACGAAATGTGTTCTTGATGTATACTTAATTCTATGTAGAGTTTTTAACATTAATAATAATAATAATAATAATAATAATAATAATAATAATAATAATAATAATAATAATAATAACAACAACACTCCTTGTTGCGATAGGTTTAGAATGCCCTTGGACTACCAGATTTCTGGCCTGACATTCATATGTGTTAATTACAGAGGTGAACGATCAATCCAGACAGTATAGGGGTGATATGTTCAATGTGTTGGGCACCCCCAGCCGTTATAGCCGTTTTTCTCAACCTGGAATTGCTACTTACTCTAGCTTTCATACTTCTCCCCACTCCATCTATCCAACGTTCTCTAGGTCTGCCTCTTCCACTTCTTCCATTAGCTTTCCAATCAAGGATCTTGCTTGGTATTCTATTTTCTTCCATTCTTATGACGTGTTCATACCATTTCAAATGTTTTTCTTATATTTTTTTTCTAATATGTGTTTTTCAACTTGCATAATTTTCCTTATTGTCCTGTTTTTAATTTATACAGTCTTGAAATTCTTGTCGATCGCCTCGAAAAATCTATTTCTACTGCTGACATCTTGTTGGCTTCTTACTGTCCAGGTTTCGGACCCATATATAAAAGTGCAAATAATAATAATAATAATAATAATAATAATAATAATAATAATAATAATAATAATAATAATAATAATAATAATAATAATAATAATAATACTGAACGGATTGGCCCAAGTAGTAGTTGAACTTTTTTCCTGGTTTTCCTCAGTCTGTAAGGCAAATGCTAAATTGGAATTTTATTCCCAGGACCATTTCGTTATATTAACCTATTTATTTGTATCTTTTAAACATAAAGTTTAAATATAGATTAATGGAACTAGTTTACGTATGTAACTTGTTAATTGATACTATATTTAGGCCTACAATATTAAAACGTAATGGTTAGAAAAACTCACTAAGAAGTAACAAACAAACTCACAGGAACTATCGAATCTGGAGATTCAGGACTGCTTGGACATATGTTCTCCATACATCCTTATCCTGAACTAATGTTTTCCAATCATTCTCTGTATAATTCACTTTCTTCAAATAATGTTATTCCCCTACCTCTTCTTGTCCTGTCTACTGATCTCTTTGCCTCTGTTTTTCCTACAAGAAATTTACATGTCCCAGTTTCATTCCCCATTCGTGCCACGTGTCCTTCCAATCGCAGTCTATGTGACTTAACTGTGCGGTTTCACATAAAACTAATATAGCTAATTGTTACACTGTTTTCAACGTTCAAATATCTGTTCATCTTTTTCTTCGGATCAAAAGTACAATTTCTAAGCACTTTATTCTCAAATACTCGCAATATTTTCTCCTCTCGTAAAGTGAGATACAAAGTGCCGCCAGGTGTAACTGGAAGAATAATTTCATATTTGCTTTAATATTTTTTGAGAAGTTGTAATGACAGAATTCCTTGTGGACTAATGTAGAGGGATAAATAATTGTGATTCTATATAATATTTCATTTATTTATTTATAAAATGAAACATTACAAAACCCACAGGATTATTAAAAATAAATCAACCATTAAATTGAACAAATACACAAATAATAATAATAAAATATAGTAATTCAAACCACAATAGTATAAAATACAATTTTATTCGTAATTTGAAAAAAATAGCGCCCAGGGTGTAGTAATAGTATAAAAGATATTCTACTGACTAGTGGTACTATACTCCCCTCTGGTTCCGATAATCGAAGTTCAAACCCTGTCGGGGCCGAAATATTTTCGTTATTGGATACTTATTGCTGTTGCCGCTTCCCCACTCTTAATCTCCATTTTTGTCTGTGTAGCGCATCTTTTAAATTCAGTCCTATGGCTCCCAACCTCTAATCATATTTTCCTTCCACTTAGAAATTTTCCTTCCTCTCTTTTTTTCTGCCAGGTTTCTACCAATTGAAAATCTTCTTCGGCCATCTATCATTTCTCATACTCATCACATGTTCCAACCATTTTAATGATCTTTGTTCAATTCAATACTAGTGAAATTCATATCAAATTCCGTTGAGGTGAAGTCATATGATGAAAGTTAAAAATTAAATTGTACCTGTGGTAGGTGCCGTCGTCCTCAACCTTGTTAATATATGTATATGAAATTAACTGGAGCGCTTTCGGAAGTTACCTTCCATCATCTGCAGGTTATGTTTCCGCTACTTGTTGTTGTGTACGGTGATGTATACTCCAACTGTTTGTAGCAGCAAAGTAGTTTGGAGTATACATCACCGTACACAACAACAACAAGTAACGAAAACTCAACCTTCAGATGATGGAAGGTAACTTCCGAAAGCGCTCCAGTTAATTTCATATACATATATTAACAAGGTTGAGGACGACGGCACCTACCAACAGGTACGATTTAATTTTTAACTTTCATTATTTGTTCAATTCGTTTGAAGATTGTTTCTACTGTATCCATCCTACTTATTTTCCGAACACCTCAAATATTCCATTTCCAGCGCTAAGATTTTCTTTTCTATTTATTCATAACACACCATCTTTCATTTCGATAGCAAGAAACTGTTTATATCTAACTTCTAGCAATCCTTTTAGCGAATTACGAAGCAATGAAGTTATTGAGATTGTTCTCAAGAAAAGTTTTTGAAAAAGAATTACAGATATCTACATATCCACCGATTCGTATCTATTAGACGTCGAAAATGACCATGGCCAATATATATATATATATAGGCCTATATATATAGTGTGTGTGTTTGTGTGTCCGTCCGTTAACGTTCTAGCGGCCGCAATTTTTGTTTCGTCGAAACAAAACTTGATATAGCCTATAGCAATTGATTAAAAAATATATGATCGATTTCGTTAGTGAAATCAGACAATTAGGTATAGGAGTTTATGTGAAAAGAAAATTTTAAAATTGCCATAGCAGTCGCATTTTTGTGTGTTTCACAGCGAATTTCCGTATATTATATTAAAATGAATCTAGGAAGACACTCGCCAAAAATCATCAAAATCCAACAATTAGAAGTGGGGGTTTACCGGAAACTCAAAATTAAAAATCGACTGAATTGACTATTTTTTATATAATATATACAAGAGAATATGTTTAAATTGAGTATTTAGTACATAGAATATTAGGCACCGAAATATGTGTTTACATTGTTAAACCGGTTTTAGATAGATATTATTATTCTTATTATTATTATTATTATTATTATTATTATTATTATTATTATTATTATTATTATTACAGTTTTATGCTGAGCTGAACAACCCGCTGGCGTTGTAGGGGAAATGTTCCAGTGACGTCAGGTGTCCGGTCGCCGTGTTCAGACAGAACTATTATACATTTCCAAAACATACTACTTACGTTATTCAAAACAGCAAAACTGGAGGTGGTAGCTTGAAGGTCAACGTTTGTGGATTAATGTATAGCTTATGATTTCATTCTTGCAGTTATATTAGCTCTCCCACGTGCTTTGTTTCCGTTCGTTTCCACTTCTACGGCTTGTTGTTCAGCTTAGAATATAACAGTGCTATTATTTTATTATTATCGGCCGCGGTGGACCAGTAGTTGTGTTCCTTCCCTCTGGTCCCAAGTGTCGCGGGTTGAAACCCGGCAGGGGTCCATTTATTTTATTATAGGATGGAAACATCCAAGGAGCAACTCCTCTGTGAAGAACTTTAAGCCGTGGGTCCCGAGTGTAAAGATTTTTAGGCTCGTAAAAGATAATTAAGGTCCCGCGCCGTAGCCGAGCGGTTAAGTAGGAAGCCTTGGCGCAGAGCTACGGGACTTGCGCTGGTTCGAGTCTCCATGGGGGAAGAAATTTTCTCATGGTATTTCGGCAAGTATGGGACCGGTGCCCACCCAGCATCGTGAGGCAATTGGGTAGCTACAATAAGTAGCGGCTCCAGGTTGAGGAACCAGCTATAACGGCTGGGAGACTCGACATGCTAACCACATGTCACCCCTACACTGGCTGTTGATCATCTACCTCTGTGATTGACACATGTGGATGTGAAGGGCCAGCAGCCGGCTGGTAAAAGGGTAACCGCTGAAAAGTGGAAAGACCCTCAATCGGAATCGGAAAAGATAATTAAGTCTAAAAAAAGAGGCCTCTTAGCTAACTTTACAGACCTCCTTCATCCTAGTAATATCTCAGTTGTCTAATAGATGTCTCATTGGGTCGGTACATTGACCGCATACCATTCATTACATCTTCATGGAATTAAATGTAACTAAATAAACTTGATCTAGTAATTCGTAATAAAGGAGAAGCTAGGGTCCAACATTGGGCTGTTACACTATTGTAGATGCAGGTTGTTATTATTATTATTATTATTATTATTATTACTTCCGTTCTGTAGAATTTATATGAAAAGCAAATTCAGTAGCATATTTTCATTCCATTTCATAATGCTTGTTTAATATAGTTGCAAAGTTAATATAACAGATGTTTTCAATGACTTTATTATTGATAAAAAACCTTAATATCCTATTTGTTATTTATATCTCATGATGAAATTGATTGACATGTTTTATAAACAATTATAATTCTACTTCTAGTCTCCCCCGCTCTTGTCTAGACCATCTTGTAATCTTGTAAGCCCATATTTCCCTACAGGGAATAATTTGAACCATACTTATTTAGTTACACTTGTTTTCGTATAAATATCATTTTAGTGGTCCGTGTTCAGCGTTCCGCCTCATACTGACATCTAGGAAACCAAGGTAATGCTAGGACGGGAAAATTCGGTAAATTTTGCTTTGAGGCCTTTTCATTCAGGCTTAAGGATCTTTTACTAGCCTGAAAATCTTCAGACTCGGGACCCACTGCTTAAAATCCCTCCCGGAGGACTTGCTCCTTGGATTTTTCCATCCTAAAAAAATCCATCGACCCCGGCCGGGTTTGAACCCGCGACCCGCGGGACCAGAGGTAAGGAGCATAACCACTAGTCCACCGCGGCCGATTTGTCTAGATCATAAAATGTTGAATATTCTATTTGAAGATACAGGCATCTGTGGTCTAGGAGACAAGTGTCCTTGGCTTTGGTTACGAAGATCGTATAGTCAAACTCGGTCGGGGTTAAAGGATTTTTTTAGGATAGAGAAATCCAAGTGATAAGTCCTCCGGAAGGGACTTCAAGCCATGAATCCCATGTCTGAAGTTTTTTGGGCTTATAAATTAACCTCAAGCCTAAATAAAGCGCTTGAGTATTAAAATGGTATGTGTCCACTTTGTTACATTTGGAGAACACAGCATTTTCTCCTAATACTGGTTTAAATACTATGTTATAAATAGTAAGGACAAATAATTTATTTGTTGTTTTAATAGACACTTGGTTATACCTGAAAAAATACACTTAGGCCTATAAACATAAATATATACAGTGCGTAGCATAAGTCACTTAACCATTGCACATGGTTGCAGGGAAAAATATCAGATTGTTTGAAGGGGTTTGAATACGGGACCTTCAGAATATAGTCTCAAACACTACTTAATAATACAATGGAGATAACTTTGAACATTTTCGGTGCTTTATTTTTTGTATATATGTTGTGAGCTACAGAAAATAATATATTTACATTTACTGTTAACTGACTTATGCTGCTCCCTGTGCTGTTTAGCTATTAGCAGATATCCTTACTTGTAAATTAACCAAAAGTGGACATGACCCATTTTAATACCAATGGCTTAATTTTTTCCCCCAAAAGCCACAAGTTGTCATTTTGACGTTTCTGATGTTCCCTCCGGCATGGCGTACTTGTAACCAAATTCTGAGCTTGGGGGGCCTAGAAAGCGGGGTTACCCTGCCCCGATTATATGTGAGTTGATGATGGTGGTAATGGTGCGCCAGAAGAGGCCTTGAACTAAACTTAAGCCAATTAGGCGAATATGATATTGATGGCCAGATGATGTTCGGGGACCGTTTGGGCCTTAAAGTATCCTGACATTTATCTTACAGGTGAGGAAAAACTCCGAAAAACTTTACCCAGAAAACTTGCCCGACCGGGGATCGAACCCGGGCCCACCGCATGACAAGGCAGCTACCTCAGGGCTTAATCAGAGGTTCAGACTAAAATTTAATCGGCCTTTCCTATCGCGTGAGCACTTTAGGTTCCTGCTAGATGTCTCTTTGAGCGATCTGCTAACCATGTGTCTCTTGTTGACATGTGTACGAAATAGGCGTAACTAAATTAGTTTGGTTAATTAACTCTCGATAGGGAGCACCCTCGTTCCACATGACGATGTAGGGTATTAACTAGACTACTTAAAGATAATGTACATCACTATTATATATTTTTTCCATTCTGTTCGTGTTCCTTTGGTCCAAAAATTATCATAAGTAATGCCACGAGTGATTTAAAATTTATCTACAGGATTTGTAAATCAAGAGTGGCAATTGTTAGGACTATTTAACGTATAAAATAAGCTGTTTACTCACAAATCATTATTTAAATATAGTTATTTAAAAATATTTATATATTTAATGTAAACGGCAATGTTTGAAAACAAATGAGAAATGCTTGGTTATGTTTCATCTGTTCATCATTGCAACTTGATCATATATTTTTTTATAGCCAAATAGGATCGCAATATTGGAAGAATGCACCCTGGAGGAGAAAATAATGAAACACATCACACTGTATATTATAATTACCAACATAATAAGTTATTTTTTTAGGAAACAACTCACTCAAATCATTATTTAAAAACACAATTATTGAATGTACGATAACAAAATGTGTAGTTCGAAGGAGTCTGTTCATTATGTGCTATATTCAATGTATTCGTTGGAGAGTCAGTCACTGCGAAATAATGCTCTGACCTGTTCAGAATATTAAAAAAAATGGACTTTCTTTATTTTGGTAAACATAATTCGATAAATATCGAGGTGAAACACGACTGTCATTGGTTGTAAAAAAAAATTCATTGCAACGTAATTCGTCATTGACTGCTATTTGGGCATGAGTTAAATAGTCTTAACAATTGTATTCTCGGGGCACGCCGCGCCAAAGTGTAGTTTGAATAAGGCATTAAATTATATTCCGGAAGGTTGGGGGTTAGAGTCTCGATATGAGGATTTTTAAACTGGCTCAAACTTTCTGGCGGGGCAATGGCCGTGGGGTCAACTTAACCTCTAACAGAAATTAATACCAGACACTTGTTCTGGGGGTAAAGGTGGCCGTCGTACATGGCTGACAACCCGATTAACATCTCGTGCCGAGTTTTGTGAGCCTTAACTTCCCACCCGACATCCTAAGGCCTAAAGTGGGATTACTTTATCTTTATGCTAAATATAACTTTGTCCAACATTTGTATAATAATAATAATAATAATAATAATAATAATAATAATAATAATAATAATAATAATAATAATAATAATAATAATAATAATAATAATAATAATAATAATAATAATAATAATAGTAATAATAGTAATAATAATAGTAATAATAGTAATAATAATAATAATAATAATAAGAATAATAATAATAGTAATAATAATAATAGTAACAACAATAATAATAATAGTAACAACAATAATAATAATAGTAACAACAATAATAATAATAGTAACAACAATAATAATAATAGTAACAACAATAATAATGATCCATCCATCCATAGTAATTCTACCCGAAGGCAGGTCCTTCACTGCAATCATAGCATTTTCATGCTATGCTTGCAGCTTTACTAGGGAATTGTAGGTGTGGTAGCTTCCCGTTGCTTTCCACACCGGTGAAGGATGATGATGATGATGATAATGATAAGGATGATGATGATGATGATGATGGCCATATGATTTCGGGGACCGTTTATGCCTTAAAGTTTTTCCTGACATTTGTCTTACAGGTGAGGAAAAACCCCGATAAAAACCTCATCGAGAAAAACTGCCCCGACCGGGGATCGAACCCGGACCCGCTGCGTGACAAGGCAGCACGCTACCTCGAGACCACAGCGGTGGACAATAATAATGATAATAACAATAATAATAATACTAATAACAATGATAATAATAATAATTTTTATTCAAACTAGCAGTCACCACTGTGGAATCAGTATAACGTTGTTGCGTCGTAAGCAGCGGACACGCGTTCGACCACCGATAGGAACAATTTTTTGGGAGAGATTTTATCGGGATTTTCCTCAGCTCTAAGACAAATGTCATAATCGTTAGACCCAAATAGTCCCCGAACATAATCTGGCCATTAAATTAATCAATATCATATTCACCTTGTTTAGTATGAATGATCATGTGAATTGTGTGTCTTGTCTTAAATGTTTGTGCTGTCTCAGAGGGGGTTCATAATTGAGATGATCTCTCATTCGGGGAAGGCTCCCATATCCTTGTGTGTGGAAAAAAGTATGTGTGTGATCCACAGATAAAAATCCTCTCCCGACTAGTCATGTCCGCATGTCCTCGGATGTACACGAACAAATTAATAAAAAAGGGACAGGTTTAATCAACTAAGAGTAAAAAAAGAAAAAGAGAAAAATCTTATATTTCATTAAACCAATGAAATAGCATAATATATAGAAAATATGTAATTTTTTACTTTAATTAACTCTGCAAGTAATTATAACTAATCTATTATTATTATTATTATTATTATTATTATTATTATTATTATCATTATTATTATTATTATTATCATTATTATTAATGCCCCAGTTTGTCCTTTTTGGACATTTCTGGTGTTTTATTCTGGCATTGGCGTAATTGTAACCCACGTCTGAGGTTGGGGCGCCTGGAAGGTGGGATTACGAAGCCCCGATGATATGATGGGTGATGATGATGATAGTGGTGCGTGAGGTGAGTCCCTAATCCTAAGCTTAATCTAAGATGAATATAAATTATGACGATTGCGATGGCCATTTGATGTTCGGGGACCGTTTGCGTCTTAAAGTTTCCTGACATTTGTCTTACAGATGAGGAAAAACCCCGATAACAACGTCACCCAGGAAACTGTCCCGACCGGGGATCGAACCCGGGCACGCTGCGTATCAAGGCAGCACGCTACCTCGAGACTACAGCGGTGGAATTATTATTATTATTATTATTATTATTTGTTATTATCATCACTTTGGTTGAAAGGTTTTGTTTGTTTAATGTCGGGCAGATTTGAATGATGCACAGTTTCGAAGATGTTTAAGATCATATATTTAACGGTATATTAAAAACCCACGGTTATTACCATCGAAACGACCATTTATTTCAAAGGAAGATGACAGAAACCAGTTGTAGCAATAAAACAAAATGGCGAGCATCCAAATTACCAAGCTCTATGGTCTAGCGTGTCTGTCACCATCTCTTTTAGCTAACCGATCTCTTCTCTAACTTTAAATAATGATTCCGAGGCTCACCGAATTTGTTTGTTCTTGCCATTTACCCCTAAGCTCACTTGAACTGTGGCCAAACGAATGTCAAATTAAAAATAAACGTATACAGTAGAGGCTACGCTTTGCCTCGCACATTGATGGCATAATGTTTTAAATTTTAAAATAGGTTTTCCCTATCTCGCGGTTTAAGTCGCGAAATAAAAGTACTGGGAACGTTCAATGAAGCTGTTCACGTATTCACGTTTCGTGCAAAGACCCGCGGGTTAATTCTTAACAAAAATAGTGCATAAAAACAGGATGGTTTAATGTTTAAATGCATGAAATACGCTAGATACGTGCACAGTATCTATTGTTCATTCATTACTTATTTAATTTCACACTATCTGATTTCAGTAATTCATGCCCTTATAAAATGGACGTGGAATTGCCGTATACTGCAAAATTTAAAAAAAAAAACTAGTTTCAACAATGTATGAATATGCCACGAAAAACGTAATTTTACAAGAAAATAAGTGACAAAATCCTCTTCAAAATGTATCTTGTCCATAGAGATATGTCTCTTCTTTGAAGTTATAAACTAACTAACTCACTGGCACTATCGAACCCCTAGGTTCATGGCCGCGCGGACATAAGCTCTCCATACATCCCTATCCTGAGCTAATGTTTTCCAAGCATTCTTTGTATAATCTACTTCCCTCAAATCTTGATTAATGTTATTTTGCCACCTCATTCTTGGTCTACCAACTGGAAGTTTCCCTCTAGTTTTCCTACAAGAAGCTTCCATACACGTCTTTCATTCCTCATTCTTACCACATGTCCTGTCCCGCAGTCTACGAGACTTAACTGTGGCTTTCTATAAAGACAATGTAGTTAACTGTTATGTAGTCTTCTCCACTCACCTGTCTGTTCATCTCTCTTCGATCCAAACATTTTCCTAAGAACTTTATCTCAAATACTCGTAATCTCCTTTTCTCCCTTAAAGTAAGAGTCAATGTTTCCCATCCATATAATATAACTGGTTGAAAAACAGCTTTATATATTTTCAGTTTAATGTTTTTTGAAAGGATTTGGGACGACAAGAGTCCAAGTAATGCATAATACATGCATTTCCAGAACTTTAAAGTTCTAAAAGGGGAATTTATTTTTGGTTTACAAAACTATTATTTTATTATTAATTTATTAGAACTATTTATTGTAGCTATTAATGTTGATACCGTTTTATGTATTTTTAAATGGTATTTGAGTATTTTCTTCAACTCGAAAAAGTTGGTGGCTACATTGTCTAACATTTTCTGTATGTAAAGGTACTTTAGGCCTATCAATTTTAGATTCTATATTTCGAAGTTATGGTAATGAAGTTTCCGGGACATTCCGCGTTCCTTCATTTTGATACATTTTTAAATTGTAATAAATTGATTCGGTGTTTACTTAATGAAAATTCACCACTTTTTAATATATCTGTCTATTAAAGTTATACATAATTTTACATTATTTAAATTTAATATTCGTAAGAGTTGTTTCAATACACTGTATCTTCATCATATGGTAAATAGAGTATGTACATAAATAGAATATTTATTTGTATTTATGATATTTATCTGATGGAGGTACAGTGTATTGAAACAGCTGTTACGAATGTTAAATAAAATAAATATATATGAAATACATATTAAATATTAATTAATATGTTTTATTTATTACATTTTAAGCTGTCCCGAACGGATCGTTTTTGTCACGCAAAACGTGTTTTAGACCTTTAGTTAATTTTCGCGGGTATGTAGATAATCTGTCGCCTGTTAGTCAACTCATGTTTTCGAATTTTTCGATAATAATTACTGTCACATTAATCATGCTGTCATATAAGTTACAACATTTACATTGTGCATTTATATCGAAAAAATGTATTGGCGGCACTATTGCCAGTTGAAACAAATAAAATAATTACATTCTAACTAGCTCATTAGAGTTTTATTCCTGGTTCCACTAACAAATGTAAAAGATCTCTCAGGCAGGGAATAATGTTCTGTCAGATAATGGAAACAGGCTTCACGTGGACACTCAAAGCAGAGCTTCAAGTAAACGTAAATGTTTTTTATTATAAATACTTGTTCTATATGATCATAAATAATATGGAAATTTTGGTATATGCAAGAAGAAAACAAAAAGTACAATGGAATAAGAGGCCTCCAAGCAAAATTTACTGATCCTCATACATCCAGGTAACAATATCTTTGTTGCCTACTTGATTCCCATTATGTCGGTAAAGTGACCACATATCACTTGTGACATCTGTAGGAAAATAAGCGTAACTAAATTAGCTTGGTCAAGAAACTCCTAATAAAGGAGGGACTAAGGCTACCGAAAAAAAAATGTAATTTGACACTAGTTAAAGTTGTACTCGTTCCCCTTTTCCTTTATTTTAATAAGAATGTTAGATAAATTTGATGGCGTTATGAATCAATCAGCTATGCGCAATTTTGTAAGTTTCGAGAAAAATACGTTTAAAGTTTGTCATTCTTCACTATTTATCGTAGCGCCAAACTAACAATACTGGAAATTGCAATTATTTTCCTTGTTTGACAGTTATGCATGAACAATCTAAAAGCGGGAACTTTTGGCGCTTAGCTGCATGATGCAAACTTTAAATTAGCATTCATTAAGATCTGGTTTCATAACCGTTTCTTGCAAAACACAGAATCTCTGATAGGACTGATGGCGTTTACATTTTTCTTTAATGATAAGGCTATATTTAAAGATTTGGCGCTAAAAGTGTGCATACACTTATTTCACGAGCTAGTGCAACAGATGTCACCATAATATCATTTTTTAAAAAGGCGCTTAGCCCGTTGATGCATAACATCGTCCAATTGCATATATATTTTTTTGTCTAATGCCACCAGGTTGTCTTTTATGACATTTATGCTTTTCTCCCCTGGCATTGGCATAATTGCAACCCACTTCTGAAGTTTGGGTCACCTAAAATACGGAGTTACGTTACCTCGATTATATGATGGGAGATAAATGATAATGAAGCGCCAGAAGAGTTCTTAAGCTAAACTTAACCTAAATTCCAGACCATGAGAAACCACAGGAATAATTCCCTTTAAGGAAAAATTCCTATGGTTTGACCGGGAATCGAACCCGGGACCTCACGAACAGTAGTCAGTAACGCTGACTACTAGCCCATGAGGATGTTTGTTATAGGATACATTGCTAGTTTAAGGATTAATTCTTCCATTTCATTGTTACAGAAATTGTGCTTAGACCAATTTTAGGACATAGGAGTTGCCTATTTTAACTGTGCTCGAAAACTCCCGAGATTCGAAATTCTGATGTTGTCCGTGAAACTGGTGATTGTTTTCTCTTATTTATATTTTGGCTAATTCTGTAACACGGAAATAAATACCTATTAAAATGTCTTCGAAATACTCTACTAGCCAGATACAAAGCTATCGGATTTAGGCAAGAATTAGAGAATATAAGGTAATTCGTTATTTCGTCTAGGTACATCATAAATATGGTAGAATTGTCCAGATGTTGTGAAGAAATAATAAATGATAGAAAGCACCTGGGAATAAAACAAATAATATAGGCAATTGCTATTGCTGTAACCACTTTTGCACTCCTATACCTCGCAAGCTCTTGTTCACTATTTGCAAGTTCGGATGGAATTTCTCTAGCACTTTTTTTCAGTATTCTAGCAGTCAATATACTAAAAGCAAACAGCAATATTGGAAGAGCCACTCCATCAAATGTAAACGATAGTATGTAAAAGGTCTCTGCCCAATTTTCATATTTCATTACTGGGTAACATACACCATTCGGGAATTCAAACACAATTAACGCTGGAATGAGTGCGAGCATTAATGACAGCATCCAAACAACTGTTATAACTGTTATGACTTTAGTCCTTGGTTTAAAATAGCAGCTATTTTCTTTGAAAGCTGAGATTGTTGCAAAATATCTTTGTCCACTGATAGCAACAACTGAAAGCTCTATCAAAGCGTGAATTAAAAAACGAAAAACTGCAAAAGCTTTACAGACGCTAAACATTTCGTCGTTATGATATTTTATAAGGTAATACATAGGTGCATTTACAAACAGGTTTAGAATATCTGCTACAGCTAGATTTAACACCATGATGTTTGCATTTGTTCTGATTTCTTTGTGACGGAAGAAGATAATAAACAATGTAACATTCCCAATTGTTCCTATTGTTAATATAATTACGTACACAATTGGGTAAATGTAATATTGAAAAATGATTCAAGGTTTGTTTTTCATTTAAATATTCTAAACACTGTTCTTTTTCTTGAAGAACACTGAGAACACCAATCCACGGGAACACTAATTTTGATGTTATATTGCAGTCATTCCATTTCTCCTCCATTTCAGTCATTTTAACTTTAAAGTAATTCACTTGTTTTAAACGTTGTCTTATTGTATGTAGAGAACAATTGTTGGCCTTTGAACGTTTGTTACAATTAAAATTGTTTATTTTCTTGCTGTAAACATTTTGCAGAAGCACAGATTTCAAAAACTTCCTCAACATCAGTCAAATGGAATTTCAGTTGTCTTATATTGGTGTATAGTTTATTGAATCTCTCAAAATCATTAGTGGTATATTTAAAAATATTTTGTGTTTTGTTAATCCAAAATCTTTTATGAATCACATATTTTTCAGTCAGATTGCAAATCTCGTTGGCGTCTGTTATATTTCTTGTTGACAATATTTGTCTCAATAGTGTGGTATTAATATCAGAGATTTCTGCGCTGAGTTTTAAATTTTGTTCTATTATTTCATAATATTCATCTGCTGGGTCCGATGTAAATATAATATCGAATAATGAGAAAACCATCACCTGTAAATGATAAAAAAAAGAATACATTAATACAAACAGCAACTCCACTTTGAAGTCATGTGTGTTTGTGTGTGTTTCTAATGCTATCCACTGCACTTTTAATGCTTCGGGTTCCGCACCACGCGGATTGAAGACATTGTGATTTTTATAATGTACCAATTCAGCAGATCATGTCATCGATACTAGTAAAATTCATGGTGATTTTCCGTTGAGGTATTAGTTCACAGTAATATAATGTACGGTTAAAAACTATAATATAGTCACCTTGTAGGTCCGTCTCCTCAACTTAATTTCTTTTAAAACTCTGAGTTTTAAAATAAATTAAGTTGAGGAGACGGACCTACAAGGTGATTATATTATAGTTTTTAACCGTACATTATATTACTGTGAACTAATACCTCAACGGAAAATCACCATGACAGAGTTTTAAAAGAACTTAAGTTGAGGAGACGGACCTACAAGGTAACTATATTATAGTTTTTAACCGTACATTATATTACTGAGATCATGTTATGTAGGTGATGTATACTTTGTATTGTGCAGAGAAAGAAGTGTGTGAATCAGGGTTGATGGTGAAGAGAATGTTACACTTGGTATTGACACAGTTGTGGGGAAACTCCAAGAGGAGAGTCAGGCCTAACGTCCATATCCGATGCACAAATATCTACCAACGGTACCACATGCCTTCTCAACATATAGGCTCTATTGTGGAGGAATTTTTAATTTAATCGGAATGTCTGGTGCACAATTTAACAATTACCGGTAGCAATTATACACGCCCACCTATACTAGTCTCGAGTTTTCAATTTTTAGATAATTGAACATTTCTAAACCACCGGGTATCAAACTGGAGATCGGTAATTGGGATAGAAACATGCGCGATGGACAGAAAAAAATGCTTAACTGTTATGTTGGCCACAAGATGTCAGTCGGAACGATTTTCCGTTACCTCTTGTGTGAATTGAGAATACTGCATATATAAGAAAAATGTATGTTTGTGTATCGGCCGCGGTGTACTAGTGGTTATGCTCCTTGCCTCTGGTCCCGAGAGTCGCGGGTTCAAACCCGGCCGGGATCGATGGGTTTTTTGTAGGATGGAAAAATCCAAGGAGCAAGTCCTCCGGGAGGGATTTTCAGCCGTGGGTCCCGAGTCTGAAGATTTTCAGGCTCGTAAAAGATCCTTAAGCCTGAATGAAAAGGCCTCTAAGCAAAATTTACCGAATTTTCTAGTCCTATTAGTGACCTTGGTTTCCTAGATGTCAGTATGAAGCGGAACGCTGACCACGGACCACTCAAATGCCATCTATACGAAAACAAGAGTAACTAAATTAATATGGTTCAAATTCTCCCCTGTAGGAGGAGAGCGCCTAAATCTCTGTTAAGGGAAACATGGGCTTACAAGATACAATAAGATGTTTGTGTTGGAATACGTGGGTAGCTCAGGTCATTAGAGCGCTAAACGTACAGAGTTTAGAGACTCGGGTTCAAATCCCGACTCAAGCATTCATTTTTTCTTTTCACACACACACACACACACACACACACACACACACTCACACACACACACACACACACACACACACACACACACACACACACACACACACACACACACGCACACACGCACACACACACACACACACAAACACACATTTATTAATGACTTACTTTTTTTATAATTTTTTGCAGGAAAATTAGACATATAAGGGGATGAAAATATATCATCTATACAGTTTGTAATTTGGTTTTATGTCTAGAATTCAAAACCCAGTTTTCATTGCTATATTTTCGGAGGTATTTGTTCCTAGGGACATTTATTTCTCAAACTGTCGTTTGATGATTTAATTTATATAATATATTTCTGTTATTTGATCACTTTATCATATTTTTTTTTGTTTCAAAAAGTGTTTCTATCCAATTCTGTTTAACCCCTACTGTATTTTTTTCCGCACATTCCCATAGCTTTTGCTTTGCTAGAAGGTTTGTTATATTATAATTTTTGGCTATATTATTTTATCTGCATACGTGTTAATGTTTATTTATTGAAAATATAGAAATTAGAGATATACTTAATAAATAAATATCCTCAACTTGTGTCCAACTCAGTGAGGTCGAGGGATAAGATGAGATGAATCCCCTGTATTTATAGATGTCTCTGAACTAAAAAGTGTTTTGGCCGGCCACGCCTGACGCACCTTCACAGGGGCGGATGAATGAAATGAAACGAAATGGATGAGATGAGTGTGGAGAAATGGTGGAATGAAAATTGTGGAGTTGAAAACGGGAGAAACCTCGAGGAAAAACCTGCCCAAGCTCCATTTCGTCCACCACGAAATCCACATGGAGTGACCAAGTCTCGATCTCGGTACCACAGCGGTGAGAGGCGAGTGTCTAACCGCTTGCGCCAAGGAGCTGCCAGAAATGAGAGATAATATGAATTAAAATATTAAGTAAGGTAAAGTGATCCCGTTACAGATGTAGGAGGTCCTTAGAGTACTAGAGTTCACGTCTCCCAACTATCTAAACTATTGACACAAGGTGTTAGCCCCTGTGACAACTTCCGGTACCCTCAGAACATAACTACGCATTAATTTCCTTTAGAGTCTCATTGGATGCACGACCAGGATTCCGCCAGTTTAAAAATTCTATCCCCACATGAAGTCGAGTCCGCGAACTTCAGTCTTGTAGCGTATTGCCTTTATCAACTATGTTACTGCGGGCGCCGTGAAATAAAACTGTATGCGTTGAAATAATGAGATGAGGTTCCTTAGACAAGTTAAAGAAGGAACAAAGCTTGATAGAATTAGAAATGAGGATTATAAGAGAAGAGTTAAAAGTGCAGTCTTTATTTGATAAAGTCACGAATTATACACAAAAGTGGATTGATCACATGAACGGAATGAGTACCTCTGGAACAAGTAACAAATTTTAATTATTTGGGTTGTAATTTTATTATAAACACAAAAACTGAAAGAGACATAAATATGAAACTGTCGAAATTTCAAATGATATGTGGAACTATACATAAAACAAGAAGAGATACTAGATTGAAGTTTAATAAAACATTGGCAGTTCCTGCATTACTATGGGAGCGAAACTTGGGTAATAACAAAAAGAAATTACAAAGTAGAATACAAAGCGCAGAAATGAACTTCTTTAGAAGAACAAAAGGCTGCACAAGATTGGATCGGATAAAGAATGAAGATATAAGGACAGAGTTATATATATATATATATATATATATATATATATATATGATATGAAAAGAAAAATGAATGCTTGAGTCGGGATTCGAACTCGAGTCTCTAAAGTCTGAACCTTTAGCGCTCTAACCTCTTGTGTGAATTGAGAATACTACATGTATAAGAAAATTGTATGCTTGTATTGGAATTCTTGAGTAGCTCAGTTGGTTAGAGCGCTAAAGGTACAGACTTTAGAGACTCGAGTTCGAATCCCGACTCAAGCATTCATTTTTCTTTTCATATCATATTTGCCTTCATTGCCAAATGTCAAAAATATATTTATAATATCTATATATATATATATATATATCCATTGAATTAGAAAATCAGAGAATATACAGAGAAATGATTTACACGTGTAGAAAGAATGAATGTAACAAGTTTACCAAGAGTAGCATTCAACTACAAGCCAAGAGGTTCAAGGAATGTAGGAAGGCCAGTGAAAAGATGGACAGAACAACTGTGAGGCGGAATAGGCAATTTTTTCCTAGCCCGTGAAGTGAAGAAGAAGAAGAAGAAGAAATTGAATGAGTATGGAGAGATATCCATTCTTAGCAAGAAATTATCAAGCAAGAGGAAGATGTGATGGCGGAAGAACTAGAAAACGTTAGGCAGTTGCATTATGAAGTCGGAATGGGCAATGCCTAATCCTTGGAGTGATGATGATGATGTTGAAATAATTTGAGAGCGTTTTAGAAATTCGTTTAGAAATATATTGAATCATTCGTAAAACCTTACTTCCCATCCTTTTAACTTTAATGTTTTTACTGAAAAATTCTAGGTACTAACCATTTACTCGAGGTATCTTGTGTTAAAGTAAAGCGGTAATGAAGCTGACAGAGGAAAGAATAAACTGTAAAGAGAAGCATATTCTTCATTACTAAAAGCTTATACTAATGAAACACAAACATGCATGTGCAGAAAGGTAATTTGAAACTCTACTTGAAAATTAAGGATTTACCACGAAACAAAAGGTAAATTAAACATATTACATAAAACGTATTAGGAGATGCTTTGTAAAAGTTGTTAATGGAAGCAAAAAGAAAGTTTCAAATTACAATAAGTTGAGAGAAGAAATGGAAATTAAATCCTTACATTAAGAATTAAGCCCTAGAGACATGTTGATGAGTTTTATTTCAGTTATAATTAAATAAAAGCTGGAATATTTGCAACGAAACCAATTTTGCTATGAAATGTTGTACTAATATACGTGCTATTATGCATTGCAGAGACTCTTGATGTCCCAACTCCTTTCAAAAAATGTTAAACTGAAATATATAAAACTATTATTCTACCAGTTATATTATATGGATGCGAAACATGGACTCTTACTTTAAGGGAGGAAATGAGATTACGAGTTCTTGAGAATAAAGTTCTGAGCAAAATTTTTGGACCAAAGAGAGATGAACAGACAGGTGAATGGAGAAGACTACATAACAATGAACTACATGGTCTTTATAGGAAGCCAGATATAATAAGAACAGTTAAGTCTCGTAGACTGCGATGGGCAGGACATGTTGCGCGTATGGGGAATGAAAGACGTGCATGGAAGCTTCTTGTAGGAAAGCCAGAGGGAAAACGCCCAGTTGGTAAACCAAGAATGAGGTGGGAGAACCACATTAACTATGATTTGAGGGAAGTAGATTATACAGGGAATGGTTGTAAAGCATTAGGTCAGGATAGGGCTGTATGGAGGGCTTATGTCCGCGCGGTCATGAACCTACGGGTTCGATAGTGTCAGTGAGTAAGTAAATAAGTAATGTTTTATTAATATACGTGAATTGTACTGATGAATAGAACGTTAATAGTCTAGGTCGTCCCTTTTCTCTTCTCTCCCCTTGGTATACCTTAAAAAATCTTCAATACTAATAAAATTCATATCAAATTCTGTTGAGGCGAATAGTCAGAAGATAAAACTTAAAAATTAAAATGTACCTGTTGACAGGTGCCGTCGTCCTCAACTATGTTAAAATGGTGCATATAAAATTAACTGGAGCGCTTTCGGAAGTTAACTTCCATCATGAGCAGATTGAGATTCTGCTACTCGTTTGTAGCAGCAACTGTATACATCATCGTAAACAATAACAACGAGTAGCAGAAGCTCAACCTGCTGATGATGGAAGTTAACTTCCGAAAGCGCTCCAGTTAATTTTACATACACCATTTTAACAAAGTTGTGGACGACGGCACCTGCCAACAGGTACATTTTAATTTTTAACTTTTATGTTATTAAAAATCTTACAACACACCTATTATCACCTCACTATGATGGTTGTCCAGCGGCTCGCTTTGTTTCTCCGCAGCTGTTATATATAATTAAATACAATGATGCCGACTACTGCCACTATAATAACTCCGCATGTTAATCGTTGTCAAGAATTGTCGCGCGGCACCCGCTTTTAAATAAACTGACAACTATCATAGGCGATAATACTATTGTCCATCCAGATAGCATGTCCAATACATTCAAATCTTTTAGCCTTTATTACAATTACAGTATTGGGTTGTTTGTACAGGTGATGGATGAACATTTACAATTGTATATTACGACACAAAGATGGAAGGAGAGTTTTACAGTGAGTTGAAATGTTTATGCCTAAGTCATTAGACGAGGGCACAATTTTCAACGATTATATAAAAGTCTTCCATCCTTGTGTCGTAGAATATTTTATTTAATATTATATTGAATTTCTTATCGTTGACCCTTGACAGAAGAGTTTTCTTCGCAACACCGTGAACCATGAGAGGGTTAAAAATTCCTACCATCAGAATGACGTTACAGGCTTTATTTACGTTAACATATTCATTTGTATGGACTATTTAACTCATTCCACAAATGCTAGTCAATGACCAATCACGTTTCAATGAATTTTGTTTTACAAGCAATGACAGTCGTGTTTCACCTCGCTCTTTATCGATTTCTCTTTATCAGCTCTTGCTTTTCTGATAAAGAAAGCGGCTCCTTTTTAATATTCTGAACAGGACAGAACATTACTTTTCTCCAACAATTACATTGAATATAGCAAATAATGAACAGATTCCTTGATTTTACTGAGTTGTTTACTAAAAAAAATAAATGAATAACCCGTAATATTGATTGTGATATATAGTTTGATGTGTTTCATTATTTCTCCACTTGGGTACATTCTTACAATATTGCGATCTTATTTGACAATAAATAATATGATCTAGTTGCAGTGAATGAACATAACCTCACATTTCTGATTTGTTTTGAAACATCGCCGTTTACATTAAATACATACATATTTTAAAATAACCATAGTTAAACAATGATTTGTGAGTAAACAGCTTAATTGTATTCGTTAAATAGTCCTCACTTCGTGGGTCGTGAATTTATCGATAATTTGGAAATCACTCGTGGCATTACTTATGAAAATTATTTTTGATGCTTCTTCTTCTTGCTTTCAATATTGGCGGTTTGTCTCATCTTCTTCAATAAATCGCCCCTAGCTTTACTCATTCTTCCATCTTTATTTGGTCTCCCTGGTTATCTCTCCCTAGCAATCTTGACTATTTTTGTTTCTTGCATACTAAAATTAATCGACTAGAAGATCTTAAAATCATGAATGAAACCAACAACACCATGTTACTAAACGAGAACACACCCCAAACATACAATCCACTATAAGAGCTAGTTAAAAAACCAGTCAGTTGCCAATGACGACGCATCAAGATTATCAACATCTACAGCGTCTTAAATACAACTACTATAGTCCGTTTGCTTAATTAAGATAATCTTGTCGCGCAAATATTTGTAGGGGTTAGGGGCGAGGGGTGAATTTTCTGTCTACTTGCAGGCCAGCGTCAGGTATAGGAAGTGTCGGAAATTCTTTCTTTCTTTCTTTCTTTCTTTCTTTCTTTCTTTCTTTCTTTCTTTCTTTCTTTCTTTCTTTCTTTCTTTCTTTCTTTCTTTCTTTCTTTCTTTCGAAGGTATTGTACACTTTTGTATTGCATTTAGTGGTGAGTTGACGTATGAATTGTGCTCCAAATAATATTTTAAATCCATTATTTTAAGACAGTCGAGGACGACGGAACCTGCCAACAAGTACATTTTTAAATTATTATCTTGCATACTACTGCATGATCATTCCATCTTTTTTTTTTTCCGCCTACTGTATTACCAGTCAGTTAATTTATCTATCTATACGTAATTCCATTCTTATCTGTTCACTTTAGAATCTGTCCCATTTTGTTTTATACGCGATTGTTCTCAGAATCCTCATCTCGCTTCTTTACAAAATTCGCTTTGTCACTGTCATATCAGGTCTAGTCTCAGCTACATATGCCAGTATTGGCCTTATAACTCAAATTGTCTTTGCTAAATGACAATTATTACAATGTAAAATTTTATATGCAATCAATTGTCATATTTATCAGTAATTAGTCCATCGCTGTGGTCTCGAGGTAGTGTGCTGCCTTGTCACGCAACAGGCCCGGGTTCGATTCCCGGTCGGGACAGGCTCCTGGGTGAGGTTTTTTCGGGGTTTTTCCTCACCTGTAAGACAAATGTCAGGAAGCTTAGGCCCAACGGTCCCCGAAAATCATCCGGCCATCATTATCATCATCATCATCCTTCACCGGTGTGGAAAGCAACGGGAAGCTACCTCACCTATAATTCCCTAGTAAAACTGCAAAGCATAGCATGGATATGCTATGATTGCAGTGAAAGACTTGTTCTCGGCAGAATTACTATGGATGGATCAGTAATTATTTCACAAACTTTATGAACAAAGACTCTCAATGTTAATCGCTTTTAGTCAGTTTTTTCCACTTCATTCAAACACACACAGGTTGTATTTGTCTTCTATGTTTATCCACACACACATATAAGTCAGTTTTATTGCATTTTTTGTTTGGTTTTGTTTGCAGTTTGTTCAGTTCATTCTTCTTGTAGCGTATTTTGTTGGAACAAACACGCCATCTTCATTTGCCTGATGGTGTTTTCAACTTCTGTGATTGTAGGCAATTTTCTTTGCAAATACTACTTCCATTGTTCTAATAAAAATGTGCTGCAGTCCTGCTAAATTTTCCATACAGCGTTTCACATTTGGTTATAATTAGGACTCGGAAGTTGCGGACCTATAAAATACCTTTAAAAAGATCTAAGGTTATCTTAAAAATACATAAAAACTGAAAAAAGGACTTAAAAAGGCAATTAAAATTAAATAATTATTATAGTTTCAACTGCATTTTTAATGAATATAATAAAAATATTTAAAGAGTACAAAATTCTAGTGAAATGCAACAAACATTGCAAAAAAAACAATTGATTATTGAAAATGTTTCTTCCTTCATACTTTTTTTTTAATTCAACGTAGATTGAAAAATGAATCCTGTGCTCATTAAAAAGAAAGTTCTTGGAGAATTTAGATTGAACGATTTTTCCCGTACAGAATGAATTCAGCGAATCCGCAATGTATATCAGGCGGTCAGTAGGTTGAATAAACTAACGGACTATTTTGTGATGGTTCAATTGTTTCTCGCGGAACAAAAGTGTTTGTAATGTGAAAAGTCTTTGGAAAGTAAAACTAGATATGTTTATAAAATAAGTTGGAGTTGAGACTAAACTCTGCGGATTCTTGGATTATCCAATTGGTATAAATGTAATCAAAAGAAGGCAAAGTTACAAAAAAAATACGTTAAGACCCAAAAAAAGATAAAGAAGACCAATAAGCCAAAAAAAAGTCGAAAAAGGAGAACAAAAACACCATTTTCTGGCCTACAATGACCCAAAATGTATATACAGGGTGAGTTTTAATTACACCGACAAACTGCAGGGACTGATTCCTGACTGTAAATGGAGGGAAAAAATCATCATCAACAACAACAAGGATTAAGCCCAATGGCCAGTTCCGATCTCATTATAGATCGAATTGGTCCTTCCATCTCTTCAATAGTCTTCCCAACAATCTTCTCCCTTTTGGTTTATAATTATACATTCTTCTTGGTATGCGCTGTTTATTCATTCGTAATGCGTGCTGAAGATAAGTATTTTGATAGTATTTTATTCTTTCACAGAGATTAAATACATTAAGTTCTGTTCTTATATCTTCGTTTTTCTTTTTATCGGTCCTTTGGTATCTTACTAAAATGTTTTATGAATGTGTCCTTAAGAGCATCGTTGCCACGGTAGATCGCACTGACGAACGGCATTATTCTCTCGGCCCTGTTAATTGGCCTGCTAGAAACCCCCTGGATTTTTACCTCAGGAACTGATTCGTGACTGTAAATGGAGGAAAAAATGATCTATGAATAAGTGTCCTTAAGTGCATCGTTGTCACGGTACATCGCACTGACGAACGGCTCTCTCGGCCCTGTTACATGGCCTGCTAGAAATCCCCTGGACCTTTACCTCAGGGACTGATTCCTGATTGTAGATGGAGGAAAAAATGTTCTATGAATAAGTGTCCTTAAGTGCATCGTTGTCACGGTAGATCACATTGACGAACGGCATTATTCTCTCGGCCCTGTTACATGGCCTGCTAGAAATCACCTGGATTTTTACCTCTGGGACTGATTCCTGACTGTAAATGGAGGAAAAAATGTTCTATGAAGTGCATCGTTGCCACTGTAGATCGCACCGACGAACGGCATTATTCTCTCGGCCCTGTTACATGGCCTGCTAGAAACCCCCTGAATTTTTACCTCAGGGACTGATTCCTGACTGTAAATGGAGGAAAAAATGTTCTATAAATAAGTGTCCTTAAGTGCATCGTTGCCACGGTGGATCGCACTGACGAACAGCATTATTCTCTCGGCCCTGTTACAGGGCCTGCTAGAAACCCCCTGAATTTTTACCTCAGGGACTGATTCCTGTCTGTAATTGGAGGAAAAAAATATTCTATGAATTAGTGTCCTTAAGGGCATCGTTGCCACGGTAGATGGCACTGACGAACGGCATTATTCTCTCGGCTCTGTTACATGGTCTGCTAGAAACCCCCTGGATTTTTACCTCTGGGGACATCAGAACAGCATTCTGTATGCTGAACCAGTTCCTGATGTGCATACCCTTCAGCAGCGTGTCCACGTCGCATGTGACGCTATTCGGAGAGAGGCCAGAACATGCGAAAGAGTGAGGCAATCTATAATACGACGTGTGAACGCGTGCATTGCAACCCTTGGAGGCCACGTTGAACATATGTTGTGACATGGATGCGATTATGCTATGTACTGTGTGCCGGGACGATCTGTTGTCGTTGCACGCGCATCTTTCATTTTCGGACACATGTTTATATGAACTTTTTTCCTTCATTTCCAGCCAGGAATCAGTCCCTGAAGTTTTTCGTTGTAATTATCGTTCACCCTGTATATTAAATTGGGACTATTTATCAGACATAAATTGAAAAAAATTATTTTTCCTGAACTTCCGAGCCCTAGTTACAATGCTTTGAAGGTCCAATTTCTGAAGGTAAAGACGTCTGCTGTTAGTCTTCGTTCTATTCCTCCCTGGGAAGTTCAAAATACTACATTAATGAGAAGATAACATATTGAGAGAGGATAACGTTGGGTGCTTCTTTTGGTTGTGGACTTTCTGGTCATTTGATCAACTGATCCTTCTGTTGTTTATAATACAAATTTACATCAAACTACTTTCTTCTCTCTTCCATAACCTTGGCATCTTTATGTTGCGCTGTTAGCATTATAAGATTAATTTTAGGTTTAGGGATGTAGAAAACTAATCTCACAGGTGGTCAGTTTCAATAACAAAAATCTCATTGTTGAGTAAAAATTGTGCGTTTCTTGTAAAAATGATTGTTAAAGTAAAACACGGGAGGTTAATATGTGTGCACCTCATGTTTCTATCTTTATAATGTTGTGAAATTTACTAACGTTATAGTGATAATTAAACAATAAAATGTATTATATTTCCGACAGAAAATCAGAATCTACCAGTTTGAATCGAATTACTAAACTCTATAATTTTTTTTTAAAAAGGTGTGGATACAAAATGATCCTCCCTTGGTTAGTGGAGGGTCATTTAAATTAATAATATTGTATGAGTGATATTGTGTATATATATATATATATATATATATGATATGGAAAGGAAAATAAACGCCTGAAAGGGGATTTGGACCCGAACCTCTGAATCGATACTTCAGTGCACTAACACTTACGCTATCCAGGAATCCTAGCACATACTTATTTTTTCTTCATATATATTATGTAACGTGAGAGGTAGCGGGAACTCGATCTCACTGCCCTCTAGTGACTACTATAACAAGTACGCAAATTAAAGATAATTCTTACTCTATAGCAGTAACGCTTCTCTGAAGAGTTCAAATCCCCGTCCAGGCGTTTATTTTTCATTTCATGTCATATTAGGTTTGCATTGCGTAATGTCAACATTTAATTTTAACTTAAAAAATATATGGCAGACAAGGCCTTAAAGGCCTTAACTCTACCAGGTAAAATGAAGCTAATATTATTATTATATATATATATATATATATATATATATATATAAAATTGTATGAGGAATATTGATGAAGGGAATAGAGAAGATAAAACCTGAGGAGCACGTAGCCTACTCCTGTCGAAAAGTACCAAGTGGGCCGTCTTGCTTAACGTCCCCATCCGACGGACGAATCGCTATTAACATGCTCTCTTACGTATTCATTTCGGACGATTTTGAATTTAATACAAGAATCTTATGCATAACCTAGCGATTAAAAATTGTACGAAATCACCCCTCCTTCCTTCGAGATTGAAAATTTTACGATTAAATTAATTTACCTAATTAATTTTACGATTAAAATTTTAACCCCGTCGAGAATCGTACCCGGGCCGCTAATTGGAGAGCATGCATGCTCCATCTAACCCAATATGGCGGGCTCTTTATACGTATTAATGAACTAAATTAAGTCGTTTTTAAAAATATGATTCCCTGAGAGTAGTTAATAATACTAACAACAAAAATTAATCGTTATCTCAGACAAAACATTAATTTATTAAAAATATTTTAATCATAAATTGGAATTTTAAATTTGTTCACTTAAATTTGTAAAAAAAAGTGTCTTTATGATGGTAACTATGTATTATAAACAACCACGTAGAATGTCTTAAACATGATCTCACACAAGGAGATTGAAACATCGACTTGAATAAATTATTTTTTTGACTGAGATAACGATTAATTCTTGTTATTATTATTATTATTAAATTAAGTCGGTATGTTGACAGCATAACAATCATGTCTATAGGGAAATAACCGTAACTAAATTAACTTTATCTAGTAACTCCTAACAAAGGAGAGGCTAAATGCCAACATTGGGCTGTTACGCCATTGTAGATAAAGATAGAACTAAATAAAAGTTTTAAAAATTAATTTTAAAGACGGGCTCTACAAGTTTACCATAGAGGATGATAACACAGCATCCGGACTGATTCAATTTAATTTAGATAACACTTTATATAATGAAAATGACACTAAATTAAGAACAGTTTATTTACCTGTCCCACGCGCAAATTCACTTACAACTCTGAGAGTGCAGTTAATGAAGTGAATCCGAAGTCACACTTCCGCAGTCATTCTAAACACGTTCACAGAATATAAATGAATATTTACACTATGCAAAGTGATTAACTTTATTGTATTACAACATTTTTGGGATAATAAAGGAAATGAAATTTTATACATTTCTCTTAAAAACATCTATATTTGCAATTAATGAAGTATGAGGGGGAGGGGACTTCACACGTTAGGCAGTCATCCTAAACGGTACGTTTCCAGACAATGGTTCCTATTCAAAACGTCCCATCT
This sequence comes from Diploptera punctata, assembly GCA_030220185.1. Taxonomy (NCBI): domain Eukaryota; kingdom Metazoa; phylum Arthropoda; class Insecta; order Blattodea; family Blaberidae; genus Diploptera; species Diploptera punctata. The sequence continues at coordinate 1,669,529 of JASPKZ010003834.1, forward strand.
TAGAAGTTTGAAATGGGAATTTCCGAACATTCTATATATTATATACAGGGCTATTCAGAAAGAAGGAACAGGCTGCAAACATTTATTTCTTCCAAACTACAAAAAATAGAAACATAATTCGAACGTTCCTGGAAAGAGAAAAGTTCAAATTTCACTATTTTATGCATTCAATATGAGCACCATATGTTACACGACAAATACCAAAATGGTGGCTCATTTCTTGCCACACACGAATCAGGTGGTCTGCGGTTATTGAATTCACAGCATTAACAAATCGATGTTGTGAATTATTAAGAGTGTCAGGCATAGGGGGGGGGGGAAGACTGTCTTTTGCGTAACCTCACAGATAAAAATCACACGGGGTTAGGTCTAATGACCTAGGAGGTCTAAGAACTTCTAAGGGGAACACTTTACTTCACTAAGCCTATCTTATCTATTCATCCTTCCATATGCATGTATGTAAAACTTTAAGACCAATGCGGCCGTGATCGCAACTCCTAACTTTTCTCTTTCCAGGAACGTTGGAATTGTGTTTCTATTTTTTGTAGTTTGAAAGAAAGAAATGTTTGAAGTCTGTTCCTTATTTTTAAATAACTATATATATATATATATATATATATATATATAGTCCACCGCTGTGGTCTCGAGGTAGCGTGCTGCCTTGTCACGCAGCGGGCCCGGGTTTATCCCCGGTCGGGGCAGTTTTTCTGGGTGAGGTTTTTATCGGGGTTTTTCCTCACCTGTCAGGAAAACTTTAAGGCCCAAACGGTCCCCGAATTCATATGGCCATCATCCTTATCATTATCATCCTTACCATTATCATTATCATCATCATCCTTCACCGGTGTGGAAAGCAACGGGAAGCTACCACACCTACACAATTCCCTAGTAAAGCTGCAAGCATAGCATTTTCATGCTATGATTGCAGTAACGGACCTGCCTTCGGGCAGAATTACTATGGATGGATATATATATATATATATATATATATAAAACAATCGAAGTGTACAACAGGAGATCTAATAAGTAACGGAATTATCATATTCATGAAAAATTAACTATTTACAATTTTAATGATAAATTAGGATATTTAGTCCTTAGGGATATTTAGGACCTACAGACCTCGATTAGTAGATCTTGATGTATTGTTTTGGCTAACTGAACGGGAGAAAAGAATATAAGGTAAATATATAGGAAATAAAATATAAAAATAAAATAAAATTTAAAGAAAAACAAGGTTAAAGGAAGAGAAAGTAGATAGTAATTTTATGTAACTACTCTCTTCAACTAATAAAGGTCATTAACGTAGAGATTCAAGTCCAGGCGTGAGAGTGCGAAACATTTTGCTCAGAAGGCTTTTATTTTAGAATTGCGTTTATTTGTAGCCTAAATTTACTTCATGGACATAAGATTTTAGGCCCTTTCCACAAGAAACTAGACTTTTATTCCTTAAAAAAAGTAAAAGTCCATTGATCTCGATCAGATTTCAACATGCGAACCGCGGAGCTAGAGGTGAGCACAGTAACCACACGTCTACCACGTAATCTTCCCAATAGAGAATAATTACAATTAGATAATCATCCAGCAATCATTGCCGAGCGGACGAGGAGTGAATAGGACCGAGACAAGATGAAAAAAGATATATATATATATATATATATATATATATATATATATATATATACATAATGAAAGAGAATTTTTATTTTTTTATTTTACTTTATAGCAGTGACGCTTTATAGACGTTATAATTAAATGTTTAACATTGAACAATGCAAGCTTAATATGGTAGATAAGAAAAAATAAATGCCTGGATGGGATTCGAACCCGGATCTCCGAGTCTGTACCTCAGCGTGATATCCATTACACTACCATGCGAATCCAATTCAAAGACTTATTTTTCTTGTTCTCGCGACATCTAGTAATAATGGAGAGTATAATACATATATAAGAAAAATAAGTGTTTGAATTGGATTCGTCTGGTAGTGTAATGGATATCACGCTGAGGTACAGACTCAGAGATCCGGGTTCGAATCCCGTCCAGGCATTTATTTTTCTTATCTACCATATTAAGCTTGCATTGCTCAATGTTAAACATTTAATTATAACATCTATAAAGCGTCACTGCTATAAAGTAAAATATAAAAAAAATTCTCTTTAATTTGCTTACTTGTTATAGTCAGCTACTAGATGGCAGTGAAGACAGAGTTCTCGCGACATCTAGTAATAATGGAGAGTATAATACATATATAAGAAAAATAAGTGTTTGAATTGGATTCGCCTGGTAGTGTAATGGATATCACGCTGAGGTACAGACTCAGAGATCCGGGTTCGAATCCCGTCCAGGCATTTATTTTTCTTATCTACCATATTAAGCTTGCATTGCTCAATGTTAAACATTTAATTATAACATATATATATATATATATATATATATATATATATATATATATATATACGCGTGTGTTTCACTAAATAAAATTATAACAAGAGGAAAAGAAAAAATAAATAAATGGAAAGATAGAGAAAAACGAATAGAAGACAAATAAAATTACTAAAAAGTGAATAGGGAAGAGAAGTTAGAAGAAATTACACATACACACTCACATATACGAGTATATATATATTTGGAAACGTGAACTGGAATTTTTATAAGAAGAAAAAAAGAAACAAAACATGAATGTTCAGTTGTGGTGATCGTAAAAAAAAACAGTTAAAATGGCATGGACATGTAAAATAAAATGAGCGCTCCTAGTAGTAGAAGAAGAAGAAGACGAAGGTAAAAATAACGTGGATTTTAAGCACCTTAAAGGAAAAAGAATTGAACGATGAAGCTTGAAATGACAGAGAGAGCTGAATAAAAAAAAAGTAGATTCATTGGGCGCATGAAGATGTGGAGAAAAATAGCGGTATCTGCTAAATAATATATATATATATATATATATATATATATATAATATATTATGTGTGTGTGTGTGCCATGAAGAGAAAAATTAATGCCTGAACCTGGAATTGAGCACGGGACCTCAAACTCTAAACATTAGAGCTTTACAGATTGTGCTATTCGGGTATCCCAGTACAAACATTTATTTTCGATCCTTATCAAATCATAAGAGGCAGCGGAAGCGTTCGCACTGTCACCTTATCGCTTCTATAACAATAAAGCATTTTAATGGGAATAAATGTATGTGTGTGTGTGTGTGTGTGTGTGTGTGTGTATTACGACTATACATTTATAACCAGAAAATTTTATTTAAATAATCATAGGGCTTGTATCTTTGTTTACGTAGATTAACAGTGATATGAAAGGAAAAATTATGAAGAACGAGAGGAAGAGAAAAGAGCAAGAATGTAAGACAGGGATTCGGAATAAAATAAAAGTAAACTAGATAGTTAAAAGTAAATGAGGAAATGAATGAGAGGAAAGAAAAAAATATATATATGTAAGTAGATAAAACAATATGTATATAAACCCATACACTTACCAATTGAGATACATTATAGAAAGTAATTTTCATTCTGTCGTTTGATTTTTGTAGACTACAAAATCCTCAGAGTCAATCTTACTTCGTGAAAAATAAATTCAACAGAGCACATTTTGTTACTAGCGCATTCAGTGACCACATTAACACTGGCAGTGTAGCGAGAAGAATGCAGATTGAATTACCTTGCAGAATACAGCTTGGAAATACCAGATGACAAGAGGAAAGTACAAGTACAGATGTATTCTTAGATGCTCAAATAGCTTGAAGCATACTAAATGTCAGTAAATTATTATATGACTGTTGACTTATTACCGAGGAGAATACGAGTATTATTGAATATTCAAAGATGGTGCATTCCTGAACACAAATACCCTACTATATTTGGTATGTGGCAGCATCATTATATAGGCAAGAATGTATATTTTCATATTAATCCTTTTATGTACAGTGTATAATAATGTAAACAAGATTCAAAGTTCAGTTTTAGCGAATACCGAAGGAATGAAGTTATTGAAGTTGTCTTCGTGAAAGTATTATATTTCTCTTACAAATCCTCATATATATATATATATATATATATATATATATATATATATATATTATAGTTAAATACTGCACGTGGTTGCAAAGGAAAAAATCAGATTGGTTAAAACTGGGGTTTCAATACGGGACCTTCAGAATATAATCTCAAAAACTATATAATAATTCAATCAAGGTCACATAGAACAATTTCGGTATTTTTATATAGACGTTATAAGCTACAGAAAATAATATATCTGCATTTTTATTTATATACAGATTTTCAGTGTTTATACATCTTTTTGTGCCTAAAGTTTTATTCTACTACTATACTCACCGCTTTCCATCCACTCCATGTCCTCCAGTCCTCTTGTTCTCATTCCAGGTATTTCTTGCATCCATTAGTTTCGAGGTCTTCTTTTCTTTCTTCTTCCAGGTGGATATCATTCCAATGTTTTTCCGCGTAACCTTTCTTCTCGCAATCGTCGTACATGCCCATACCAATTTAATTACATAATCTACTATTGAATATTTAGTATTCATTTTTCTCGTACGACTTTATTAATTTTTTATTTATTTTATTTTTCCAATTTTGAACATCTTGCTGCTCTTCTCAAGAAATCCATTTCCAGATATAAGTTTTTCTTCTAAGTTTTAATTGAATGTCCATATTTTAGCTACAGATGCGACATTTCTTCTCACTATTGAATTATATATTTGTAACTTAATTTTTCTTGGTTATACATCTTAGGAAAATTTTTGGACCAAAGAGAGATGAACAGACAGGTGAATGGAGAAGACTACATAACAATGAACTACGTAGTCTTTATAGGAAGCCAGATATAATAAGAACAGTTAAGTCTCGTAGACTGCATTGGGCAGGACATGTTGCACGTATGGGAAATGAAAGACTTGCATGGAAGCTTCTTGTAGGAAAGCCAGAGGGAAAGCGCCCAGTTGGTAGACCAAGAATGAGGTGGGAGAATAACATTAACTATGATTTGAGGGAAGTAGATTATACAGGGAATGATTGGAAAGCATTAGCTCAGGATAGGGATGTATGGAGAACTTTTGTCCATGCGGCCATGAATCTACGGGTTCGATAGTGCCAGTGAGTAAGTAAGTATACATCTGTTCCATAGGACAGCATTTATCACCGCAGTTATTTTTCTACCTTTATTTATTCTGTTCTTAATGTTACTTTCTAGCCTATCCTCTTTTTCTAATTTTCCCTCAAATACTTAAATTCTTCACATCATCTAGTATATATTTTCTGATCTTCTGATATTAAATCCTCGGTTTTTGCTCCACATCCCCTATACAATGTTTTTTTCTAAATTTATTTTCAAACCCCAATCTAATTATTGTATTCATCCAATAATGTTCTGAACATAAATTCCATGTCTTCATATTCTTCACATACACACACGCGCGCGCGCACGCATGCATGTACGCACGCGCTCACACACATAGGCCTATGTGTGCGTGTCATGGTGTCATTTGTGATATTTATTAATAGGATATGAACATTTGTAAAACAATTGAAATATTTCGATGAAAAAATCTCAATAGCTGTTTGTTGAATATATTTCCCGTTTTATTCCAATGTTATAAAGCGCGAAAAATAGAAAGTTACGGCCACTAGAGCGATTTTTAAATTTTCGTTTCACGTGAACACCTCGTGCAGCGGCTGATGGTGCGATTATGCTGATTAGAGAACTTTATTTTATTTTTTAATTTTATTTATTTAGCCTGGTGGAGTTAAAGGCCATGTGGCCTTCTCTTCCACTCACCAGAACAAACATACATTATATCAGATTTTAACAATCATAATTAACTCTAATATTAAATACTATAAACATATTCCCTGACTCCAGGAGGTTTTAGGTCTTCCTCTGCCTCGTCTTCCCTCAGGTTTCCATTCCAAAACAGATTTTGGTAACCGATCTTCTTCCATTCGCTGGGCATGTCCGTGCCATCTTAATCTAAAATAGTGTCTTCAATCTTCATTTTCTCCCTTATAACTGAGTTCATACTTTTTCCTCTTCTTGAAATTCTTGCTGCCCTTCGTATAAAATCCATTTCCTCTTATACATGAAGGATAAACATCTACAACCAGGAGATTGGATGGACCGACAAAATTGGCTATTAGGAATCGGACGATGTCAAAGACATTAATCAACCGATGATCTATTAAATACTAAATGAAGATTTGATCAATGAGGTAATATGTATTATATTATGATCTACCAGTTAATGATAGTTAACATTAAGACTAAAACTTATAATAAAATGTATTCTAGCAAGATAAATTAAATTGTTGGTAGATCGTCCTTGTCTAATGTAGGGCACTATATAAAATACAAAAGAAACATAATGAGATATAGAATACTAATTTTACGGTTATACAATATTTAAACAAATGAAAATATTTGTTAATTTTAAACTTATTTTCATAAATAATTCTATCAGTGAGGTGTATAAGTAAGTTTGTTATTAAATAATTCTTTAGTTTTTTAAGGATGTTATTGTTTGACAGTCTCTGACATAGGGCGGAAGGGAGTTCAATGTTTTGGCAAGTGAGACTATAAAAGATAATGAATAATACACAGTGTGATGAGGAGGGATATAAAGGACAATGTGCTGATGGGATCGAGTGTCAAGATTATGAGTGTCGGATAGTCTGATGAAGCGGCGTCATAAATAATTACGCGATGATGTGTAGTATTTTATAGATAAGGGATAGGGAATGGACAGTCCAACTGGACCTTATGAGAAATTCTGAAGATGAAGCATGCTCTTGAAAGGCCTAGATTTTTAATAGTGTGACTTTTATATCATAAGTTAATATAGTAGAGGACAACTGTTTTATCAGGTACGAATTTTAAAATTTTAACATATATTTATATATAAAATACATATTTCCCATATTCAAAGTTTGAATAGTATCTCAATAGATTTTTCCACTTCTGGTGAATCAAATGCACATGATATTATTTCACGTTTTCAGAGTAATACAAATATTTTAAAATAAATCTACTGAAGTGTTTAAAAATATATAAACAATAATGTTTAGTGTGATGTGAAGTACAGAGGGATTTATAACGCATCTCGGCTCTGTATTGTGAACATTGAAAATCAATAGTTCAAATCCCCGTGAATGTAAATACCAAAAAATAAAAATAAAAGTTCCTCTTTAATGGCGCCATTAATATGCATATTGCGTTTATTCGGGAATCATATATGAAAACTACATATTTACTTTGTACTTTATTTTCAACTCTCTATTTAATGCTTTTTTTTTTTACTTCGCAATGATGTTGAGTTTTAAACAATCACAAAATGGAGCAAAATTTGACAGTTTCTTTCTCTCCATTTAACACGTCTATATGAATCAATTTAAAAGTCACAAAATACGAATATGTTCACTAAGATCAACTTTACATGCACAAGAATGCAAACTTTAGATTTCCCTCTGGTTTTCCTATAAGATTAACGTTACATGCACAAGAAAACAAACTTCAGATTTCCCTCTGATTTTCCTACAAGAAGATTCATTGCCCTTTTTTCATTCCCCATTCGTGCCAAGTGTCCTGCAATCCCAGTTATTACACTTTATTGTTCTTATTACATCTGGTTTCCTGTATGTTAATACAGCTCACTGTTAAGTAGTTTTTTCTAGTCACCTGTTTGTTTCTTTTTAGTCAAACATTTTATCTAATAACTTTATTCTCTAACACTTGTTTCCCCCTCTTAATGTAAGAGTCAATGTTTCGCGTTCATGTAATATAACGGGAAGAATTTATATTTTATATTACAGAGTGTCCCATTCAAACCTCTCATATTTAATTAATCTTACTTATTTACTTACTCACTGGCACTATCGCACCCGTAGGTTCATGGCCGCGCGGACATAAGCCCTCCATAGATCCCAATCCTGAGCTAATGCTTTCCAATCATTCCCTGCATAATCTATTTCCCTCAAATCATAGTTCATGTTATTCTCCCACCTCATTCTTGGTCTACCAGCTGGGCGTTTTCCCTCTGGCTTTCCTATAAGAAGCTTTAAATCATAACTAACAAAGTATGCGGAATCATGAAATGAAGTCGGTATTAAACGAAACAGAATCTCAAATATTTTTCATTGCCACACATTGCCATACACTAAAACACCTCTATATGTACACCATCCCGCTCTAATTTCTTCAATCTTTTCTTCTGAAACACGTGTACGAGCACCTCCTGATTCTTTCTTAACGCTTCCACTCGCCATATAGACTTCTCAAGCCATGCCTTAATGGTCTTCCCACCAGGTAAATTTCCTCCATATTCCCTCCGGTAATTTCTTTGCACTGTAATTATTGACTTCGTCTCTGCATACCAGAAAACAGTTTGTGCTCGTTGCTAAGAAGTCGCCATTTTGTTTTATGTCATTATTGTCCAACATGCTACAGATGAATTAACTGGAACAATGAAAACAAAAATTCTTTGAGTATCTCTTTCTTTTAATCATCATTATCTGCATTCATGGATTAGGTCTGTTGACTCGTTCCGACTTCAGCCCATCTCTTTCTTGGTCTGCCCACATCTCGGGTGCCTTTAGGTTTGTATTTTGTTACTTGTTTTGGATATCTATCTTCATTCATTCTGTCTATGCGTTGCTTCCATTTTTGTCTATATGTATCTATTTTATCAGTTATTGCAAATATTTCAACTCCTGTCTTATTTCTGTGTTCTTGATTCTCTCTTCCTTACTGCATCCTTTAACAGATCTAAAAAAATTCATTTCTGCCGCCGTTATCCTACTTAGATCTTGTTTTTTTATGTATCAGGCTTCTGAACCATAGAGCAGTACCGGTACTGCCAACGTTTTGTAAAATTTCAATTGGGTCTCTCTTGTTGTTTTGTTATTTAGTGATCGTTTTATCGTACCACATATTCCCTGGAATTTTGCTATTTTATTAGTTATATCATTATCATAATTAAATTAAATGTCACATCCTAGATAATTGAGATGGTTCACCTGTTCTATGATTTTGTTTCCTATTACTATTTTGGATCTGATTTGAATTTTACCTTGGAATGCCATTACCTTAGTTTTTTCTATGGATATTTTGAGATTATATTGTCCACATATATTATGTAATTTAAAAATATTCCTTTGAAGTTCGTCTTCCGTATTTGCTATTATTACCTGGTCATCAGCGTATAATAATGTTTTCAAGTACTGTGTTTTATCTAATTGTATTCCTTTATTTGTTTCTTCGTTCCATTTTTCTATTATATCATTGATGTATAGGTTATATAAAACTGGAGAGATACTGCATCCTTGTTTAACTCCTTGATTAGTATGAATTTTATTTTTACTTACTTCAGTTCTAGTTTTTATAACACCAACCTCATTTCATAATTCCGCATACTTTGAGTGTTATGATTAATTAAAATGTGGGAGGTTTGAATGGGACACGATGTGTTTCATTCCCCATTCGTCCCAAGTGTTCCTCTATCCAAGTTATTAGACTTCATTTTTCTCATTACATCTGGTTTCCTATATGTTAATACAGTTCACTTTTAGGTAGACGTTTCCATTCGCCTGTTGTTTTTTAGTCCAACATTTTACCTAATAGCCTAACTTTATTCTCTAATACTTGTTTCCCCACACTTAAAGTAAGAGTCAATGTTTCGCTTCCATGTGATATAACTGAAAGAATTTCTGTTTTATATATTTTGAATTTAACTTTGTTTGAGAGAAGTTAGAATGAGAAGAATTTCTGTAATGTATAAGAGCATGATAGTTAAACAAGTAAATTAGTAACACTTATTTCCATACAGATGATAATTGTTTGGCTTACCGCGCCAAAGAGACATCTAATAGACTACTAAGGTATTGCTTGAGTAGGAAAGCCCGACAACAGTTTGCTCAGGGGTTCTAATTTAGGCTTGAAGTTCTTTTATGAACCTGAAAACTTCAGACTCGAGACCGCAGCTTAAAGTCCCTCCCGGAGGAGTTGTCCCTTGGATGTTTACATTCTAAAACATCCATCGACCCCGGCCAGGTGTGAACGCGCAACCCTAAGGTCCACATACAAGGATCTTAACCCTTTGACCAAAAAGACAGATGAAAGAGAAGTGGTAGACGTTGATATTTTATTTAAGTCCACCTGTGATTACCATGCTCGCGACTGTTTGAACCCGCTACCGTCGGGACTAGAAGCAAGGAACAAAAACACTAGACCACCGCGGCCGACCCATTTCATAATAATAATAATAATAATAATAATAATAATAATAATAATAATAATAATAATAATAATAATAATAATAATAATGTACCTAGCGGGACCCGATTTGATTCCCGGTCGGGACAAGTTTCCTGAGTGAAACTCTTTCGGGATTTTCCTCATCCGTAAGACAAATGTAGGGAAACTTTGAGGTCCGAATAGTCCTTGAACTGCATTTTACCATCATAATCATCCTATCTTATTCGCCTGATTTAGTATGAATGTGTTAATATAAATGTTATAACTGTCTCGGATGTGGCCCTGCAATGAACTGACCCTTCATTTGGGGAGGCCCTCCATGTACTTGATTGTCAAAAAAATATGCATGTGATCAAAAGTTTAAAAATCTACTCCCGGCAGAATGTCCTAGTGACATGGCTCACATAAGAGTACTGAAAATTAGACGTTAAATAAATAATAAAAACATATTATTATTATTATTATTATTATTATTATTATTATTGTGTTGTTGTTGTTACTTCGTTTGAAGGGAGGAGAAAAGATTACGAGTATTTGAGAACAAAATTCTTAGGAAAATTTTGGACCAAAGAGAGATGAACAGAGAGAGACTACATCAAAATGAGCTACATTACCTTTATAGGAAACCGGATATAATAAAAAAGAGTTAATTCTTTTTGACAGGACGAGTGAGACAAATGGGAATGAAAGAGGGGCATGGAATATTGTAGGAAAACCAGAGGGGAAACACCTAGTAGGCAGGTGAAGAATGAGGTGCGAAAATAACATTAATCATTATTTGAGGGAAGTGGATTATACATGAGATGATTGGAAAACATTGGGTCAGAGTAGGTATGTATGAAGAGCTTATGTCTGCGCGGTCAAAAACCTATGGGTTCGTTAGTGCCAGTGAGTTAGTTAGTTATTATTACTTCATTTGACCCTTCAATCTTGATATGTGAAAAGAATGGTAAAAAAAAAGTTATGAAGACTATTTATCTCAGACCGATAATTTTACCTCTTCCTGTTGATAAAATTGCCCCTTCCTGTTCTTAATGGGAGATATCTCCGCAAATTAACTTATTTGACAGATATCGATTCAACAATGTAGGTCGATTTGGTACTGCAAGAAATGCCTAAAGAAAACAACTTTAATAAATACAAAAAAAAGTCAGTCCTGTTTCTCTAAAACATTTATTAAATGTTGTATAATGAATCTGCATTATTGCCAATAGTTATTTCTCATACAATTATCTATTATTGATTTTTCCCAAGCCCAAAGAGATTTGACAGTCAAGATATGCTATTTGTAACTATACAGCCGCTTAGAAATCGTCCGGAAGTAAGATCGGAATACATAACCACACACTTTTAGCTTCTGATGTATTATTCCCTAAATAGTCACTCCAAATCCAACGCGAGGTTGAGTTTTTCATTAAGCAAAATCGCTCGTGATTTTTTCAGAAAAACACAACCTTGTTAGATTACTGTTGATATAAACAATTGAATGATTTTAAAATTGAGATTAACAAATCGGGATGCCAAGTGGGGTGAAAGAACTGAAAACTTGCGTATACGTACTCAATTTGTTGCATACACTTGGACTTCTTTGTTTTTCTTCATATATATAATATATATATATATATATATATTATAAATATATTTTTGACATTTGGCAATGAAGGCAAATATGATATGAAAAGAAAAATGAAGAGCGCTAAAGGTATAGACTTTAGAGACTCGAGTTCAAATCCCGACTCAAGCATTCATTTTTCTTTTCATATTTTATATATATATATATATTACATGTATACTGATGCTAACCCAACAAAAATTGAATATAACAAGGTTTGGAGTTACGGAATATTTCTAACGTAGGCTACAAACTGAATTTATAAAGAAATTTCATACATTGTTTTTTTATCTTCTTTTCAAAACAAAATTCTTTCTGTCATGAATGAAACGTGGTCGAGGCGAGATTATAAAAAAATATGTTATTTCTTTCAACGTTCATATTTTATTTTCGTCATACGGATTCAGATATGAATATTCAGTACATCCCCAACGAAAAACCTAATTATCCTACATTTTTCATTGTAGTTCAAGCTTATTGTAATACAGGGTGTGACTATAATACATAAACTTCACATACTGAATTCTTCAAATGTGAAAAGATCCTCACCCAAGCACGTCAAGTGAATTATTCAGCAAGTCATATTTATGGTCCGAGTCTACGGAGTGGATCTTTATTTGTTAGCCATTAAACTGGCAAAACATTCTTTTTTGCGCGATAGTGCGTTTTGTCGCACTTTCAGCAATGGCGGCCATGATTGAAAGTTCAACTTCCTATATTTCGGGGTTGCCAACCTAACTACCTATACAGTAATAAAATAACTAGTAAGTAAAGTAAAGTGATCCCACTACAAGCCTCAGGAGGCCCTTGGGGTAGTAGGAGGTTAAGGCTCCCACTTTTTCAGGACAATCGGCATTTGATGTCAGCCGGGTTGTCAGCCCTGCATGACGGCAGCATTTACCCCAGAACTACAGTCTGGTACTAATTTTCGTTAGAGGCTGAGTCGACCTCAGGGTCATAATGCCGCCAGAAGGTGTGGGTCAGTTTAAAAATCTTAACCCCACCGGGACTCGAACCCTCGACCTTCCGCCTTGTAGCGCAGTGCCTTAACCACTACATACGGCGTGCCCTATAATAAAATAACTATACTATAATATTACATATTACAAACACACTTGTGGGAAGTAAAACCACTGCCCTCTACTGCATGCAATGTATATACAAAAAAATATCCAAAAGGTAGTGTTAATATATATTATACGAAACAAATCACTGCATTTTAAATGAACATAACTTTAATTGAAACAATATAAAACAATAAATACGTATTTGCCGCCATTTTATCACTAATTGGTATCATGGCCTCCGGTTATTTTATCACTAATTGGTCTCACAGCCTCCTGTTGTTTCAATTAATAAACATTGCCCACACCGTTAACGTTAGTCAGTTGTTTATAACGAACGTAAATATTTCCAACAAAGATATTATTTTTTCTATTATTTATTATATTAAAAACACCATCGCGCAAAAAATAATGTACAACGCACATTTGTGAAGTGTTTTAAACATTTTCCTCGGTTCTGTAAAAACCACTTCCCAACCTCGCATCGTAATATATTTTTCTTGTGACATTTATATAAATATGTTGGCCCGCAGTGAAACAAAGTTTTCAGTTTCAGATAAATACACACTTTCAATTGTCGAATTTCGCCTATTTTTGGATAGTACTTTCCATGATTATTTCCAATAGTGTATACTAAGTTTCGTTGCGAAAAATTGGAAATAAAGTCCGCTAGAATGATTAAGGGAGGAAAGGAGATTACAGGTATTTGAGAATAAAGTACTTAGGAAAATTTTTGGACCAAAGAGAGATGAACAAACAGGTGAATGGAGAAGACTACATAACAATGAACTACATGGTCTTTATAGGAAGCCAGATATAATAAGAACAGTTAAGTCTCGTAGACTGCGATGGGCAGGACATGTTGCACGTATGGGGAATGAAAGACTTGCATGGAAGCTTCTTGTAGGAAAGCCAGAGGGAAAACGCCCAGTTGGTAGACCAATAATGAGGTGGGAGAATAACATTAACTATGATTTGAGAGAAGTAGATTATGCAGGGAATGATTGGAAAGCATTAGCTCAGGATGGGGATGTATGGAGAGCTTATGTCCGCGCGGCCATGAACATACGGGTTCGATAGTGCCAGTGAGTAAGTAAGTAAGAATTATTTTTAAATTTTAATTTTAGATTAATTGAGATTTGTAGTGCGTATGAAAGGGATGATTGAAGGTAGATTATCCGAGAAATATTTTTGAATGGAATCTTACTGAAGAAAGAAGGGTGGAAAACCAAAATTAAAATGGAAAACAGGGAATAGTCAGAATAATGGATGAAAGAGACTTGAATGAAGGGGAATGGAAAAAAATGAGAAATAGAGATTGGCTATAGAATCTTCAAATAAGCACACGAACATGTCAATGACATTGCAAAACTTGAGAAATAAATCAATAAATTTAAATCTGGACAGGTCAGAGGTGCAGTTGATTCTTTGAGCAATAATAGTACCACCCATACTAGATATATGGGATGATGTAGAGCAAGTTCGGGTAATATGAACCTTTCGGTTTGAGTGGACCTTATTAATATTTTGTTAAATTGGTGCTGCCCTCGAACAGAAAATGTTTTAATTTCTTCCCCTCATCAACCTTAACGTGTTCAAGGTCAATTAATTTTATTCTTTCTGCGAAAAAGGGTTTATTTGTGAGTTTTATGGAAAATACTATTTTAAAATGTTTTCAAGCTAAGAATTAATTCTTAATTTCTACTATTGAATATTATAAATATTGAAAAATATCATAAATATATTACATTATGTAGATGCTGTTTTAATATACTGACGGCTTGGTTTGATATTATGTGACATGGCAGCTCTATAAAATAATTAAACATAACAATGGAATTCGGTTAATGTGGACCCTCCAAGAGGCGCTTAAAGTGGACCTATATTTTATCAATGAGGATGCTATCTGTAAATTTCAAGACTCAGTACTTGGCAATACCTCCCATCTCATTGCAGAGCGTACATTGGCTGTGTAGTGATTGGCGCACACGTTAAAATACACCTGGCCTAGTTTGAATTATTTCTGTAGCAGCGTGGATTGGGACTATAAGATCTCTAAATGACTCTACTGGAATCTAATAAACTGACTGTTTTATATCGACCCACAAAACATAGTCGAGAAGGTTAAGATCAGGTGATCTCGGAAGCCATGGGACTGGTCCCCCTCTGCCAATCCATCGACCTGGTTACGTGGTATCCAAATGTCTTCTCACATTGGCATCAAAGTGAGCTGGAGCTCCGTCATGTTGTAGCCACATTCCGTTGCGAAGCCACATATCATAGCTTCCGTGCCTGTGAGGTGTTGGCAAGTAATGAGTCTTCAAATCCTTCAAACTAACACTGATCTTACGACATAATTAACTAGTCATAGTGTGAAAACGCATCATTTCCGGATATCAAAAAACGATCAACATATCTCAATATACTACCTCACTTTCGTTGTCGTTGTTTTTTGCAACACCCTGTATATATATATATATATATATGTATAGCGTTACTGCTATAAAGTAAATAATCTCTTTAAAAAATTGCTTAACTCTTATGTTGGCCACAACATGTCAGTCGGAACGATTTTCCGCTACCTCTTGTGTGAATTGAGAATACTACATATGTAAGAAAAATGTATGTTTGTGTTGGAATACTTGCGTAGCTCAGATCGTTAGAGCGCTAAACATACAGAGTTTAGAGACTCGGGTTCAAATCCCGACTCAAGCATTGATGTTTCTTTTCATATCATATTTTCCTTCATTGCCAAATGTCAAAAATATAGTTATAACATCTAAATATACAAGCGTTACTGTTATAAAGTAAATATTCTGTTTAAAAATTTGCTTAACTGTTATGTTGGCCACAAGATGTCAGTCGGAACGATTTTCCGCTACCTCTTGTGTGATTTGAGAATGCTACATATATAAGAAAAATGTATGTTTGTGTTGGAATAGTTGGGTAGCTCAGGTCGTTAGAGCGCTAAACGTACAGAGTTTAGAGACTTGGGTTCAAATCCGAACTCAAGCATTAATTTTTCTTTATATATATACTAGAAGTCCCGGCCACGCGTTGTTGTGGCTAAGGTATACGTTAAAAATGTATATTAAGTTGCTGTCTTTCAGCCAGATTACTTAAAACTAATACTTACACTCGAAATTAATAATATTGAAAATACAATAAACACTGATCACACTTAAATTATGAAATAATCAATATTTGTAATTTAATTGAAATTCGCGGTTGCAACAAAAGCACAGCCATCTGGATCTCTCTTTGTTAAATAATAAACCAGTTACATTACCAAATTACCTTACACCGCCATCTGTTAGAATCATATGGAACTTACAGATAATTATAACTCTTTTTTAAATAATAAACAAATAATTTGCAATAAAAAATAATGCTACTATTAATTTAGTTATAAACTACCGTAAGTCTCAAGTTGGATCAAACTGCACACAGTATGCATTATTGTATTAAAATCGGTTCAGTAGTTTAGGATTCCATCGCGGACAAACAACGTGACAAGAAATTTTTATATATATATATTGATGGTTATGGACATCTCAAAAGGATGATATCTGATAAAATCGAGTAGATCTTGTGGTGGATAATAGATGGGAAGAAAGGAAAGGGAAGTCCCAAAGAAGGTTGAATAGGTAGTCTAAGAAGAAGTATGAGTGAACTGGCGACTTACATAGATCGCTACAATTGGAGAAGGCGAGTTTCTTGAGGGTGACAGAAAACCATTGTATTATGGATAAAATCCGAAATAAAAAGAAATATGTATATAATTTTTGTCATGGTAATTTTCGGTGTATGTTAAGTAGGATCTATAAATTGTATAGCCTATGTAAAATGAAAATAAGTACATTCGTTGAATATGAAAATGTTAAGCAAACACAATCAAAAATAAAACTCGTGTTTAAGTCCTATGAGGATCAATTTTAATACAATGGAACTCTAAGTTGTATAACGATAATAAAAAAAACTTTGCAAAATAAATATTGATTTTTAAAAATCTATAGAGACTTCATTATTATTAAGGTTACCGGGAATAACAGTTGAATTCACATGTAGCAGATTATTTGCGCCATATTACATTTAATTCCCGGGGGATATTTGTTATTTGCTCGGTAATTTCTCAGTCGGAACAAGGCTGAATTCTCCCTAGGGATCTCGTTGTTCTTGTATTTATTACAACTTACCTCTTTTTATACAGCTTTTAATTATTTCCGCCTATTTAGTTTCAGTTAAATAAATAACCCCCGAGTGATGTAAATTCCATTACTTGCATACAGAGTGATCTGAAAAAGTTCAATTTTATTCTTGGTAGACACAAAGACACGTCCAAATTCATATTTAAATGGAAATTACACAATAGTATATTACGATGCAAGGTTGGGAAGTTTTTTTTACGAAATTGAGGAGAAATGTTTAAAAACCGAGCGATAGCCAGGTTTTTAATTTCCGAGATTCTGTAAAACACTTCACAAACGTGCGTTCTATATTATTTTTTGTGCGATGGTGATTTCTAAATAATAAATAATAGTAAAATAATATCTTTGTTGGAAATATTTGCGTTCATTATAAACAATTGTCTAACGTTAACAGTGTGGGCAATGTTCATTAGTTGAAACAACAGGAGGCCTTGAGAACAATTATTGATAACATGGCCGCAAGTACGTATTTACTGTTTTACATTATTTCAAATAAAGTTCAGTTCATTCAAAATGCAGTGATTTGTTTCGTATAATGTATATTAATACTACCTTTTGGATATTTTCTGTATATACATTGTACGTAGTATACATAGAGGGCTGTGGTTTTACTTCCCGCACGTGGGTGTAAATTTAATATTACAGTATAGTTATTTTGGTTGGCAACCTCGAAATATAGGAAGGTGAACTTTTAACAATGGTCGTCATTTCTGGTAAGTAAGACAAAACGCACTATCGCGCAAAAATTAAATTATTGAAAATTTTAAGATGTTTGAGAATTCATAAAATAATCTAACGGGAGAACAAACATAACTGATATGACTTGTGGGAGGTTAATTACACTGGTCGACAAGGTTTTCTTCACAAGAAATCTGATTAGTGAATTTTGTGCATTTTTCATACTGAATTCATTTTTTCCATCAGACACAGTTTTTTTGTGACAGTTACATTTTTAAAATTGATTTTAGCATTCTCTTTGACCTGTCATAGGAACCTTTACCTTATACGTAGTGATTTTATTCAAGTTGTATTTAAGGGCTGTCTCTGATGAGCACGGTGAGCGTTTTCATCAGCAAATTTCCAGAATGGAAAAGAGGTACCAAGGCAAGTGGAGTTCTAATATGCTGGCTGACTACTGTTGGACCAAGAAGAGGGATGTTCCAGATGCAAAATATGCCCGAAAATCACTATCTACCACTTTATAGATGAGTCGGAATGAGTTAGAGTTAGATGGATTTTATTAAAAATTATAAATAATGTAAATGAATATCACAGAAAACTCTTGTCTGATAGGAAAAAAACTGAAATGATATTTAAATTCAGGATGAAAAATACTTCTAAAATCTCATATTTTTATTCTTGTGAAAGAAAAAAAAGTTCATTTTTGTCGACCAGTGTTATCCAGGGAATTTATTATAACTAAATACACTTATAATAATCATGTTTGAACACCTTTGAGGTTAAACGCATTTAAATTTTAAATGTGTATCTTATAAAATGTTCTGAAATGGGTATTCCTATAGGAGGAAAAGTACTGCATTCATTGTTGTTTGCAGATGATCAAATAATTTTTGCAGGGGATGAAGATGATATGAAATATATGATAAATAAACTAATGGAAGAATATAAAACAATGGGGACTGAATATAAATTTACAGAAAACAGAATATATGTTTTTGGGAAAGGATGTGGATGACCTCATAGTCGAAACAGGGAAAATAAAAAAAGTGAATTTTTTAAATATCTTGGGTCAATAATTACACGTTTAGGTACCTGTGAGAGAGATGTACAGACTAAAATTGCAATGGCAAAACTAAGATATTACATGGAATAATTTGGAACAAAAATATTACAAAGGAAACTAAAATGAAAATTTATAAGAGCATAATACAGAATATTTTGTCATATGAAAGTGAAACTTGGTCTTGACGGAATTACAAAATAATGAAATTAGAACAGTTGAATTTAATTATTTTAGAATAAGCCTCCAAAAAACAAGACAGGATAAAATAAGAAATGAATTCCTTTGGAAAGAAATGAATGTCACACCACATCTACTGTTAAGAGGATTGAAAATCAAACGCTTAAATGGTATGGCCATGTACAAAGAATGGAAAATGAAAGATGGACAAAAAATATATACCAGTGGTCACCCCCTGGAAGAAATAAACGTGCCAGACCAAGATGGAAATGGAAAACCTACGTCAGAACTATAATGGATCATAGGAATTTGGAAGAGGGAGATTGGAATGATAGAGATAAATGGAAACTGATTCATTTTTCTAGTAACTTATTAAACATGTTAAATAAATCCAATGTATCTTATGGAATACATTGCCAATTTAAGGTTTTATTAAATTGTAGGGAGAAGCAAATATGGCGATTACTAGAGTGAGTTTTTGATTTAATTTAATTTCTAATGGCCGAATTTTGCTGATTTTAGGATAATATCTTCCTCGATTTATTTTAATAATATATATGCCCACTGTATTGACTTAGGCTTTCACGGCCGGAGTTGCTATGATGATCTTGAAGAAGATTTCCGGTCTCAAGGCAACCGTTGAGGATGCCAGACGCAGTCTCTGGCGAAACGTCGGGGAAAATATCGAAAATGGCGACTGCTAGAGAAATTATTATATTTTCGTTTCAGGTGAACTCCTACACCTTATTGTCCGATTTTGTTGTTAAATAACTCGACCTTATTTTCTTTAATTAATTGCTTTATGCCAAATATGTTTCTGTTAAAACAATAATTGCGGCCGCAAGAGTGCAATAAGACTATCATATTAGGTTATAGCTATATATATGGTTATTTTCGGTGTCTACTAGATAGTATCGCTGAAGATCTGTAAAAATATATCAGATATATTTTTATGAGAACAATCTCAATAGTTTCATTCTTTCGGAATTCGCTAAAAAATGTACCTTGCAAGAGTTGAGAGCTTTTTACGAATTCGTTTAGAGATTTCAGATTTTGTCATAAAGGTTTAAACTCGTCAGTAAAACATCATACTAGAATCTTGTAAGTAACTGTGGAATTAATGTACGAAGGCGTTAACGGTCTTGTTTGCAATGTGACTTGAACTGACCCGGATTTAAAGACCGTGATGATGCAAGAAATGCAGCACCTTTTTTATTATGAAGAACCTTGAAAGTTGTAGTCACTCATTCTATAGAGTGTTAAAACATTTTAGGGTTCTACATTTGAATTCTAGATACATAGCCAATATCACAGATGCATTTATGGCGTAATAATGACACTGTTAACTATAAGTCATGGAAGGTAGCCAAGATGCATTAATGAAATCAATAAAAAGATCTAACCCATCTGTGACACAATGTTCCACTGAGCAGTGACGTAATGTCTTGTTCCGCGATACCATCAATTATGTAAGTATGATGTCTAAGTGGCGCAATATACTTGCAATAAAGGATAATTTACGCATATTATATTAATAATAATAATGATAATAATAATAAAACAAAATAACAATAATAAAATAAAATAATAATAATAAAACAAAATAATAAAGCTAATAAAAATTATATAAATAATAAAAATAATAATAAAATAAATAAATAAAAATAATAACATAATAAAATAATAGTAATAATAATAATAGAGCAAAGATTGCCTAAAATTGTTATGCAATGGATCCCAATAGAAAGGAGGAAGAGAGGAAGACCGAAGAAAACTTGAATGGAAGGGGTGCAAGCAACTATGAATATCAGAGGATTGGAGGAAGATCAAGGGATGGACAGAGAGGAATGGCGTTTGGTTTCCGGAAGACGGCGGAAGCTGCCATGATACTGGATGATGATGATGATGATGATGATGATGAATAATAGTAATAATAATAGTAATGATAATGATAATAGTAATACTAATAATAGTAATAGTATTAGTGATAATAATAATAATATTAAAATATTAAGAATTTCTGCAATAAAATAGTTGTCAAACAATCCTTTGCAAATTTTACTCCTCCATAAATCTCTATTCTCTGCCGACGTCATACTCTTATGCACTCCTTGAATCCACTTCTTTCGGTCTTCCATTTCCTCCGTTGCCCTCCGCTTCATAATTTAATATCACATTAGATAACGCACCTATCAAGACTAGACGTATAAACAGACCACTTGCACCCTGGATGTCTGATAATATCCGCTTGCTTATGACTGAGAGAGACGTAGCATTCAGGAAATACAGGAGGAACAAAGAACTGACAGACTTACAGACATACAAACATCTGAGGAATAAAGTCAACCAGACTCTCAGGAATGCAAAACTAAGATATGTCCATACTATTATTACACAATCTATGTCCAACTCAGCTGATATGTGGAAAAATTAAAAATCAATAGGCCTCTGTCAAGATAAACTACAGGTAGAAACAGCTGACCTACCACTAGATGAGTTGAATGACCATTTTACCCGCCTCCCTACTTACAACACAAACAACAGACAATAGATGAACTAAAATGTCATATTCCCAACCTACCCGAGACAAATTCTTTTTCTCCTATATCTCACCTGATGACGCCAAAAGAGCAGTATTACGAATTAAATCTAAAGCACAAGGAGTAGACAATATAACAATAACTCTCCTGCAAAAAATAATAGACATTATTCTCCCAACAATAACCCACATTTTTAATGGCTCTATAATGACCGGGACGTATCCCAGACTCTGGAAAATGGCTCTAGTTCGTCCTACACCGAAATCAAACACTCCCACAACACTCGATGATTATAGACCAATTAGTATTCTTCCCTGTTTATCTAAAGCACTGGAACACATAATACACTCACAGTTAACAGACTACCTCACCACACACGACTTACTTGATGAACATCAGTCTGGTTTTAGAACAGGACATCATACAAGTATTGCACTACTTGACATTGTAGAGGACATAAGAGACTCAATGGACAAAAGCAAAC
This sequence comes from Diploptera punctata, assembly GCA_030220185.1. Lineage (NCBI taxonomy): Eukaryota > Metazoa > Arthropoda > Insecta > Blattodea > Blaberidae > Diploptera > Diploptera punctata. Next base: position 1,691,622 of record JASPKZ010003834.1, read on the forward strand.
TTACCGCAATAGTCCTACTCGACTACAGCAAAGCCTTTGACACAGTAGATATAGACTTAATGCTAGCGAGACTAAAGACACTACATCTGTCGGAAAACTGCCTTGATTGGTTTACATCTTACCTCATTAATCGTCAGCAATCAGTTTCTGTTAATAATCGCATTTCTTCCTGGCGCTTGGTGAGGAAAGGGGTACCTCAAGGCGGCGTCCTCGCTCCTCTTCTCTTCTCGATTTATATTAATGACGTGACCAAGAAACTAAAAAACTGCAAGCATCATCTTTACGCCGACGACCTACAGATTTACACACACTTTAGGCCTGACGAAATTAATGAATATATTGACAAAGTAAACACTGACCTCAGGCATATATCTTTATGGTCCAGACAATATGGGCTGAAACTAAATGTAAACAAAACGCAAGCAATAATTATCGGACATCCAAGGCTATTACACCTCATAAACAATGGCAATATGCCGGCTGTCATATTAGATAATGAACAAATTCCTTATACCGACGTCGTTAAAAACTTGGGATTTTACTTAGATTCTAATTTAAATTGGCATGTGCAAGTAAAACAAATATCTAAAAGGATCTTCTCCATAATGCATTCCCTAAGGCGACTTAAACATTTTCTTCCTACAACTCTTAAAAGAATTTTAATCCAAACTTTAGTGATGCCGCCTTTTGACTACTGTGACGTTCTACTAACTGACATAAATGACGGATTGTCGGACAAACTGCAGCGTGTCCATAATATGTGTATCAGATTCATATTTAATGTTCGAAAATACGATCACATTTCTCCATTATTTCACGAATTGTCATGGCTACATCTAAAAGAGAGAAGAAAATCGCACTGTCTAATTCTCCTATTTAAGATCCTACATACCTCGATTCCCAATTATTTATCATCCCGTTTCCAGTATCTATCCTCAAATCATAACTTAAACACAAGATCACAACATAGTCTCTTACTTAATATACCGCAACATAGGACATCACATCACTCCATGTCATATACCATCTCCACTTCTCGCAACTGGAATTCCCTACCACAAGAAATAAGGGGCTGCCGGACATTGGCGTCTTTCAAAAGAAATCTAAATTTATATCTGCTCTAAACTCGACTTCATTATTATCCAGTGTAAGATATATATATATATATATATTATTGGTGTTTCCCGTATAATGTATCATATTATATTATTATTATTATTATTTATTATATTATTATTATTATTATTATTATTATATTATTATTATCGTATCATTATTGTTATTACCCTATAAAATGTTGTTTGTACATGACATTTACTTTGCTATATTTATTGTAATTTTAACTGTTTATGATTAGTATAGTGTATATCTATATTTGTCAAATATTTATTTGTATTTGTGCTGGTTGAGTGGAAGAGAGGGCCTTATGGCCTTAACTCTGCCAGAATAAATAAAGTATTATTATTATTATATCCTGTCATCTGACATCCTCTTTACAATGCCAAACCATTTCCTCAATAACTTGTAGAACATATTATTGAACATCCATAATTTTTTATTTTAGTATTTACAATTTTGTTTCTTCTTGAATTTCTATAAGCCCTTCTGCAAAAGTTCATCTCTGTCACCAATAGCTTATGTGCTTGCTCTCTGCTTAATACCCACGTTTCCGCATCACACAATAGTATAATGTCCACCAATGTACTATAAACGAGTTTTTTTTTTTAAGTTTATACTCCCCACCACAGTATTGAACACTCCAATTGTTTTTCTTCCTTGACTTACTCTTTTATTTATCTCAGAATTTCTTGTTCCTTCAAACTCTAATATTAATCTCAAATGTTTGAATTTGTTAGCTGAATAATAATAATAATAATAATAATAATAATAATAATAATAATAATAATAATAATAATAAATATATATTCTCAACTCGGGTCCAACTCAGGGTGGGGTCGAGGAATGAGATGAGATGAAACCCTTATATTTATAGAGATCTGTGAACGACAAGGGTGCCGGCCGACCACTCCTGACGCACCGTCATAGGGGCGGATGAATGAAATAAAACGAAATGGATGAGATTGGTATGGAGAAATGATGGAATGAAATTTGTGGCAGGGAAAACGGGAGAAATCCGAGAAAACCTGCCCAAGTTACTTTTCGTCCGCCATGAAACCCACTTGGAGTGACCGAGATTCGATCTCGGGACCCCAGCGCGGCAGCGGTGAGAGTCAAGCGTTTAACCGCTTGCTCCACGGAGCTGCCAATAATAATAATAATAATAATAATAATAATAATAATAATAATAATTATAATAATATATTAAAATAATAATAATAATATATTAAAATAATAATAATAATATATTAAAATAATAATAATAATATATTAAAATAATAATAATAATAATAATATATTAAAATAATAATAATATATTAAAATAATAATATTATTATTATTATTATTAATATTATTATTATTTATTTATTTATTGAAGGATTGATTCTGTTATAGGCCTATACACAGGTATCCTGAACCAAAAAAAAATTGTCATATCCATGGCTATATATTTTGGTTTTTAGCATTAATTTTTTTATAGCGTATGAGGAGCTGGCCCATAGCATAAACCCCCAACCTGGAGGACCAGAGACTTTTCTGGAGTCCACCATAGATCAGTTGCTTTCACTGCAGCTAATAATAATATAATAATAATAATAATAATAATAATAATAATAATAATAGTAATAATATAATAATAATAATAATAATAATAATAATAAATAATATCATTATGTTTCTTGGGAGAGTTAGGACTCATTTGTAATTATTTTTCCAAGGCATTGAATTCAGTCACTTCTTCAAAATTCCACCCATTTGTCATTAACTGTCCATTGTCGTAATTTACATATTTCTACCTATGATCGTGTATGTAATTTTATTAATATTTAATTCAGCCCCAGTTTCTTAGAGTTATTTAAAATAATGTGAGTGTTGACTTTTATTATTTTCTCGTTATACGTTACAATACATCAACTATTCTTATGGTATCTAATTATATTAATTATGCCATTTATTTACTGAATCTAATGTAATTATGAGATAAATTAATTGTATAATGCACGGTTAATTACAGCAGGACCTTATCGTACATTCCGAATATAATTTCTGAGGAATTTTAATTTAGCAGCTATTATCACTGTTACCGGGAAACATCCGACGATCAACGTCTCTGTTCCTTTGCAAATTAATCCATTTAGAGGGAAATTACAGCCAGTCTGTTGTTAATGGTGTGGACAATGTAACCCCACTCACATTACGAATGTCATTCAAAGTGATGACTTACTATTTTGTAGCAGGAATGCGGTTTATCTCACAATGCCAACTATCTTCAAAGTTGCTATTACGTAACGCAAGCTAAATCTACGTTAACATTCCAACAAATTACCTTCACAATAATTTATGCTGATTTTTGCAAGCAGTACAGCTTGAATTTGCGTATAAGAATGGTGGATAAGTTATCAGTATCCGATACTCGTCCTTGGGATTGTTTTTACTCTATTTGTTTCACTATGGTTAATATTTTGACAAGTGAATGTCGATACTAAGAAAATTATATATCGTTTACTCCTTTTCTGGTTATATGTTCTTTTTTATTAGCTAATTCCCGAGGAATGAAGCTATTGAGTTTGTTGTCATGAAAATATTTTGAAAACATTTTTATAAATTTTCATCCATCTTATGTACTAGATAACGAGAATTACCACGACAAATAAATAAATAAATAAATAAATATCTGCGTATATAATAATAATAATAATAATTATTATAACAATAATAATAATAATGATAATGATAATGATAATGATAATAACAATAACAATAATAATAATGTTTTATTTATTCTGGCAGAATTAAGACCATACGAGCATAGACTTATACGAATGTGTCTAAATGGCACAAAGAGTACGGTGCGTGTAGGCAGAGTTTTCGGACACTTTTGAAATCCAGAATGTGTTGAAGCAAGGAGATGCACTATCTCCTCTACTATTTAATTTTGTACTAGAGCATGCCATTAAATCTTTAGAGAATGAGGAAGGCTTATAACTGAATGGTATTAATAACCTGTTAGTTTATGCTGATGATGTAGTACTATTGGCCGATAGCGAGGAGATACTAAAGGCCAACACGCACACACTATTGAGTAACACTAAGAAATTAGGACTGGAAGTAAATATCAATAAAACTGAATATATGGTCACACGTAGAAATACACTATATAATGGAAATGGACAGCTAATGACAAATGAGGGAAATTTTGAGGAAGTGGCTGAATTCAAATACCTAGGAACAATGATCACAAATAGGAATGAGATGCACAAAGAAATTAAACATAGGCTCAATTCTGGAAATGTATGCTATTATGCATTGCAGAGACTCTTGATGTCCCAACTCCTTTCAAAAAACGTTAAACTGAAAATATATAAAACTATTATTCTACCAGTTATATTATATGGGTGCGAAACATGGACTCTTACTTTAAGGGAGGAAAGGAGATTACAAGTATTTGAGAATAAAGTACTTAGGAAAATTTTTGGACCAAAGAGAGATGAACAGACAGGTAAATGGAGAAGACTACATAACAATGAACTACATGGTCTTTATAGGAAACCAGATATAATAAGAACAGTTAAGTCTCGTAGACTGCGATGGGCAGGACATGTTGCACGTATGGGGAATGAAAGACTTGCATGGAAGCTTCTTGTAGGAAAGCCAGAAGGAAAACGCCCAGTTGGTAGACCAAGAATGAGGTGGGAGAATAACATTAACTATGATTTGAGGGAAGTAGATTATACAGGGAATGATTGGAAAGCATTAGCTCAGGATAGGGATGTATGGAGAGCTTATGTCCGCGCGGCCATGAACCTACGGGTTCGATAGTGTCAGTGAGTAAGTAAGTGAGTAATTAAGAATTAAGACCATAAGGCCTTCTCTTCCACTCAACCAGCACAAATACAAATAAATATTTGACAAATATAGATATACACTATACTAATTATAAACAGTTAAAGATACATTAATGTAGCAATGTAAATTTCATGTACAAACAACATTTTATACGATAATAACAATAATAATACTTACGATAATAATAATAATAATAATAATAATAATAGTAATAATTGTATAAATATGATAAATTATACGAGAAATACCAATTAATATATATACCTTACACTGGGTAATGATGAAGTCGAGGTTAGAGCAAATATAAATTTAGATTTCTTTTAAAAGGTGCCAATGTCAGGCATACATACTATATACATACTCATTTGTAATTATTGTTCCTCCACTTATTACTAACCGTAATGGTATTTATTGGTCATATTTATTCCTAGATATATGAATCGGTGAACTATTTGGAATGTGGGCCCTCCTATCTGAACTTCCATTTTGTAGCAATTTTTTATCAGATGTCATATATTTCGTTTCTTTTCTTATTGACAACAGAATTATCTCACTTCTTTGCATTAAGTTCAAGGACGAGAAAGGCTTCATCACTGCCCAGAAAGACCCCGATTATGTCCACATCATCCCCAAAACCTAGTAGCTGTATGGATTTGGCGAAAATAGCTCTCTCTCTCTCTCTCTGCAGCCCAGAGTATCTCACCATCTTTTCCAAAACTACTATGAACTCCCGTACAACTGAAAAAATTACTGTATATTAAATTATTTTATTTTGAATATTGTATAAATAAATAACTGAATTATTTATTATAATTTTTTCGTGAGTATGAGAGAAAGTAGTAAAAAAATCCAAAACACTGTTTTTGACATATGAGACAAGCTATTCCAAGAATCGGAGATAAACTAAGCAAGCTGAACTTGATAAAACTTGTTTGCAATGTGCTTTGGATGACGCTTTTATAAACCAGTCTATCTTGAGAGGATATATTGTATAAAGAGACGTTAGAATCCTGTGTAAAGTATCTTTCACACAAATATGCTTATAATATTAAGTAATACTTGGAATTGTTCACCGATATTTTCTCGGGGTAGAGACGTTGACTCTTACGCAGCGAGGCCGGGTTTGATCCCTAGTTGGGACAAGCTTCCTGTGTGTGTTTTTTTTTCTCGGGGTTTTTCCTCAGTAGTAAGTTAAATACCAGATACCTTTAGGACTAAAATGGACCCAGAACAACATCTGACCATCATAATCATCATTTTTAATTAGCATAATGATTTGAATGTGTGTTTTATTTTAAATGTTCGTGTTGTCTCAGAGGAGGCCCTGGATTGAGATAATCGCTCATTCGGGGAGGTTTTCCATATCCTTGTGTCATCAAAATATTATGTGTATGATTCAAAATTTAAAATTCCTCTTCCTACAGATCTTGTCATTGTAAGGTCGGCAGCATGGTACATGTAAGTGTACATTAAGATATCTTCTTGTATCTTGCAAGCCCATGCTTCCCTTAACAGAGAATTAGGCGCTCTCCCCCTACAGGGAAGAATTTGAACCATACTAATTTAGTTACACTAATTTTCGTATAGATGTCATTTTGAGTGGTCCGCGGTCAGCGATCCGCCTCATACTGATATCTAGGAAACCAAGGTAGTACTAGGACGGGAAATTCGGTAAATTTTGCTTAGAGGCCTTTTCATTCAGGCTTAAGGATTTTTTTTACGAGCCTGAAAATCTTCAGACTCTGGACCCACGGCTTAAAGTCCCTCCCGGAGGACTTGCTCCTTGGATTTTTCCATCTTAAATAAATACATCGACCCCGGCCGGGTTTGAACCTGTGACCCTCGGGACCAGAGGCAAGGAGCATAACCACTAGTCCACCGCGGCTGTTGTACATTAAGGTGAGAGGTTAAATTACGATGGAGAAGAAAAATAAATAAGTAATTAGATACGAAGAGGAAGGTTATTACGTCACGATACACACATTCTATTGAGAATTGTTTGTGATACTTGAATAATACTTTAAAAAAAGTTATGAAACCAGCCAATGTTTCCTAATTTCATGGTATAGTGGGGCACATAAACCAATCTATAAGGAGTGATGTTAAACTGCTTTTGTATTGTATATTGTTGTAGCCTATAAGAATTTGACGCCAACTGAAATAATATCAACCGATTTATTTTTCCCATTACTTTATTAAAATACTAAATAAATTAAACTAATTTTATAATATAGTATGTCCACCGCTGTGGTCTCGAGGTAGCGTGCTGCCTTGTCACGCAGCGGACCCGGGCTCGATCCCCGGTCGGGGCAGTTTTTCTGGTTGAGATTTTTCTCGGGGTTTTTCGTCACGTGTAAGACAAATGTCAGGAAAACCATAAGGCCCAAACGGTCCCCGTAATCATATGGCCATCATCATCATCCTTATCATTATGATCTCATCATCATCATCCTTCACCGGTGTGGAAAGCAACGGGAAACTACCACACCTACAATTCCCTAGTAAAGCTGCAAAGCAGAGCATATAAATGCTATGATTGCAGTGAAAGACCTGCCCTCGGGCAGAATTACTATGGATGGATAATGTAGGATACATTGCGAACTTAAGGGTTAATTAAATTATATGGTATAGCCTACATTGCGACGAAGCAAACAAGGCTGTTGGTAAAGTTAATTTTTAATTTCGGGTTGCGGGTAAACCCCCACTTCTAATAGTCGGACTTAGTTGATGTTTGGAGAATACCTTCCTACGTTTATTTTAATAGCATTTAGTGTGTTTCGTTGTGAATCGTCGAAATTTACGACCAGTAGAGCGATTTGTTTTTATTTCCGTTTCAGGTGAACTCCTACATTTAATGGTCTGATTTAGTTGGTTAACTAACTTGACCTTCTTTCTTTTAATCAATTGTTATATACAAAGTTTGGTTTCGATGAAACAAAAATTGCGGCCGATAGAATAACGAAAACACACACACACTTAGGCCTATATACCTTTATATACAATTATTTTGTAGATGTGTATGTCAGTGAACTCTTCCTAAACGACAGGACCGATTGTGCGGAATGTTTTTGTTTCTGTTTGAGAGGATTCCTGGATGGTTTAGATGCACAATTAGACCCGGTAAAACCATTAGGTGTAAGAGTTCACCTGAAACAAAAAAATTAAAATCGCTCTAGTAGTTGCATTTTTTATATTTAACAACGAAACTCAGTATGTGATATTAAAATAAACAGAGATAGGTATTGACCAAAAATAATCGAAATCCGGCCGTTAGAAGTGTGGGTTTACCTGAAATTCAATTTTTCCTTTATTTTTTTATTCCCTTCATGTTTTATATTAAATTATTGATTTGTCCAGTCCATAATCTTTATTATTATTTTTATGATGAATAAATGATGCCATCAGTTTAAAAATTCTGACCCCATCGGGACTCGGAATCACCGTGTTTGATTTGTAGCAGTGTATACCATATAATATAATTAATCTTTAATATTTCATTTATTTATGTGCAGCAGCGCACGCCGGGTATTAGCTATAGCCTATATATTTGGCTATGCTTATAATCTATGCCCACTAGATAGGACCGGCGAAGATCTATAATTTTTTTTTCAAAAATCTCTTCATGAGAACAACCTCACTAGCTCATACTTTCGGAATTCGCTAAAATAATACAAATAATAATAATAATAATAATAATAATAATAATAATAATAATAATAATAATAATAATAATAATAATAATAATTTATTTAAGCTGGTAGAGTTAAGGCCATAGGTCGAATAATAAAATTGTACAATAATTAAATACTTATATATGTACAATTTAAAAATGTTATTAAAATATGGAATAGAAATTTGACCAGAAAAAAAAACTGATTATACAGACAATAATAGAAAGTATACTTACATATGGATCAGAAAGTTGGACAATAAATGAAAGGATGCAGAAAAGAATCTTGGCGACAGAAATGGGTGGATTACGGAGAAGTATGAGAATATCCAGGCTACAACATATTCGAAATACATATATCAGACAAGAAATGGATGCACAAGAAACTTATCGAAAGGATAACAAAGAGAGCTTTACAGTGGTATGGACATGTACAACGGATGTCGGAAGACCAGTGGCATAAACATGTGTTATATTGGATGGTACCAGGCATACGGAAGAGGGGGAGAAGTAGAAGAACATGGTATGAGGGAATATATGATGTCATGTTGAAGAGGAGTATGGAAGAGGGACAATGGGAAGATAGGAATCTCTGGAAAGCAGGAATCAAGGACGAATTGCTGTAAAGTGGAAAGCCTGTATTAAGTAAGTATTAAAATATAAACTAAACAAAGCGCAATGCAGATGTGATGTAATATTAGCTAACACAAACAAATCATGGAATAGAAATAAAATACAACGTTTCTAGAAATAAAACAGATTTACAAATGTATTTATAAACCTGCAAGAATTAAAATACTGATTTTTATGTTTGGTAATGTTAAAATAAATGTTCTCTCTAGAGTTTTCTAATATAAACATTCTAAATTTAGACCTGTGTAAATAGTTATTCTACTAAGAGGAGGGCAACGTAATTACGGATTTAATTTAATCCTGTCTTTCAAAATACTGAAATGTGTCTTTTTTTGCACTCTTATCCCTAATCCTGCACTTCTCGAGGTGTGCACCATGTAGGGTTATGAGATTTTACCTGCGGATAGTTTAGTCAGTAATATATGCTTGTATAATGTCGAGAAGTTAATGTGAAGATAATGTTTTTTGTCTCGTGTCAGCTGTTGCATTAATTTAAAAGCAAAACGGTGTCTGTACCTTAAAGTGTACATTTAACTTCTTGCAACTATCATTCTAAACTCTCAGCTCTTCTCTCTAACAACATAGAAAACTTTGTCACCAACTACTGCATTATAATTCTCTTCAACTTTAACTGCATCTGCCAAAAACTCTAACTTTATTTTTCTGTCTCCCTTAAATCATTGCTTTAAGTTTTCATTCCAACCCCTTTCTCATTATATACCGTGTTACGCTTTTTCCGTCGTGCAGTGATAAATCTTATCTTGAAGGTCACAGAGGGAATTTTAAAATCATTGAGCGGAGTTAACCATTGAAATATTGACAAGAAATATTTTCTAATAAATCAGGGCATATTGTATTTAGGAGGACGATAGGAAAAAAAAACATTTCTTTAGCTAACTCCGAGGGAATATAGCTATTAAGGTTGTTCTGATTAAAATATAAAAACAAGTACAGGGTGTTCCAAAATGATGGACGGGGTTTCAAAGTTACTTAATATCCCTTACTTGATATACAGGGTGTCCCATTCAAACCTCCCACATTTTAATTAATCATATTATGAAATGAGGCCAGTATTAAACGAAACAGAAACTCAAAGAATTCTCATTGCCACACACTAAAACACCTCTATATGTGTACCATTTCTTCAATCTTTTTATTCTTCTTCTGAAACACGTGTACGAACACCTCCTGATTCTTTTTTTAACGCTTCCAGTCGCTAGAAACTTCTCAAGCCATGCCTTAATGTTCTTCCCATCAGATGCATTTCCTCCATATTCTCTCCGGTAATTTCTTTTCACTGTAATTATTGACTTCGTCTCTGCATACCAGAAAACAGTTTGTGCTCGTTGCTGAGGAGTCGCCATTTTATTATGTCATTGTTGTCCAACATGCGACAGGTGGATTAACTGCAACAATGAAAACAACATTTTTTTGAGTTTCTCTTTCTTTTAATACCAACCTCATTTCATAATTCCGCAAACTTCGAGAGTTATTATTAATTAAAATTTGGGAGGTTTGAATGCGACACGGTGTATATAAGAACAAAAGTTACATGGGATTAAAGAGAAACTTTATAAGTGTTCGATGCGAGTATCTTTCGTCACAAGGCACACATCTAGCAGATGGTCGAATTCCTCCCAAATCTTGGTCAGCATATTTGGAGTAATGAATTGAACAGCAGCAACAATCCTTCTTTTCAAGTCAGGAAGGTGGACGGGAAGTAGTGGTACGTACACATGAACCTTCACATATCCCCACAGGAAGAAATCACAAGGTGTGAGATCGGGAGACCGTGGAGGGTATGGGAATGAATCATGTCATCCGGATCGACGCGTCATTTGGGTTCGCGGACGTCCTGGACATTTCCTTTTACAGATACATCTAGTTGTTTCTAAGTGTTTATACCATCGACGGATAATTTTACATGTCGGAGAATCAATTCCAAATTGTCGTCGGAAAGCTCGCTGCACTGCAACAATGGAACCAGACCTCGCAAATTGCAACATACAGAATGACTTCTATACAGGAATCGCCATTTTCACAAATTTAACGCTGACGACGTAATAATGACAAGAAACAAATTACTGAATACAGGATCTGAAACTTTCACAGTTTTTCTTTCATTGTAGTAGATAACCACGCATCCAATTTCGTTTGTAGAGCTATAGCAACTACTTAAAACACCGTCCATCATTTTGGAACACGGTGTACATTATTCACTGATCCTTTCTAGTAAGAAAGGCAAAGTGATCCCACTGCATCCCATTGGAGACCCTGTGGTAGTAGGAGGTTAAGACTCCCACTTTTTCTAGACAATCGGCACACGATGTCAGCCGGGTTGTCAGCCCTGCGTGACGACCACCTTTACACCCAGAACAAGCGTCTGGTATTCATTTCCATCAGAAGCTGAGTCGACCCCAGGACCATGGTGCCACCAGAAGGTTTGGGTCAGTTTCAAAAGCTTGATCCCATCGGGACTCGAACCTTCGACCTTCCGGTTTGTAGCGTAATGCCTTAACCATATACGCTAAGGCGTGCTCCCGTTCCTTTCTGGTCGACATCGAAAATGACCATGACCATATATATATATATATATATATAGTGTGTGTGTGTTTTGGACGATGAAATTTTAGAACGAGTAAATGAATTTTATTATTTGGGTTGTAATTTAACATTTCAGCATGAAGCTGATATATAAAAGAAAATCACAAATTTCACAAAAATAACGGTGATAATTAACAGTATAATGAAACCTTGTTTAGTACAAAAGAACACAAGACTACGACTTTATAAGGTTCTCGCAAGACCAGTATTACGATAGGGTAGTGAAGCATGGGCAATACGAAGAAAAAATGAAAGCCGAATAACAGCAAATGAGATACGATTTATGCGCCGTACAGCAGGCTATACAAAGCGGGACATAAAGGTATTAACTTGCATGGATGATGATGATGATGATGATGATAATATGTATATATATATATATATATATATACCTATTATTTAACTTGTGTGTATGTGTGTGTGTTATCACTCTAGAGGTCGCATTTTTTTTTGGAATTAAACTCAACATATAACAATGAATTAAAAAAAATTAAGTTAGAACTCGCTAACCAAAAAATGGGACCATTCCGAGTGGGAATTCACCTGGGGCGAACATTTAAAAATATATCTTATTATTTTTCCTCTGTGACTTCACGGCTCTTGTAGTCTATCCTTAGCCTCCCTTGTAATAATTTACCATTCTCTCCTGTTTTGCTCTTTATTCCTCTATCATTTGATTCCCAGAGCTGTCAACTCTACTTTGACACCACCCAACTATCTCAATTTCTGTCGCCCCATATTTATTACGTCGACCTTCCGTTTACAAATTCAAGATAACTTTTGAAATACAGTCCTCTTCCATTCTAATGACATGTCTCAACTTTTTCAATCTTCGGGCTTTAATTTCAGCTGCAATATTTGGTGACTTACATTGTATTTTCAGTTCCATATCATATCTTATTCTCCATTGCCCGTGTCAAGTTTGGGTCCATTTATCCTCCACAGACTTTTTCCAAGTCATTAAATATGATTCAATTGTCTTTGTTACTGTCCAAATCTCACTTCCATAGACGATGAGTAGTATAATAACACTGAGCAGAAAAAAAAACCGTTTTTTTTTGTCTCAGAAAGAAAAATATATGTGATTCTGATAGTATGTTTTCGCCTGAATTCAAATATGATATCGGGTTTTCTCCATCACGCAAGGTTCCCGAGAGACAGGCATTTAAAATTTCAAACACGTTAATATTTTCTACATTCGTAACTACACAATATTCGAACATTCGGACTCACCTAGAAAGTAATAAATGACGATTTTCTGCTATATATCGCCTGCGGTGCATCGGTCTTGATGGTCCAACAATAATCGGCCAGCATATTAGGATTCCATTTGCCTTGATATCTCTTTTCCATAGCTGAAACCATTTGAGTTAGCTCATTTGGTTTTATTTTACAATGGCCAAATGGACGAAGAAACTTTTATTAAATAATAATTATTTAAATCCATTAATTGAAATTGAAATAAAAAAACTGTTTAAATACTTAGGATATAATCTAACTTATAATGAGGAATGTGATATATCCTCTAAAATACAAAACTATAATAAAGCTTTAAGAATTATCAACCAAGTTTTTAAACCAGCAAAAGTGCAGACACACACAAGAATGAAAATCTATAAAATTCTCGCTAGACCCATAATCTATTATGGCAGTGAAGCTTGGACCATCAGAACTCAGGACGATCTTCATATTACAGCCACGGAGATGAAATTTCTGCGACGAACTGCAGGTTATAGCCTTCTAGACCACCAGTGAAATTCAACAAAAGCCAGAGAGTTAAACATCGTACCTATATCTGAATACCTACAAGAATATAGAAACAATTGGCTAGCCCATATACAGCGCATGGATCGTCACAGAATACCAAAACAAACTCTTCACTATATTCCTCGAGGCAGAAGATCTGTGGGTCGACCTTTCCGGAGATGGCGGGAGACCGTAACGGGCCACTGTGCCTAATACTTGAAAGGACGATGATAAAAAAAACTGTGGGTCATTGAGAAATTCCGAATACATATTTGAAAACACGATAAAAAACTGCAATAAGTACAACTATTGGTACTCATGAGACAAAAATCATGTTGGCCAGTGTTATCGTTTTATGTATTATAATTTTAAATCTTTAGTTATATCTTACTGTTAGGATGTAATTGAGAGCTCTAATTCAACGATTAGAGCTTGCTACTTTAGCTTTTATGTCCTCATCAGTATCATTTGCTGAAGTAGTAAAAGTTCCTAAATATTTAAAGTTTCTCATAGTTTTGTCCATTAATTAAAATCTCATTATCAACCCGTCCTACATAACCCACTTTGTTATATACTGTATTTAGTTGTATCAACATTAATCTTTAGCCACATTTCTATGGCACTTGTCTCAGTTTGTGTTAGGAACCTCATTAAGCCCTACCATTGATCTTGTTGTTACGTAAACATCATCAGCATATGCAATACACTATCATGTCCTGTTGAAGATTGTGCCTTATTGTATTATCCAAGTTCTGATTATTTTTCCAAAATCGAACAACGACGACAACAACATTATATAATAATAACGTATAAAATAGAAAAGAGAAGAAGAGGAAAGAAGAGCAAAGAAGAGAAGAGAGAGACAGAAGGAAGAGAGAAGAGAAAAGAGAAAGAGAGAGAGAAAAGAGAAGAGAAAAGAGAAGAGAAAAAAGAGACGACAAGAGAGAAGACAAGAGAGAAGACAAGAGAGAAGACAAGAGAGAAGACAAGAGAGAAGAAAAGAGAAGATGAAAGAGAAGAGAAAGAGAAGAGAAGAGAAGGAGAAGAGAAGAGAAGAGAAAGAGAAGAGAAGAGAAGATAAGAGAAGAGAGAAGAGAAAAGAGAAGAGAAAAGAGAAGAGAAAAGAGAAGAGAAAAGAGAAGAGGAACAAGAAGAGAAAAGAGAAGAGAAAAGAGAAGAGAAAAGAGAAGAGAAAATAGAAGAGAAAAGAGAAGAGAAAGAGAAGAGAAAAGAGAAGAGAAAAGAGAAGAGAAAAGAGAATAGAAAAGGAAAAGAGAAGAGAAAAAGAGAAGAGAAAAGAAAGAGAAGAGAAAAGAGAAGAGAAAAGAGAAGAGAAAAGAGAAGAGAAAAGAGAAGAGAAAAGAGAAGAGAAAAGAGAAGAGAAAAGGAGAAGAGAAAAGAGAAGAGAAAAGAGAAGAGAAAAGAGAAGAGAAAAGAAAGAGAAAAGAGAAGAGAAAAAGAGAAGAGAAAAGAGAAGAAGAAAAAGAGAAGCGAAAAGAGAAGAGAAAATAGAAGAGAAAAGAGAAGAGAAAAGAGAAAGAGAAAAGGAGAAGAGAAAAGAGAAGAGAAAAGAGAAGAGAAAAGAGAAGAGAAAAGAGAAGAGAAAAGAGAAGAGAAAAAGAAGAGAAAGAGAAGGAGAAGAGAGAGAGAACAGAGAAGAGAAGAAGAGAAGTAGAAAAGAGAAGAGAAAAGAGAAGAGAAAAGAGAAGAGAAAAGAGAAGAGAAAAGAGAGAGAGAAAAGAGAAGAGAAAAGAGAAGAGAAAAGAGAAGAGAAAAAGAGAAGAGAAAAGAGAAGAGAAAAGAGAAGAGAAAAGAGAAGAGAAAAGAGAAGAGAAAGAGAAGAAAGAGAAAAAGAGAAGAGAAAAGAGGAAGAGAAAAGAGAAGAGAAAAGAGAAGAGAAAAAAGAGAAGAGAAAAAAGAGAGGAAAAAGAGAAGAGAAAAGAGAAGAGAAAAGAGAAGAGAAAAGAGAAGAGAAAAGAGAAGAGAAAAGAGAAGAGAAAAAGAGAAGAGAAAAGAGAAGAGAAAAGAGAAGAGAAAAGAGAAGAGAAAAAGAGAAGAGAAAAGAGAAGAGAAAAGAGAAGAGAGAAAGAGAAGAGAAAAGAGAAGAGAAAAGAGAAGAGAAAAGAGAAGAGAAAAGAGAAGAGAAAAGAGAAGAGAAAAGAGAAGAGAAAAGAGAAGAGGAGAAGAGAAGAGAAAAGAGAAGAGAAAAGAGAAGAGAAAAGAGAAGAGAAAAAGAGAAGGAAAAGAGAAGAGAAAAGAGAAGAGAAAAGAGAAGAGAAAAGAGAAGAGAAAAGAGAAGAGAAAAAGAGAAGAGAAAAGAGAAGAGAAAAAGAGAAGAGAAAAGAGAAGAGAAAAAGAGAAGAGAAAAGAGAAGAGAAAAAGAGAAGAGAAAGAGGAGAAGAGAGAAGAGAAGAGAGAAGAGAAGAGAAAAGAGAAGAGAAGAGAGAAGAGAGAGAGGAGAGAAGAGAGAAGAGAAGAGAGAGAAGAAGAGAGAAGAGAAGAGAGAAGAGAAGAGAGAAGAATAGAGAGAAGGAGAATGAGAGAAGAGAAGAGAAGAGAAGATAAGAGAAGAGAAGATAAGAGAATAGAAGAGAAGATAAGAGAAGAGAAGAGTAATATAATAGAATATAATATAATAGAATATAATATAATATAAGATATATAATATAAGATAATATATATATATAATAATTAATATAATATAATATAATATAATATAATATAATATAATATAATATAATATAATATAATATAATATAATATAATATAATATAATATAATATAATATAATATAATATAATAAATAATATAATATAATATAATATAATATAATATAATATAATATAATATAATATATATATAATATAATATAATATAATAATGATATAATAATTATATAATAATAATTATAATGTCGAAAGAGAAGCCCGTTGCCTTAATCCATTTCGATTATAAAACTGTCAGATAAAAAGTATTGTATTTTAACGTTATTATGTATTTCTTATGCTCCTTGCTTCTGCTCCCGAGGGCCTCGGGTTCAAACCCGGCCGGTGTCGATGGATTTTTTTAGGATGGAAAAATCCAAAGAGCAGGTCCTCCGGGAGAGACTTCAAGCCGTGGGTCCCGAGTCCGAAGATTTTCTGGCTCGTAAAAGATCCTTAAGCCTGAATGAAAAGACCTCTAGCAAAATTTACCGAATTTTCCCGTCCTAGTACTACCTTGGTTCCCTAGATGTCAGTACGAGGCGAAACGCTGACCACGGATCACTCACATGACATCTATACGAAAACAAGTGTAACTAAATTAGTATGGTTCAAATTCTTCCCTGTAGGGGGAGAGCGCCTAAATCTCTCTTAAGGGAAACATGGGCTTACAAGAAGATGAAGAAAATGTATTTCTGATTTTAGTAAGAGAAATCATACCAGCCTCATGGGCTAATGGTCAGCAATTCTTGACTGTAGTTCATGTCGTCCCGGATTCGAATTCCTGTCAGACCGTCAGAATTTATCCCTAAAGCGTATTATTTCTGATCAGTTTTTGTAGTTGCAGAACGGGCATCATCACCCAATACTGCATTCGGAAGAAGAAGAAGAAGCGTATTATTTCTGTGGTTGTCCGTGGTCTGGAAATTAGGTTAAGTTTAGGTTAAGTACTCTCCTCGCTTTATTATCATTTATCACCCATCATATAATCGGGGTACGTAACTCCGCCTTCCAGGTGCCCTAATTTAAAAAAACGGATTAAAATTCCGCCAATGTCAGGGGAGAAAGCCAGAAATGTCATCAAAGAAAACTTGGTGGCATGGGGGGGGAAATACATTTTTTTTAACTCTCCAGATTCTCTTACAAGCGTCCAGTATGTGGGAACGGCATTAACTCTCACTGGCACTATAGAACCCATAGGTTCATGGCCGCGCGGGCATAAGCTCTCCATACATCCCTATCCTCAGCTAATATTTTGTAATCATTCCTCGTATAATATACTTCCCTCAAATCATAGTTCATGTTATTCTCCCACCTCATTCTTGGTCTACCAACTGGACATTTTCCTTCTGGTTTTCCTACAAGAAGCTTTAATGTACCTCTTTCATTCCACATGTCCTGCCCTTCGCAGTCTACGAGACTTAACTGTTCTTATTATATCTGGCTTCGTAATAAAGACCATGTAGTTCACTGTTGTGTAGTCTTCTCCATTCACCAGTCTGTTCATCTCTCTTTGGACCAAACATTTTCCTAAGAACTTTATTCTCAAATAGTGGGAACGTCACATACTAACAGAATTCTGTTTAGAGTTAATATGTAATTAGTGTTACTTGCTGTAGCGCCCGCAATTTCCGGTTTTTGTGAACGATATTCGATATAGGCCTATGCCACTAAAATAAAATGAGAAATGTGTTTGTCCAAAATATTCTCGAAATTCGACCATTAAGGTTGGGGGTTTACTGAAAATCTTATTTGAAAAACAGTTCCAGCTGCCATGTTTGTTATCTCGGAACGTAATTCGATAGGTACATACGATTTAATGAACAGAAAGATGTAGGGCTATTCCTTCAGGCAACAGAACTGACCATAAATTCGAAAAGCTGTGGAATTCCGGCGTGACGGACTTTTCGAGTGCTAAATTGGCTGTAACTTCCAACTGCATTTCTATTCTAAAGTCAAAAACATATCAAATCATCTTTACATTCATAATGCTTTGGGTTCTTCTTCTTTAAGTCTGTTTTCGCAGCCGCTTTGTTTCCAACTTACAATCCTCTTATGTTGGAGCCGTTTCTAAACATTTGCTTAGCCCTTCTCTTCTGTGCGTGCAGTAACTCCTTTCTTAAAATCTTCCATTCTATCTTTATTTTCCTACCTGTTTATTTTTTCGCCAAACTAAATTCTAAATTAATAACTATTAAATTTGTGATTTATTGCCGTAGTTTATATTTCTCTTCCATTCTTATTCTTAATTTGAGGAAGTTGACTGAAAAGAAAGCCATATATGAGCCAACAATTGATTATTACAAAAATAAATACCAACTAGATAGTATAACTGTCACATGATTGATGATCGGGGCAAGAGGCGCTGTACCAGGATTCTTAGCCAAATTTTGGAGTTCCTTAGATTTGGACAGGGTGTATCTTTCTAAAATTGCCATCGCTGCCATTAGAGGATCAATTTCAATTTTAAGAAACCATATTTACAAAATTTCTACTTTATAGTAATGTATACTTCAATTAGGCCTACAATATGATTTTTTAAAATGTATTTACAAAATGTATTTCATCAATTCCAAAAAAATAATTGTATCATTTTGTCCTTGAGGCAATCCTCTAATGAGGGAAGTTGTATATAATAAACTAAATAACTTTTTTGCGCGATAGTGCGTTTTGTTGTACTTACAGCAATGGCGAGAGTGACTGAAAGTTCACTTCCTACATTTCGGGGTTGCCAACCTAAATAACTGTACTCTAATATTACATATTGCAAACCACGTGTGGGTAAAACCACTGCCCTCTATGTAGTAGTAGTAGTAGTAGGACTTTATTAGACAAAAGTAAGATATTTACAATATTATTTACAAATATGGGTCGCACGGGCAGTAAGCCGTACGTGGTTTTGACAGTCCGTTACAATAAAGTAATAATTGCTACTAATGTGAAGAAAAATAAACATAAAAAAAAGCAATAACATTACAATTACATAGAGAAAACGCAATAATATTACAATTAAATAATAACACAATAGCATTATACACTAAAAAAAGCAATAACATTACAATTACATAAAGAGAACACAGTAATATTACAATTAAATAATAACACAATAGCACTATACACTAAAAAAAACCGTAACATTGCAATTACTTAAGAAAACACAGTAATATTACAATTAAATAATAACACAATAGCATTATACATTAATTAATTTATATATAATTATTAAGAATTAATGTTATTGCATTTTGATAACATATATTTATTCATGAATGAGTGTTGTTCTTATTTTCCGCGTTTTGTCCAGAAATTTACCCAAGTTTATCCAATTTTCTGGATTTACCAATAACTCGTAGCATGCCAATCTTTCCCGATTTGAATTTAGAAATCTTTCCGGTAATAACTGACGTCTCCAATATTCTAAATCATTACATTGTCCTAATATATGTATCTCATCTTCAAATTTCCCGCACATTGGACATATTCGCATATCGTGCTCGTCGCTAATTTTTTGAAATTTCCATGCCCCTAGCCTAAACCAAGCAAGCCCTGATCTCTCTTTAAATCCTAGGTTGAGTATATACGATTCTTTTCCCCAGACGTGTTTTAGGTCTCTTTGTAAACACAGTGAGCGTTTTCCTGTACATTCGGCGAAAGTATCTTGTTGGTTTATATCTAAGTACCTCCTCCTTATTTTTCTCCACACGTTCTTGCGATTTTCAGTCCCTTTTTCCCATATCCAGCCCATCCCAATCTTTTGGAGTTCTCTCCTAACCTCGTCTGCCCAAAATTTAACATCTATGTTTTTAATTTGGTGGTCGTAACAAATTGCTCTAAGCATTGTTTGTTCACCTTGGATTACTCGCAACCAGTATTTGAGTACACGAATTTTACAGTTTATGTCGTCCTGGAATGACCCAAATTCATATAGAATTCCACAGTTAGAAACGGCCTTACTAAGTCCTGTAATATATTTTAGAAAATGCGTATATACCTTATTTAGTATTTCCGTTCTTTGGAAACCCCAAATCTCACTACCATAGTGCATTACTGGCCTGACCATCGCTCCATACATTTTTTCTAATGTGCTGACTGGAATATCAGGCACTCGACCCAGAATGCCGAGTACACTGTTAAGTTGTCCCCTCCCTTTAAATAATGCTATATCAATATGTTTTTTCCACTTCCCGTTCATTTTCAACGTCGTACCTAGATATTCAAAATGTTTCACGTTTTGAAGTACTTGATCTTTGTATTTCCATTCCTCTGCTCTACCATAAACCGTCCCATTTTTAAAGGTCATTGTTTTTGTCTTACTAACATTTACAGTCAATCCCCAATTCCTACAGTATATTTCCAGTAGGTCAAGACCTCTTTGCAATCCCTTGATTGTCTTGGAACAGATAATTAAATCATCTGCATACAACAGGACTGGGATTTTAACATTTCCTATCTCCGGAGCCTCAATTTCTCCTTCTAGCATTACGTCTACAATATCATCAACGAATAGATTAAATAGCATTGGTGATAAAATGCAACCTTGTCTCACTCCCCGATTGGCTTCACTGCTCTCTGTAATGTGCCCTTGGTCTACTTTTATACAAAATTTAACATATTTATAAATTGACATTAAGGCATGTATCATTTTATGAGACAATCCTTTCCGATTTAATTTTTCCCAAAGTGCGCTTCGGTCCACAGTATCAAATGCCATCTTAAAATCAATGAATGCACAAAATAATTTACCCCCCTTCATTTTCAGATTGTCATCAATTAATGTTCTCAGAACAAATACGTTGTCCACCGTGGAGTACCCTTCTCTAAAACCTGCCTGATATTTTGAGAGCCTATAGTTCTCTTTAGCCCATTGTCTCATGCGTTCGTAAAGTACTTTACAATATATTTTTCCGAACACTGACAAGAGACAAATTCCCCTGTAACTTTCTGGTACCTGTGTCCCACCTTTTCCTTTGTATAGTGGTTGGATGACACCTGTCGCCCAGGCTTCCGGATAATCTCCTCCATTAAAAAGTTTGTTGAACGCAGTTTTCAAAACGTCTAATAATTTATTGGATGATATCATATTTTTCAAGAATTCCCCTGGTATTCCATCAATTCCAGGTGCTTTACCATTCTTTAAACATTTAATGGAAGAGACCACTTCATTTTTCGAAATATCCTGATCCAGTAATTGAATATGTATTGGGTCAGGAATCTCAACTATATTTTCTTGATTATATCTTAACCTCTCATTTCCCAGCACCCTGTCAAAGTAACTTTTCCATTCCCCGGGCGTTATTCTTGTCCGATTTATGGACTTTACTTTGAGTTCCCTTACCGCTTTCCATATGTCCGCAATGTTCCCACTTTCAGTCGCGACTCTCATTTCTTCGGATTTCTTATTTTGCCATGCTAGTTTTGTTTCTCCTAATAATTCTTTATATTCCTTTCTCTCTTGCGCATATTTTTTTTCTGTTTTCATCTGTGCTTTCTTTTCTAAACTTTAAAAGACTACTTTCGACAAACTTCTTCTTCTTTCTACATGCATTATTGTACCACCCTTTGTCCTTCTGGTTCATTGCGCATTTAACCTTGAATTTTTCCCCTGCTTTTTGAAAAGATTCTGTCAAAGTTTTAATAATTTCCACCCCGCTAAGATCATTCAATTGCAGATCCTGTATTAGCGTTTCCAAACTCCTGATAAATTCTTCTCTCCGGTCCTCGATCCATCTGAAACGTGTAATTGGCCTCAATATTGTTGCCACCTCATCATTAACTGTCTCACTAATACCTTTCATATTTAAAATAAGTTTGTTTGGGAAGTGGTGTGATTCGATTCTGGAAACTATACAGAAATTACTTAGGACTGGAATCATGTCTTGTGTGCATATTGAATAATCGATTACGCTACCTCCATTTTTATTAATAAATGTCAGTTCTCCATTTTTATCTTCCCCATATTTCCCATTCAGAATTTCAAGTTCAAATGCATCGCAAAAAGCTAACAATTGGTTTCCTTCTGAATTTATAATCTTATCTTTGCTTCTCCTACCCTCACCTCGTGTTTCATTATCATCTGATTTTATAGTGATATTTTCCTCCCCAATCCTACAGTTAAAGTCCCCTAAAATTATTATTCCCGCTTCCGGAAACCTATCTTTTATTTCTGCCAACGAGTCAGACAATTCAACGAAAAAATTTGGATTGGCATACCTGGAATTTAGTGGTTGGCGGTAAATAGACAACAGACACATTTCTGCTCGTCCTGTATGGTAATATATACAAATGGCCTCTTTTAAAGCAATATTTACCTTTTTAATATATGGGTCTAAGTTAGCTTTATATAAAATGGCAACTCCACCTGGATATCTACCTCTCTTCCCTCTGGATTGACTGCCCTTGAAATAACCTTTCATATTACATAGATTTACGCATTCATTAGCTTTTAACCATGTTTCACCTAGAGCTAATATATCAAAAGTCTCAATAAACTCTACACATCTGTCCATTGAAAGTTTTTGTTTTAACCCTTCGATATTCCATGAACCGACTGTCAACAAACCCTATTGTGTTCCCTTGTCATTAGTCTTACCTGTATTTTTCGAACTTCCCCCTCTCAATAGTTCCTTTTCTGCGGGTAAATTCAGAAGTCTTAGTGATTTTCTTGTTTGAGGTCTTGTGTCCGCCGGTCGTTCACCTCTTAGAGGTGGGGTATGTTTTTTTGCGTTCGGCCGTTTTGTTCTGTATGTTTACTGGATTCCTCGGAGTTAGTATCGTAGTGCTCCCTCTCTCTTTCTCTCGTGTAGAATTTTCTCCCTCCTCTGCTGTAAGGAGACCACCTGCTGTTGTAGCGTCCCCTGTTGGTTTTGGGGACTCGCTGTCAATGACCTCTTCAAATTCATTTTCAGGGTTGTCCATATTTTGTAGTTGTTCCCTGCTCCAGATTCGTCCATTTATAATCAATTTATTATATTGCAGGATTGCATGGCAGCCCTGCCTCCTCGCCTCGAGCATGTGTCGCTTAAGAAAGTCCCTTTCGCGACGCACCTTCTCACTAAAGTCTTCGGCAATATTGATACCGGTCCCTTTAAGATATTTACTGTCTCTAAGGATCCAACATTTTATTTTGTAGTGTGATAATTTGCATACAATCGGTCTCTTTCCACTATTCCAACGACCTACTCTGTGCGCTCTTTCAATATCACTGTCCACCAAATCAATCCCGATTTGCGCCACTACTCTTTTAACTATAAGTTCAGTTTCCTCCCAGCTCTCCCTGTCTTCTTCATGCACTCCATATATCACAATATTGTTACGGCGACTCTGGTTTTCGAGATAGTCTAATTTAGATTCCAGCCATTTCAATCTGTCCTCCATCCTATGCATGTTCGTCGCAATATCACGAATTTTTCCCCCCACGTTGCACTTTTCAAACCCCTCTTTCACTTCAGTTGACAATGTTTCAATCAGCTTTATAACTTCTTCCATAATGCTTTGTCCCCTGCACACTTCAACCACTCTAACAAAACACGTCCGCTCTTCTCGACGGCCTGCTTGGAACTCCGCCCTCTATGTATACTACATTCAATGTATATACAAAAATATATCCAAAAGGTAGTGTTAAAATACATTATACGAAAAAAAATTACTGCATTTTAAATGAACTGGACTTTATTTTAAACAATATAAAACAATAAATACGCACTTGCCGCCATTTTATCACTCATTGGTGTCAAGACCTCCTATAGTTTCAATTAATAAACGTTGCCCACACTGTTAACGTTATAATATTATAATGATATTGTGAAAAGAAAAATTAATGTCTGAACCAGGAATCGAACCGTAGACCTCTAGTTCTCCAGACCAGTGTGCAGCCCACTACACCATTCTAGATCTGGCACAAACATTAACAATTCTTTCCACATATACAAATCTATAATTCTCGTTAACATTAGTCATTTGTTTATAATGAACGCAAATATTTCCAAAAAATATGTTATTATTTTACTATTATTTCCATCCATAGTAATTCTGCCCGAGGGCAGGTCTTTCACTGCAATCATAGCATTTTCATGCTATGCTTGCAGCTTTACTAGGGAATTGTAACTGTGGTCGTTTCCCGTTGTTTTCCACACCAGTGAAGGATAATGATAAGGATGATGATGATGGCCATATGATTTCGGGGACCGTTTGGGCCTTAAATTTTTCCTGATATTTGTTTTACAGGTGAGGAAAAACCCCGATAAAAACCTCACCCAGAAAAACTGCCCCGACTGAGGATCGAACGCGGGCCCGCTGCGTGACAAGGCAGCACGCTACCTCGAGACCACAGCGGTGGACTTACTATTATTTATTATTTTGAAAACACCATAGCGCAAAAAATAATGCTCAACGCACGTTTGTGAAGTGCTTTACAGAATCTCGGAAATTAAAAATTTCCTCGCTTCTGTAAAAAACACTTGCCAACCTCCCATCGTAATATACTATTACATGCCTCATGACACCCGGCCCTTACAGTGACACGATGTGTCGGCAGAGGATGTTCAAACTCTGGATTGCATATGTAAGTTAGTTTTTTGATCACACAAGAATCTGGAGGGTCTCCCCAATGATCAGCTCCATCCAGGACTTCCTCTAAGACGACACAGACATTTAAGACGAAACACACATTTCACTCGCATTATCATCACCATTATCATAAGTGCTACACCTGCACAGACGGTCGAAGCCGTCCCAACAATACGCCTCCATTCTTTTCTGTCTTCTACCTTCTTCCATCTATTCACTGGCATTAACTGAGTAGCTAACTAACTGACTGGCACTATCGAACCCATAGGTTAATGGCCGCGCGGACATAAGCTCTCCATACATCCCTATCCTGAGATAATATTTTCCAATCATTCCCTGTATAGTCTACTTCCCTCAAATCATGGTTAATATTATTCTCCCACCTCATTCTTGGTCTACCAACTGGGCGCTGGTTTTCCTACTAGAAGCTTCCATGCACCTCTTTCATTCCCCCATTCGTGCCACATGTCCTGCCCATCGCAGTCTACGAGACTTAATTGTTCTTATTATATCTGCCTTCCTATATAGGCCTATACCATGTGGCTCATTATTATCAAGTTTCCTCCATTCGCCTGTCTGTTCATCTCTTTTTGGCCCAAATTTTTTCTGAGAACGTTATTCTCAAATATTCGTAATCTTCTTTCCTCCATTAAAGTAACAGTCCATGTTTCGCATTCATATAATATAACTGGGAGAATAACATATTTATGTATTTTCAATTTAACGTTTTTTTGAAAGGAGTTGGACGACAAGAGTCCCTGCAATACATAAACACCATGCATTTCCAAAATTGAGCCTATGTTTAATTTCTTTGTGCTTCTCATTCCTGACAACTTATCTGACAGACTACAGTATGCTTATAATATGTGCATTCGATTTATATTCAATCTCCGTCGTTATGACCACGTGTCTCCTTCATTCCAGGCCTTAACATGACTACGCCTAAATGACAGAAGAACTTTACATTCACATACCTTACTATTCCAAATTCTGCACACATATTTACCAAGTTATTTAACAACACGTTTTCAAAATTTATCGGCTCATCACAATTTGGGAACAAGATCACAAGACTCTTCTTTATATTTCATGCAGCACAGGACATGTCTATACTTTGAATCTTACACATGAACTCGCTTCCCAGTCATGTCAGGGACTGTCAATCGCTATCATTATTTAAATCCAAATTAACTGATATCTGAAGTTCGACACAATGAAAACATCAACTGCATAACAACTATATACAGCATTCTATAAATAATAATCTAGAAAGCTACTTACTTTATTTTACATCATTTTAATTGTATTATATTCTATGTTTTGTTAGCATTAGCTAGCATTAGATTACATCATCATTGTATTTTGTTTAGTCTGTATTTTAATAATATCTTAAAGTTGTAATAAGTATGTAATTTTTGTATAATTCTACTATTCGCTGGTTGAGTGGAAGAGAAGGCCTTATGGCTCTAACTCTGCCAGCTAAAATAAATCATTATTATTATTATTATTTATTATTATTATTCCTATTTTAATTATTGTGACTACTACTACTACTACTATTTGTTATTATTATTATTATTATTATTATTATTATTATTATTATTATTATTATTATTATTATTATTATTATTATTATTATAGCATCCCTGTCGTAATGCTTTATTTGTTTGAAAACCTTTAGACAAGTACTTTCCCAATATTAGATTTTATAAAGAAGAAACAAGTAAATTGGTACGGACACATTAGAAGGATGGAAGAAGGAAGACTACCTAAGATAATCATGGATTGGGAACCACAGGGAAGGAAAAAGAAGGGTAGATCAAATATTACGTGGATTCAGGGAATCAATGAAACTAAGAGGGAATGGGAGATGGAAGAAGATATATGGATGAACAGACAAGAATGGAAAAATGTGTTGAAACAAATGTATAGTTAACTGTGAACATGGGTACCGGAAAAATGTATATTCATTGTAAAAGCCGGAATAATAATAAAATTATTATTATTATTATTATTATTATTATTAAAATTGTATTTAAAGTGGCAGCATCAAGGACATAAGGCTTCATTTTCCCAGCTCCACAACTCCTAAAACATAACTTTATACACTTTAATTAACTTTCAAACTAATATTAATTTCTAGTAACTTAAATATAGTAGAAGTTACATTTTAATATCTCTTTTGATGGGTATCCAAAAGTATTTGGGAATGGTCACTAGAGTTTGTGAACGTTGAGTAACACTATTTTAATCACTGTAGGTATCTCCCTGAAGAATATCTATAAGGCAGTGTCAGCACGTGAAGGGAATAATCAGGGAGCAATAACTCAAGGAAACGAGAGCTTGGATCGTTAATAATGTAATTCCAATCTTGGTGAAGCTCCCTGTGCTCGGTACCGCCGCGCATTATCGATATTACATCGACATTGTGAACTCTTTGATCTTCAAAGCGCTTTGCAACTTTTAAGCAATTTTATAAAATATTTCTCTATGTGTTTTTTTGTGTGTTCACCGCTATCACTACTTTTTGAAGTTTTCGTATCTCTTTAACGTATAGACTGTTACAGAATCTAACCCTACAAACTGTAACGAACGATAGGTCATACAGAGAGGTTCAGTTTTATTAAGTATGTACTCTTAACAGAGGGGTGCACCGTAGCGTAATTATTTAAATAATAATAATAATAATAATAATAATAATAATATTAATAATAGTAATAATGATGATAATAATAATGATAATAATAATAATGATAATAATAATAATAATAATAATAATAATAATAATAATAATAAGAGCTTTATTTTAACAATAAAGCTTTATTTTACCTGTCAGAGATAAGGCCTCGAAGCCTCGTCTACCACTCAACCAGGTTAAACAATACAAAACGATTCTTACATTTAATTGCAATAAAAATACACATTAGGCCTACATAGGAAGTCCACAATACAATTATTATTAGAAAATATTTTGATTTAATCTAGATTTAAGAAATGAAATAGAAAATGTACAAGTTACAAAAATGAGAAAAAAGAACTATTAATGATATAGAATAAATTTAATTCTAGAGTAAAATTAATTATTTGAAAAAGATAACTGTATAAGCGTGACTTAAAAGTACCAAGTGTGCGGAAATCCCTGCTATCTTGGAAAAGGAAATTCCAGGAGCGGTGCGAGGCTACTGTGAAAGAAGTAGAATAAGAGGAATTGTGATCTAGTGCCAATATTGTGGTAAGAAGATAACTTCTCAAATTTGGACGCCAGGTAACTAGGAGTGTAGGAATTCAGAAGCTTGAAAAGCGGTACGCAGAAGTGCCAGAAAGTCTAAAATTAGACTTAGAAAATTAGAACATGTCACAAATAAGGAAATTAGAAACATAATGGAAGCAGAAGAAAGCATAATTGAAAGAACTGAGGAGAAGGAATTAAAGTGGTTAGGACATGTTTTAAGAATGGAAGATGAGCGATGGCCAGAACAACTATATCAATGGCATCCGACTAGAAGAAGGAAGAGAGGGAGACCGAAGTTAAGATGGATGGAAAACATGAAGACATTAATGCAAGCAAGAGGGCTAAGCATTGGTGATGCCCAAGATCGTCGGCTTTGGAGGTTTGGCACGGGAAGACGACAGCAGCTGTAAAAACCCGTAGATAGATAGAGAAAAGCGGTACAAGTTAGAACGCCGAGGGTTCGAGTCCAGGTGGGGACAGAATTTTTAAACCTGCCTAAACACACTGGCGACACCATGGCCCTGGATTCGACCCATCCTCTAGCTGAAATGAGTACCAGACATTTATTCTGAGGATAAAGGCGATCGTCACGCAAGTCTGACCACCCGGCTGATATACTGACGTCTATATTTCGATTGTTTAGAAACTTTCACAGGGAAGATGTCTGGGTGTAGGGTAGTCTGAGCGCCGGTGAGCTCTCACAAACATTGCCGCACTAACTACAGATAATATAAAGTACAAACTAGTTCAGTGTTGTCTTTCAAAATGCGTATTCTGTAGTATAAATGTACCGGTTACGTAATTTTATGTACAATAAAAGTTCCTTATTCACGGTTCCATTATTCGCGCTTTCATTATTCACGGGTTAAAATATTGTGACACAATTTCACGGCTAAAAAGTCTTTATTCGCGGAACCAGTCGGTATATTAGAAGGATTAGAATCCTTTATTAACGCATCGGCTACTGTTTTTACTGCAGGAACGTAACAAGGCGGCTTTTACAAAGAGTTATTCAAACCAAATGGATAAATAAATATCAAACTAAAATACATCTTATTGTCACCAAGCCTAAATTTTCGTTGATTAAAGCCGCCGCCTCCGTATTTCACATGCCGCTATGCCCGTTGATAAATGCCGCGCTCGCCACGATCGGTGTTTTATTGTTTCAACTTGTCATTCGTTGGAATAATTTTGATTGAATAACACGTGTCTCTTCGTCATTGTTCCTAGTTTATAATGTCGAATAAAGGGAATGAAAAATTAGTCCTGAAGCGGAAAAAAGTAGTGTTGCCGCTTCAAGTAAAAATAGAAATGCTTGACCGTTTACTCGTTGGCGAGTCGTTTCCATCTATATCACACTGTTTCAATATTAATGAATCGACTGCACGATTCATCAAGGAATCTGAAGACAAAATAAGGCATTCTATTAATAGAAATTGTTCAAAATCTGTCATTAAATTTATTTTATTTTAATGATTTTTATTTTATTTTGGAATCTTAGAACGTCTCCCCTATATACCCATACAAATTACCATTCCATAGTCATTCGCGGCATATTTACGAAACGTATCCTCCGCGAATCAGGAACTTTTACTGTACACAACTAAGGGGTCGAGAACTTTACACGAAGGGAGGCGCGTTCACACTGAGTATCTATTCGCCCGAGACTGTCTTAGCGGGATCATTTTACCTTGTCCCGTTACGTAGGCGAGCTACGGGATATCCTGTGGCTGGTGATCTCAGGCAGAAAGAAAATGTCCCATTAAATTTCTCTCCCGCCCAACAGAATTAGGTTAGCCACTGTTTCGTTTCCAGATTGAGAAAATCTACTATAACGGCTGGGACAACCGACATACTAAACATATCATACTGGTTGGATGGTCGTCCATATCTGTAAGTGACACGTGCGAGTATGAGACTGCTAACTGATATGCCAAGAGGTTTCTAGGCGTGTTGTGCCATGGAATTTATATTAGTTTAGTTTCAGGTCGTCCAGAGGGATCATTATTTTTTAAAGGGACATGTACATTCGCAAACAAATCTTATTTGTTCTGAACATTGTTCAAGGTGCTTTCCAATACGATTTGGACTTTGATTAAAAATAATAATATATAAAGATACATTTTTAAAAAGCAATAGTTAATATCCGGCGTGCGCTGCTACGCCTATATATATATATAATTTTAGTTAGGAATGAGGTGCATAAAGAAATTAAACACAGGTTCAATTCTGGATGGAAATGCGTACTATTATTCATTATAGGGACTCTTGATATCCCAACTTCTTTCGAAAAACGTAATACTTACTTACTCACTGGCACTATCGAACCCGTAGGTTCGTGACCGCGCGGACATAAGCTCTCCATACATCCCTATCGTGAGCTAATGCTTTCCAATCATTCCCTTATAATATACTTCCCTCAAATCATAGTTAATGTTATTCTCCCACCTCATTCTTGGTCTACCAACTGGACGTTTTCCCTCTAGCTTTCCTACAAGAAGCTTCCATGCACGTCTTTCATTCCCCATACGTGCAACATGTCCTGCCCATCGCAGTCTCCGAGACTTAACTGTTCTTATTATATCTGGCTTCCTATAAAGACCATGTAGTTCATTGTTATGTAGTTTTCTCCATTCACATGTCTGTTCATCTCTCTTTGGTCCAAAAATCTTCCTAAGTACTTTATTCCCAAATACTTGTAATCTCCTTTCCTCCCTTAAAGTAAGAGTCCATGTTTCGCACACATATAGGCCTAATATAACTGGTAGAATAATAGTTTTATATATTTTCAGTTTAACGTTTTTTTAAAGGAGTCTCTGCAATGCATAATAGCATGCATTTCCAGAATTGAGCCTATGTTTAATTTCTTTGAGCATCTCATTCCTATTTGTGATTATCGTTCCTAGGTAATTGAATTCAGCCACTTCCTCAAAATTTCCCTCATTTGTCATTAGCTGTCCATTTCCATTATATAATGAATTTCTACGCGTGACCATATATTTAGTTTTATCGATATTTACTTCCAATCCTAATTTCTTAGTGTTACTCAATAGTGTGTGCGTGTTGTCCTTTAGTATCTCCTCGCTATCGGCCAATAATACTACATCATCAGCATAAACTAACAGCTTATTAATACCATTCATTTGTAAGCCTTCGTCATTCTCTAAAGATTTAATGGCATGCTCTAGTATAAAATTAAACAGTAGAGGAGATAGTGCATCTCCTTGCTTCAACCCATTCTGGATTTCAAAAGTGTCCGAAAACTGTTTACCAACACGCACCCTACTCTTTGTGCATTCGAAAAACGTTATACTGAAAATAACTATTATTCTATCAGTTATATTATATGGATGCAAAACATGGACTCTTATTTTAAGGGAGGAAAGGAGATTACGAGTATTTCACAATAAAGTTCTAAGGAAGAATTTTGGAACAAAGAGAGATGAACAGTTAGGTGAATGGAGAATGAAATACGTGCATGAAAATTTCTTGAGGAAAAACAGAGGGAAAACTCCCAGTTTATTGACGAATAATGAGGCGGGAGAATGAAATTAACTATGATTTGAGGGACGTAGATTGTACAGGGAGTGATTGGAAAACATTAGCTCAGGATAGGGATGTATGGAGAGCTTATGTCCGCGCGGTCAATAACCTATGGGTTCGACAGTGGCAGTGAGTTAGTTAGTTAATTTTATTTTTGGTTGAATAAGTACATAAAAATCTGTTGAGCTGTTTAAATTAATTAATTTCGCTCGCGCAGCACTTTCCCGGGGGTTCTCCTTTAAATTTCATTGCTTTGCAGTGCGTACGAACTTTGTCCGTTTTTCCGATTTGAATTAATTTATTTGAGGTATTTTCTAAATTGAAACCGCACACTTTCAAAGATCCCCCTTGCGCTTTACTGATAGTCATAGCAAACGCAAGGCGTATTGGAAATTTAAGTCGTTTGAACTCGAACACGCGCGTATTCGAATGTAACGTTGTAAAAGAATTTCAAATAAATCGATCGACTACTTTTCGAGTTTTGAGACCACAAACATTCCCAGGCTAAAAATTTTATATATGCCTATACAGTCGTACTGAGAGTTTGTATGTTCAAACAGTCTGCCTGTTACTCATAAGTGAGGCTATGGCTTTTATGTAATAAAAGATAAGATTTCAATGCAGATAGTATATTATACTATTCAATTTTTATGTGTGAAACCAAAACAAAAGTCAATCAGAAATCTAACTTTCCATTATACTATTCAACTGTTAGTGTGTGAAAAAAGACAATCGGAAGTTTAACTTCTCATTGTACTATTCGAACTGTTTGTGTGTGAAACCAAAAAGAAAAAAAGAAAAAAACAATCAGAAGTTTAACTTCTCATTATACTATTCGAACTGTTTGTGTGTGAAACCAAAAAATAAATAAATAAATAAATAAAGAAGAGACAATCAGAAGTCTAACTTATCATTTTCTATGTTGCAATCTTAAATTTTAGTAATGAAGATCCTATCCTTACTTACTTACTCACTGGCACTATCGAACCCGTAGGTTCATGGCCGCGCGGACATGAGCTCTCCATACATCCCTATCGTGAGCTAATGCTTTCCAATCATTCCCTGTATAATCTACTTCCCTCAAATCATAGTTAATGTTGTTCTCCCGCCTCATTCTTGGTCTACCAACTGGGCGTTTTCCTTCTGGCTTTCCTACAAGAAGTTTCCATGCACGTCTTTCATTCCCCATACGCGCAACATGTCCTGCCTATCGCAGTCTACGAGACTTAACTGTTCTTATTACATCTGGCTTCCTATACATACCATGTAGTTCATTGTTATGTAGTCTTCTCCATTCACCTGTCTGTTCATCTCTCTTTGGTCCAAACATTTTCCTAAGAACTTCATTCTCAAATACTCGTAATCTCATTTCCTGCCTTAAAGTAAGAGTCCATGTTTCGCACCCATATAATATAACTGGTAGAATAATAGTTTTCTATATTTTCAGCTTAACGTTTTTTGAAAGGAGTTGGGATATCAAGAGTCTCTGCAATGCATAATAGCACGCATTTCCAGAATTGAGCCTATGTTTAATTTCTTTGTGCATCTCATTCCTGTTTGTGATTATTGTTCCTAGGTATTTGAAT
The DNA here is from genome assembly GCA_030220185.1 of Diploptera punctata. Classification (NCBI taxonomy): domain Eukaryota; kingdom Metazoa; phylum Arthropoda; class Insecta; order Blattodea; family Blaberidae; genus Diploptera; species Diploptera punctata. The sequence goes on from JASPKZ010003834.1 coordinate 1,724,868, forward strand.
TCAGCCACTTATCCTATCCTTACTCATTAGTTATTACATTATTGATTGGCCTACCTTGGCATCAACGACCGCCCTACTCTGTCTAGCGAATGGAGAAGACTACATAACAGTGACCTACATGATCTCAATAGGAAGCCAGATGTAATAAAAAAATGAGTGTCGTAGACGGCGATGGACAATATATATGACACGAATGGCGATTGCAAGAGGGACATAGAAACTCCGTAGAGAAAAACCAGTGAGAAAGCGCCCAATAGATAAGCCAAGGATGAGATAAGGGAATAACTTTAACTTGTGGGAATAATATTATAAAGAGACGGTTGGCAAACATTAGCACAGGATAGGGATGTGTGGAGATCTTATGTCCGCACGGCCATGAAACCACGAGTTCGATAGTAGCAGTGAATCTATTATAACCAACTAACTCACTAGCACTATCGAACCCGTAGGTTCATAGCCGCGAACACAAAGTCTCCATACATCCCTATCCTGAGCTAATGATTTCCAATCATTCCCTGTATAATCTACTTCCCTCAAATCATAGTTAATGTTATTCTCCCACCTCATTTTTGGTCTACCAACTGGGCGTTTTCCCTCTGGTTTTCCTACAAGAAGCTTCCATGCATGTCTTTCATTCCCCATTCGTGCCACATGTCATGCCCATCGCAGGCTATGAGACGTTTTTGCTTGAGCCTTTGGCAATGGGTTCCCTGAAGTAGTCCCCGCCCAGAGAACCCAATGGAGGACTATTTGATCTCTGGGAAATTTTACCCCAGTGGAACCCATTTTCGTATTTCTTGACAGTTGTATTTTTACGGTGAAAGATCGTCACTCTTTCGACCAATGCACTTTTTTCGACTAGCTTATCATCTACGACCAGTTCGGCATGGGTAGCTCTGGCATCAATGCTACCGCCGACATAGCCCTCTGGATCATTTAAGCACGAGTTTATTATTATTATTAAGATTGCTAGAGGTCTTGGAGTGGATGGATAGGGATATATGGAGAAAGAAAATAATATTTAGTCATAGAAAAACGTGTAAACATTGAAAACCTGTATATAAAAATTATTATTATTATTTAATCAATTGAGTTGGTGTTTACTTGATGAAAATCCATATTTATTATTATTATTATTATTATTATTATTATTATTATTATTGTCAAAAGAATGCCAGAGCAAAGATTGCCTAAAATTGTTATGGAATGGATTCCAATGGAAAGGAAGAAGAGAGGAAGACCGAAGAAAACTTGGATAGAAGGGGTACAAGCAGCTATGAATATTAGAAGATTGGAAGAAGATCAATGGATGGACAGAGAGGAATGGCGTTTGGTTTCCGGAAGACGGCGGCAGCTGCCATGATACTGGATGATGATGATGATGATGATTATTATTCATCATCATCATCCGGTATCATGGCAGCTGCCGCCGTCTTCCGGAAACCAAACGCCATTCCTCTCTATCCCTCCATTGATCTTCCTCCATTCGTCTGATATTCATAGCTGCTTGTACCCCTTCTATCCAAGTTATCTTCGGTCTTCCTCTCTTCCTCCTTTCCATTGGGATCCATTTCATAACAATTTTTGGCAATCTTTGCTCTGGCATTCGTTTGACATGACCATACCACTGCAATCTTTTCTTTTCTATGATGTCCGGCTCCTCTTGTACACCCATAATTTCCCTTATTTCTTTATTTTATTATTATTATTATTATTATTATTATTATTATTATTATTATTATTATTATTATTATTATTATTATTATTATTATTATTATTATTATTATTATTATTATTATGTAATTTGCAACTGTAATGTTGTCTTATGTTCACAAATTGATATCCGGAGGTGGAATTCAGTAAAGAATTCACTGGAATGGACTCCGGGTACAGCTAATTTCCATTGAGACTGAGGCAGATGCAGAATAATGGTTCTTCTAAATTATCAATTTTCTCCAACGAGCATTCCATTCTTAGTTTGCTTGAGGGGTTCTCTGAAATTCTAGCCATTACCCGCTGTGTGAGCGTTTATCTAGAATTGTCCATCGCAAATATACGACATTGTGTTTTTTGTATGGAAGCTATTTTGTGGGATATTGAAACAAATGCGAAATAATCTTTTGTATCGTGTTGGAAGAGAAAATAAATTTCACAGGAAGCTTTGTAAGACATGCCATTATAGACGGCACATGGTATCTACCACGGATATCCCTCCTACGTGTCTGGAATTATTACAGAATGATAAAATTTTCAACAAAAAAAACTGAAAAAATCACATACTATTTATTGACAAGGGATGTGCATGGATTTAATGTTTAGGTTTGGGATTGAAACTTACACATGCCATATGTTTATATAAGTTTATTTAAGACAGGACTTGTCAATTTTATTTATCGACATTGGATAAAGTCTCAATATCGCACAGCACAATTTATTATTATTATTATTATCATTATCATTATCATTATCATTATTATTATTATTATTATTATTATTATTGAAAACATTATTTAATAAGAAACACAACACAGAAATAAGGGACAAATGTCACATTCAAGACATAATCAAATTTATTATAGATAGACGGAAATATTGTAAATGTCATATAGAAAGAATGGAAGACAACCTACTTGCAAAAAGAGCTAAAGAAGATAGATCCATGGACGGGAGAAGAACAAGAGGAAGACCAGACAAGAGATAGATACGTCTTCCTCCGAGGAGTTATTTTGAAAATAAACAGGATGAAAATCCTGCAAATTATGAATAAGATTATTATTATTATTATTATTATTATTATTATTATTATTATTATTATTATTATTATTATTAATCAATTAATTAATTGTCTCACTGGCACTATCGAACCCGTAAGTTCATGACCGCGCGGACATGAGCTCTCCATTCATCTCTATCCCCGAGCTAATGATTTCCAATCATCCCCTTTCTAATCTAATTTCCTCAAATCATTGTTAATGTTATTCTTCCACTTCATTCTTGGTCTACCAGATGTTTCCCTCAGGTGTTCCTTCTAGAAGTTTTCATGTCCCTCTTTCGTTTTCCATTCATGCCACATATCGTGCCCATCAGAGACTCTGAGAATTAACGGTTCTTATTATATATAATAAAATAATAATTAATAATAATATTAATAATTAATTTGACTGTGGACAAAATATATAATATTATATAAAAGCCGTCCACCGCTGTGGTCTCGAGGTAGCGTGCTGCCTTGTCACGCAGCGGGCCCGGGTTCGATCCCCGGTCGGGGCAGTTTTTCTGGGTAAGGTTTTTATCGGGGTTTTTCTTCACCTGTAAGACAAATGTCAGGAAAACTTTAAGGCCCAAACGGTCCCCGAAATTATATGGCCATCATTATCATCATCATTCACCGGTGTGGAAAACAACGGGAAGCTACCACACCTACAATTCCCTAGTAAAGCTGCAAGCATAGCATGAAAATCCTGTGATTGCAGTGAAGGACCAGCCATCAGCCAGAATTACTATGGATGTATGGATTGATATAAATGCCCTACGAATATTTTAAATGCATTTTTGGACCTATAAACGGGCCAATTCGAGTGAATGGGATATGAAAGATTATATCATATTTAGAGATTAATAAGATAAATGGAAAGGATTTATTGCGGGATATAAAATATTTGAAGCTTAGTTGGTTATGACCCATAGTTAGAATGCAAATGAATAGGGCACCGGGGTACTTTCAGAACAATGGAATAGTATTATTATTAAAATCGTGTTCCGGGCTGAATGACTGTTCCAGTGCATATGCCTATACAATTAGGGACCACGGTTATTCAGCCCGGAAGAATATTTAAAGAATCAAGGCCGTGAAAACCTATAAAGTTATAAAAATTATCACATGATAGAATGGAATGGGAGAGCAGAGACGTAATCGGAAGAGGGTTGTGATTTATTGCAAATATTGGTAGGCTAATTTAAATTTCATAGCGACGGATAGTAATCAAGGATGATAATCGATAAGTGGTTCGATTGTGGGTTATCGCTGGGTCTATAAACTCTGGCGCATGCGCACTGTTGTTCTATAGGACTTTGAAAATAGTTCACGCTAGTTTAAGTGCAGTTTTTCCCATATTTAAAAACACGATAAAACACTGCATTAAGTACAACTATTGGTACTCATGAGACAAAAATCATGTTGACTAGTGTAACTGATCTCGACCTTATACTTGTCGGTCTTCAACTTAAAAAGCAAATAAAAACTCAATTTAACCTAACAAAAATAAATTGCCCTAACCTTATATTTAACATTTTATGAGTTCTAAAGTCAGCAAAAAGGGAAGGAAAGTATTACTTGTATCCATAGTATAATGATTCAAGTAATCCTGGGCCACACATCGACGATCACTTCAAAATTCCAGTGCCAGATCACGACTAGCGACTAAAATTTCCGGGGCCGCGTATGGACTGGGAATCGGATTATGTGCTGCGCATTGGCGATCCCAGCTTCCTTGCGAGAGATTTCTATCCAAGACAATTTAGTGACACTCATTTCAACACATCTTAGAGAGTTACAAGTGATTAACTTAATGCGTGGGTTATAACATACATTTTTCTAAAGAATTGTCCGTAGTTTTTGAGAAAAGTTTACCAAATACGTTATTTTTTATATTCTTAATAACATTTACTTAATATTAATTATCGATAAAGAAATATGTCTATTGATTTAGCCATAGTGTCATTATATTAAGGAAGGGCTGTTTGATATTATAGGGTTTTCACGTCTAGAAAATATCATTGCTCTTATGAAGCAATTCTTGCTAGTAAACGTGTCCTTTTATAAGATAAAATAAGTTAAAATATACCTTCTTAAGTAAGATCCGTCGTCCTCAACTTATAAAATATGTATTCTTTATGCCTGTAAGCCTTTCAGAACATCCGTTCCATCTTCAGTAGGTTCTTCTTCGCTACAATATCTAGTATGATATTTAATGCCGGTGTTGTCATGACTAAAGCTTCTTCCTGACGATATCGTATAGTGGGTTGTTTAGTCTGGGAGTGCTTTCATTTATTAAAAGCGTGTTGTCTATATCCTTGATAATTTCCAGGTCTTCCAATTGTTGATTTTTGTTGGATTTCCCTCTTTGTGTACTACTGTAAGGGTGTCTTCTATTGAATTCATTCTATGACCGGCGTTTATTTAACGTAATTGGACTTTCCATATGCGTATACGAAATCGTTACGATGTTCTTTAAACCTTATGTTGAAGCTTCTTTTCGTTCTACCTATATAGAACTTGTCACAGTCTTTGCATGTTAATTTATATACACCTTTGCCATTAAATTTATTATGTTTTTATATTTTGTTACTTATTACATTGTATAGTTTATTATTAGTTTTGTTGGCTATGTTTAAATTTTTATTTATTTTTCTCAATGTTTTTGCCAATTTTATGATTTCGTGTCCTGTGTAAGTTAGTGTAGTCCATGTATTATTAATATCTGTTTCTCTTTCCAGTTTTGTTATTTTAATTATATCAGTTTTCCTCTTTTGTTTTCTTACAAGTTTATCTATAATTTTTGCTGTTGTATCCATTGTTTCTAGCCATTTTTTTATGTATCGTTATTCCTTATTGTAATTAATTTTGTTTAATGGCAGTTTTAGCATTCTATTAATTATATAATTTTATTAGTATTGTGTCCTTTTATGTGAAATTATTTATTAGTTAATTCATTTTAAATAAATAATTTAGTTAAATAGTTTCATGTGCAACTTTGCCTAGAAAGTGGGTGTCCGATTTATAGAAAAATACTGTTATGGACCGTATAATTATCACCCATATATTTAATAAAGTAAGGGGGTGAACTCAATTACCGGAACAGCGGCTAGCGAGATGCCATTATTTCAACGAAACTTGGAGATAATTATATTTCCATCTAAACCTCAGCGTCAAGTGGCAACAGCGTTCCCATAAGAGCAATACTATTTTCTAGACATAAAAAACCCTAAAGTGACATAATTTTCATGGCTCTAACTAAACTGGATTCCGAGTAAATCGAATGGCTTTAAAACAAAAAAAGTGTAGAATTGTGAAATCCATCAAGATTTGTCTTCTTTTTTTTACTCTTTTCAATAGTTTATCATTATTATCATCCTGAATATTTTACGTTTGTAACTTTAGCATAAGTAATGCCACGAGTGATTTCCAATTTATCTAGAGGATTTATAAATCAAGAGAGGTATTTGTTAGGACTATTTAACGAATAAAATTAAGCTACATACTCACAAATCATTATTTAAATATAGTTATTTAAAAATATGTATATATTTAATCTAATCGGCGATGTTTGAAAACAAATCAGAAATGTTTGGTTATGTTTCGTGTTCATCACTGCAACTTGATCATATTACTTATTTCCAAATAGGATCGCAATATTGTAAGAATGCACTCTAGTGGAGAAAAAATGAAACACATCAAATTATATATTATAACCAACATTATAGGTTATTAATTATTTTTTTAAGAAACTACTCAGTAAAATAATTATTTAAAAATATAATTATTGAACTCACAATTATCAAATGTGTAGTTCGAAGGAATCTGTTAATTTTTTGCTATATTAAACGTATTTGTTGGAGAGTAAATCACGGCAAAATAATGCTATGCTCTGTTTAGAATATTAAAAAGGAGAAGCGTTCTTTATTTGGTGAACAGAATTCGATAAATATCGAAGTGAAACAGGACTGTCATTGGTTGTAAAACAAAATTCATTGAAACGTGATTGGTCATTGACTCCCATTTCGGGCATGAGTTAAATATTCATCATGAATATTTTACGTTTGCAACTTTATCAAATATTAGACAATTTTGCATTCTCTGTGAACTTATGGAAACATGTCACATTTCAAGTTTTTTGTAAACTACACTACATATTAGAAAATTTTGTTTACAAAACCGTGACTTAGAAATCTTTGAAGCTAGTTTCTATTATACAGTAAGCACTGCGGTCTGCAATATTCCTCAGCGTAGAAAGGAATTTCAGAAATTTTATGAATGTATCTTTCTCCTGCAGAACGTTTTCCTTGTCTCAGTAATATTGCTTCATCTTACCTAATAACTCACTCTCTTCTTGCTTTCCAAGAAAAACTGGCTTCCTTCTCAAAGATAATATTTCTATGTTTATATATAAGCAGTAGAAATTAAATAACTCTCAGATATCGTACTGAACTAACATGTTTACTTCATCTGACTTCTTTAAGGAATAGATTTGTAATTTAAGAAGATAGCTACAAATATTAAAGAATACGGGATTAAAAGCAATTGACAATAATGTCTGAAGATGTTCATTCATTCATTTTGAGAATTTTCCTCATCATTGAGAGGTTTCTCCAACCAATCTTAATAATTAACAAAAATACATAAATGACTACGGACTTACAGAGTATCAGTTTGCAACAAACATTCACAAATTTCCCTTAATTAAAGTTCTCCATCGTTCTCTCTTCTCTGTCTCTTCATCTGTTACACCAAATTTGCTCGTTGAATTTTGAATGTTATTCTTCCAGGTTGTTCTTGGTCTTCCTTTTCTGCTCTTTCTTTCAATGTCCCATGCATATACAGCCTTTGGTAGTCTCACATATAAACACAACAATAGTGAAGTACAGAACAAACTGGAAAGAACACTTGGCAAGGATGACTGAGAATAGAATACCAAAAGCAGCATACAGCTATTCACCAGGTGGAAGAAGAAGTTTGGGAAGACCAAAGAAAATATGGAAACAGCAGCAATTTGGAGCCGGAACAGGCTAGTAAATAAGCCTAAACCGTGATGAAGAAGAAGGTAGTCTCACATTTATAAAAAACAGATATTATGGAATACTTTAAGTTAAACAATAGAATCACTGAAGCTGTTAAAATCACTTATATTCTCTATCTTATTATAGAACACTGACTCTTCCAACTCTTTTCTTATGGTAGCGAAGTATGGACATAGAAACAGAGGAATATACAGATATTTAGATCTGCTGAAATGAGATATCTTCGAAGGACTGCAGGATACACTATACTACTAGATCATAAAAATGAATATCGTAGAAGAATTACACATGGAACCATTAGAAAATAAAAATTTCTGTTTATAGGTCAGGATAAATTAAACATATTCATCAAATGGAGGATCGCAGGATACCTAAACAAAAGTTAAGCTATCAACCTGCAGGAAGAAGAAGACCAGGACGCCCACTCAAAAGACTTTTGGATTGTATTTCTATTGAGGCCGAAACAGGTCAACAAATTGCCTAAATTGGTGAATATACTATGTTGATATTATTCCTTTATTTAGACTGGGCAGGCAGGTTACCCTGAGCACTGCAACTTGAAAAATCGATTGTGCCATCCCAGTATAGTGAGGATAAATGGAATGGAAATATATTCTACTTTGTTATATAAGTTGTTGGTATTCATATGTGTTTGGCACACCTACACTTCTCTCATGACCTGTACCGCCATTTTTAGGTTGGACCTGTGGCCGCGAGGGGGGACTATAACCCTCCTATTTGGCCCATTCTGCCTTTTTTTATTTCTCAGCTCGGAGTCATGAGTCAGCACCGTGGTAGACCACTAATAGATCCCCGAAACCACATATTTAGCACCATGGGTGCCAACAAAACTATATTTCCTAGCATGATGTCCTAGCATGATGTGAGGCGAAGAGTGATATAAAATTAATGAATTAATGAGAAATTATATGAAGGGATAATGGAGAATGTTAAGAGATGAAAGTCGGAAACGGGAGAATTCCGAGAAAATCCCGTACTCCAGTACATAACAACTGTATCTATGCAACTGAATGTAAACAAACATTTTTTTTAATAAACAAACTCTGCTGTAAATTTAAAAGAGAGAGGTGATTCATTTAATTAAAATTTATAATAGAGATTGTTTATTTAAAAAATGTTTATTTACATTCAGTTGCATAGTTACAGTTGTTATGTAGGCCTACTGCAGTTTATCTTTATAATAACAAGATTCATTCATTTGTAATCATGTGTGAAGAAGGTACAAAGTACCGAAACAGCTGTTACGAATTTATATTGTAATAAAATTAATATAAAAATCATATAAATCTTTAAGTTTCATCATCTTCAACATCATCCAGGGATTAAGCCTGTTGGCTCGTTTCATGAGCTAGAATTGTTAAAATTGTTCAGACCACTTCTGTGTGGGCGTCCAACATTTCTCCTTCCGTGAGGTTTATAATTTAGCTATCATTTTGGGTAATCTTTCTTCTGGCATTCTATCACCATGTTCTTTCCAGGCGTTCCTATAATTAATTATTCGGTCTGTAAGTTTATAAATATTTAGTTCCTTTATTATATCTTCATTTCTTTTCTTATCCAGCAGACTATATCCTGCTATATTTTTAAAAAATCTCATCTCAGCTGCTTCCAATCTTTGTTTCTTGTCTTTTAGTGATTGTCCAAACTTTAAATTTTATTTCCATTTAATTAAATGAATTTAGATTTTCATCAAGGAAACGGCAAATCAATTGATTGAGATTTTTCTTTATTTTGTTTCATTTGCCAAGGACATCTTCGTTAAATCAGTCCGGCTCTCTTCATTTCTGGTACGTTGAGCTTTAATAAAATATGTCTCGAAAGTTTATATTGGCTCATGTCGTCATTAGAATCTTCTAATATACACTGCTCAAAACAATTAGAGGAACACTATGAAATATGCAAATATTTTTTCATTGGATAAAGGTACAAACATGAAATTAATAAAGTACATTATTTGTGGTTATTTATTTATTTATTTCTTGCTCATGTCAGTAAAAACAAATGAATAACGCTGACAATTAACTTTTCAAATAATTCCGCTATGTAAGCAATTGAATCTTGTGCATATTTTTCAAAGTTAAACACTCGTTATATAGAGTTAGTATCGTGTATGGCCTTTCACGACATTTTCGATGACACTTTGGCACCTTCGTGGCATGCTCCTAATAAGATTCTGGATTTCCTCTTGCGGGATATTCTCCCATTCCTCCTTCAGAGCATCTCCAAGTTGCTGCAGAGTTTGTGGAGCTTGATGTCGGTTCCTGGCCTTCCTGTCTAGAAGATCCCACAAGTGTTCAATAGGGTTGAGGTCTGGGCTGACCGCTGGCCACACCATTACCTCAATTTCATTCCTCCTCAGGAAATCCCTGGTGACAGCCGCAGAATGTGCCCTGGCATTATCCTGCATAAACAGAAATCCAGGGCCTACTCCAATTGCAGCAGGTACTACATGCTCTTCCAGAACGTGCTCGATATACCGGACAGCATTCAGTCGCTGGGGAACAAGTACAAGGTCCGTACGATTGTTGTACATAACTCCGGCCCACACCATTATGGAACCTCCTCCGAATCTATCAATTTCCTGTACAGCCTCTGCAGAAAATCTTTCTCCTGGCCGTCCCTACACCCTCAATCGGGCCATCACAACGTGTAAGACGATAGCTGGATTCGTCCGAGAAGAGCACAGACTCGCACTGGTTCAGGTTCCAATCACCATGGTTTTCAGCATACGTACGTCTTGCTGCCTTATGCCAATTTGTTAAGCGTGGTTTTTTAACGGGCCTTTTTGGGCGAATGTTCTCTTTCTTCCATCTGTTCCTTATGGTTTGGTCTGAAACCCGGATTCCGGAAGCCATATGAAGGTCATTCTGCAGGTCTTTTGCAGTTTTTGTACGCTGTCGAAGAGCAGAAAGAACAACGTATCTGTCATCCTGGGGGCTTGTTTTAAATTTACGGCCCTGGCCACGTCTTCTACAATACTGACCTGTCTCTCTGTACCTGTTGCGTAACCTGGACACCACGGAAGGAGAAATCCCAAGCTCTCTAGCCACTTATCGCAGAGATTGACCTTGTCGTAAAAGATGTAGAGCATGATACACTTCAAACTCATTTCAATGCCTCATTTTGTCAGAGACTTCAATAAACAAGGCAATAATCAACATTCGTCACTATAGCAACATCAAGAAGCTTACCAATTAGAAGTGGCCAGTGCCTTCCAAAAAAAAAATTCTCTATATTTGTTATTTGAGGTAATTTCTCTGTATTTAGGCCTTGAATCTTTAAAATTTGTATCCAATATAAAATGAATAATTAAATTTACATATTGTCCAACTTTCAGCATCACAGCTTTAAAAAACAATTACTTATTCAATTTATTACAAGTGTTCCTCTAATTGTTTTGAGCAGTGTAATATTAATTTGTTTATCCATTGCACTAGTCTGCCGCAATATAATTAGTAGATCATGAAATGTGATTGTTGGCAACTCTGAATATCTATGTTCTACTGGAGGCGTATTTTGAAATCATTCAATTGAATTACTAGTCTGGATGGCTTGCTAGGCCGGCTGTTGTCGGAATTTATTTAGGAGTTTTCCTTCTCCTAGCTTAGTCGCTTCCACTACAGCTGTAAAGCCTGAGCCGTCCTTGTAGTAGCCCTGGTAGTTTATTTCCCCAGGTCCCTCCAAACTTGGCGAGCGTTCCCCCATCCACCACCTGAGAAGGCGCCCAATGGAGGACTAGCAATCGGCTGAACAGCAGTTCTAGTTACCCTTGATTTTTCAGTTTATTGTTGTAAACTATAGCTCTTCTTTCTGTATTTACTATCTTTTTTAATATTTTTCGAACTATTTTTATAACATTATTGGATAATTTTTAAGTATTTTAATAAATACGCAAATCACAACATTAAGACACTGTTAGACAATATTACTATGCTGACTGTTATTTTCTCCACAAAGTATATTAGGCCTACTTAGTCTATGATTTTTCGGTGGCTGGTTTGGGTTATCGCTGGTTGGAACAGCGTTAGGAAGTGATAAGTAAGTGTACACCCATTTTTAATAAACGTTTGGCAATTTTAATACTATTAATATATTTCGTTATCATAGATTTGAGGATTTATTGCAAAGATTGGCCATTTAAATTTCACAGCGACGTTCTGCCAACTAGCGTAAGCTGTATAAACTTTAGTACGATATCGATAATAATCGATATGTGGCAAGGATGATAATCGATATGTGGTTCGATAGTAGGTTATCGTTGGCTTTATAATCTCTAGCGTATGCGCACTGTTGTTCTATAGGACTTTGAAAATATATCAGGTAACTTAAAGTGCTGTTTTTCCCTTCCATCACTAACATTTAATTCTATTCGTTTAATACCTGCTGTAATTCTTTGTATCATTTTTCGGATTGTTTAAAAAACTGAGGTGATAAATGGAAGTCAGGTGGCTCTATAGGATTCTAAGGGTAATGTTCCTTGTCTCAGGTCTAGAGAGTCGCGGCTGGGAGTCGATGGATTTTTAGGATGGATAAATCGAAGGGACAATTCCCCGGGAGGAACTTTAAGCCGTGGGTCCGTGTATAAAGGATTTCGGTCTCGTGAAAAAGAAACCTCATGTCTAAATTAGAACGTCTGTGCAAAATTTAATCTACTACAGTCCAGTCGCTGAGTCTGCGGCCCTAACGTTTAGGTTATACGAGGGGTAAAGGGAGAAACTCGCTCTCTACTGCAGATAAGGAAATAGTTGACGTCTGCTACAACCAATTACTGCTCTTGACGCCGCTGGTAAGGTTTGAAATTGCTGCGTTGTTTTCTGCTGTATTTCTGCTTACCGCTATGATACGATATTCTGCGTGATACATGAAAACGTCAACACCTGAGACTTAACGGCTGGACTATAGATTAATCTACTAATTGTCCACTACATGTCTTTTCGATGTGTTGTTCTCTTATTCTTCTACTTCATGGAATTAGGCCTTTTGACCTATTTTGACATTAACTGGGATTTAATTAATCTTCCCATCACTTCTATGTCCTATTGGTTTGTACTTTAGTAACAGCTGAGGGATTCTATCTGTAGGCATTCTTTTAACATATTCATACCAGTTGTTTCTTATGTTGTCAATTATATTTGTTAAATTAAAAATATTTAAGTCATTCCTAATACCTTCATTTCTTTTTCTGTCCAAAATTGTCACACCTGCTACCGAACTTCATATCTGCAGTTTATATTTTTATTCTGTCTGAACGGTTAAGAGTCCAATTTTCACTTGCATATGTTAAGACAGACACTGCTATAATTTTATAAAATTTTAATTGCGTGCTCTTCTTATTTTTCAGTGTCGTTCTCATCACATGTAATTAATAATAATAATAATAATAATAATAATAGCTTTATTTTACCTGGCAGAGTTAAGGCCTTAAGGCCTTGTCTACCACTCAACCAGGTTTAAAAAAAATACAAAAGAAAAGTCTTAAATCTAAATTACAATATATATATATATATATATATATATATATATATATATAAACGATTACAAGTTATGAATACAATACAATTAATATTTATAATGTATTTTGATTTACTCTAAATTTAACGAATTAAATATATAATATGTACAAGATATATAAAAAACGAGGAAAAGATTAATGACATAGTATAAAATTAAATAAATAGAGAAAAATTAATTATTAGACAACAGGTAACTGTATAAGCGTGACTTAAAGGTGCCAAGTGTGCGGCAACCCCTGATATCTTGAGGAAGGAGATTCCAGGAGCGGGCGGAGGCTACTGTGAAGGAAGTAGAATAGGAGGAAGTGCTATGAAGAGGAATTGTTAGCAGACTGCTATCTTGTGACCTAGTGTCAATATTGTGGTAGGAGGATAACTTCTCAAATCTGGACGCCAGGTAAGTAGGAATGTAGGAATTCAGAAGCTTGAAAAGTAGCGAAAGAGAGTGCAATTTACGTCTGTCAGTAAGACGGAGCCAAGAGAGGTTATTAAAGTGTTCGGAAATATGGTCATAACGGCGGATATTGAAAATGAATCGAATGCAAGCATTATGAACACGCTGCAGTCTCTGCGACAAGGCATAGTTTAGATCATTATATATAATGTCACAATAATCGAAGTGTGGTAACACAAGATTCTGCACTAGGATTTGTTTTAACGAAACTGGGAGAAAATTCTTTAAACGTCTAAGATAATGTAAGATGGAGAAAGTCTTTTTACATATGTGTTTCACTTGTGTTTGCCAGGTTAAATTTGCGTCTAGATGTAGTCCAAGATCTATTACTGAAGAAGAATAAGGGATAATTATATTATTTATAGTAATGTTTGGAAGTGTAGATATGTCAAAGGTTGTAAGCAGTCTTTGTTGTCCCATTAGAATTACTTGTGACTTGTTAGGATTTAGATTTAGACCGATACTTGAAGACCAGTTAAAGATGGATATGAGATCGTCATTCATTTTCATCAAGCTGTTATAGAGAGAATGAGGAGGTGAATGTAGGTAAATTTGGAGATCATCAGCATAGAGGTGATAACGGCAGTGCTTTAGTACAGTTGGCAAATCATTTATGTAGATTGAGAAAAGAAGAGGTCCGAGAACACTGCCCTGGGGGACTCCAGCCGGCACGTTACGCCAAGTCGAAGATCTAGAGTTTAATGAAACGTATTGTTGACGACCGTGCAGGTATGAGTCGAACCAGGATACAGCGCTGTCAGACAAATGTAGGTGCTTGAGCTTTATCATAAGTAAGTCGTGGTCTACTGTGTCAAAAGCTTTGCTGAAGTCAAGTAAGGTTAAAGGAGTCAATTGACGTCTGTCCACGGCTTCACGAATATCTTCGGTAATTTTTAGCAAAGCTGTGGTTGTGCTATGACCAGATCTAAAGCCGGATTGATAAGGATCAAGGAGGTGATTTTCTTGGAGATAATCAGTCATTTGCTTATGTACAATATATTCCAGGGCTTTAGATAATGTCGGAAGGATGCTAATCGGTCGGAAGTCATTACAGTTAGTAGGTGTACTTATTTTTGGTATAGGCCGAACTCTAGACTGTTTCCATACAATAGGGAAGATAGAAGTTATAAGGGAAGCATTGAAAATATGAGTCACTGTGGGTAGAATAATGTCAATGATTTTATTTAGCATTAAAATGCTGATGTTATCTGTTCCTTGCGCATTGGATTTAATCAGCTTGAGTGCTTTTTTAACGTCTATAGGCGAAATGTCGTAAAAGTAAAATTTATCTCTTCCTATATGTGGGGATGGGGATAGTCTTTAAGAATGTCTATTTTAGTCTTGTTGTCTGGAGGTGTCATGGGTATTGAGGTAAAATGTTCATTTAAGTCATCTACAGAAATGTCTATAGAGTCAGTTGAGGGATTCAACTGTCTAAGTCCCATTGCACGGAGCTTTCGCCAAGTGTCCCGTGCACTTATTTCAGGTCCGATTATACTGTGGGCGTGTCGTAGTTTGGTATTACGTATAGTTTGTGTAGTTGTGTTACTAAGTTGTTTGTACAGTTGCCAGTTCTCGTCATTTTTATGTCGTCTGTATGTTCGGTATGCTTTGTCTCGTTTTGACATAAGTTCACGTATTGAATCATTCATCCAGGGAGCAGGGGAGCGGGAAAATCGTCGGGTTTTTACTGGTGCATGTCTGTCGTATAGTTGTAGTATCAGTGTATTAAATGTGTCTACTTTTTCATCAACTGATCTAAGATTCCATATTGAATACCAAGGTAGTTCTAAAGCGTCTGATTTTAGTTTAGTATCGTCTATGTTTTGTAAATTTCTGTACGTAATTAATTTAGAGCGTCTTTTAGGACATTGGAATGAGTATTCTACGAATACAATGTCATGAGCAGATATGCCAGGAGCAGGAATTTGTCCATATGACAGTACTTTCTGTGGATGTGTAGTCACAATTAAGTCCAGTAGAGTGTCGGAAGTAACAGTATGGTGTGTGGCAGAGAGAGGAACAATGGTCATATTAAAGCTTTGGAACATATTTTTAAGTTGTATGGCTGGTGAGTCAGTCTGAAGAAGATTTGTATTAAAATCGCCTGCGACAATAACGTGTTCATAATGAGGCAATGAATCGTTCAGAGCGTTTTCTAGATCCGAAAGGTGCCCAATTTTTGGAGGTTTGTATACAATGCATAAGAGACATTTTTTTAGACTGGCTTGAATTTCTACGAATAAGAACTCGGGGCGAGCGGAATATACAGAAGGGGACTTGTGGACAATTCTTGGATTAAGCTCATTTGATATAAAGGCACAAACTCCTCCACCTCTTTTATCTATTCTGTCATTTCTGAGCAGTGTATATCCGTCTAGGTGAACAAGGGACGAAGGTATGGATGGGGTGAGCCAGGTTTCCGAAATTAAAATGGCGCTCAGTCCAAGAGATGAAAATATGGTTTCAAACTCATCAAAGTGGGACAGAATGCTAGACATATATAAAGAAATACACGTAACTAAATCATTTGATTTAGAGACTCCACGCGGGACATATGAAGATAATCAAATAATCAAATAAGGATAGAAATTAATACGTTTTTCAGCTATGGATGTTATGATATAGAGCGAACGATTTTTTTATCCATTTGGTTATGAGCCGTCAATATTAATTATTTTAATGGACGTTTCTTGTTATAATTAAATTTTCATTTAAAATTTACAGTTTAATTAGTGTACTTTTGTTTTTCATTCATATTAAAATTACACCATAATTATTCTTTGTTTAATTACATTTTGTGACACATTTCTGTTCAACAGTAATATCATTAAAAAAAAAAGTACACTGAAGCCTTATTGCTCAATTGACAAGCAAATAGTGATGTAACATGGCATCTCAACTTTATAACAACTGTATATAGTGTATATTATTTTTGTGTTTTTATTGGGGTATCTAATCTATATTGTAAAAGCTCCTTATTCGCGGGGGATATGTTCCGCAAATATGGAATGGTCGTTTGTATGGGTATATAGGGGATACGGTCCAAGGTTCCAAAGTAAAATAAAAATTTATCATAAGTAATGCCACGAGTGATTTCCAAATTATTTATCTAGAGAATTTGGAAATCAAGAGTGGCATTTGTTAGGACTATTTAACGAATAAAATTAAGCTGTTTACTCGCAAATCATTATTTAACTATAGTTATTTAAAAATATTTATATATTTAATGTAAACGGCGATGTTTGAAAACAAATGAGGAACGATAGGTACGCTTCTACTGCTTCATTTGTTTATCACTGCAACCAGATCATACTATTTATTGCCAAAGGAACGCAATATTGTAAGGAGGAGCTTTCTTTAATATGGTAATTATAACACTGATAAATATTTCGTGAAACACGACTCTGATTGGTTGTAAAACAGAAATCATTGAAACGTGATTGGTCATTGACTCCCATTTGGGGCATGAGTTAAATAGTCAAAATAAAATCAATTAATGAGAGATTTTGAATAATTTCTATTAATTATTACTGTCAGGCTTAGGCAAGGGCTTAAATAAGTTAGTATTTTTTTCCCTGTTTTGTCGCTTTTAAAAGAAATGTTGGGCGCCCATTTACTAGATGGGATTTTGAATATCTTGGTACGACGTTGAAAATGAACGGAAAGTGGAAGAAACATATTGATATAGCATTATTCAAAGGGAGGGGACAACTTAATAGTATTCTCAGTATTCTGGGTCGAGTGCCCGATATTCCAGTTAGTACGTTAGAAAAAATGTATGGAGCGATGGTGAGGCCAGTATTGCACTATGGTAGTGAGATTTGGGGTTTTCAAAGAACGGAAATACTAAATAAGGTATATACGCATTTTCTAAAATATATTACAGGACTTGGTAAGACCGTTTCTAACTGTGGAATTTTATATGAATTTGGGTCATTTCAGGACGACATAAACTGTAAAATTCGTATACTTAAGTACTGGTTGCGGCTAATCCAAGGTGAACAAACAATGCTCAGAGAAATTTGTTACAACCACCAAATTAGGAACGCAAATGGGAAATTCTAGGCAGTCGAGGTTAAGAGAGAACTCCAATAGATTGGGATAGGTTGGGTATGGGGAAAGGGACTGAAAATCGCAAGAATGTATGGAGAAAAATTAGGAGGAGGTACTTAGATATAAACCGACAAAATATTTTGGCCGAATGTACGGGAAAACGTTCACTATTTTTACAAAGAGACCTAAAACAAGTTTGGAGAAAATAATCTTATATACTCAATCTAGGATTTGAAGAGAGATCAGGGCTTGCTTGGTTCAGGTTAGGGGCATGGAAATTAGTGACGATCACGATATGCGAATATTCCAATGTGCGGGAGCTTTGAAGACGAGATACATATACTAGGAAAATGTAACGATTTAGAATATTGGAGGCATCAGTTATTACCAGAAAGATTTCTAAATTCAAATCGTGGAAGATTGGCATGCTACGAGTTACTGGTAAACCCAGAAAATTGGTTAAACCTGGGTAGATTTCTGGACAAAACGCGGAAAATAAGAACAACACTTATTCAGGAATAAATAAATGTGTTAGCAAATTGCAATGCCATTAATTCTTAATAATTCTACATAACTAAGTTAATGTAAAATGTAATTGTATTGATATCTAATTGTAATATTATTGTGTTTTCTTTTTTTTTTTTGTTTTGTTTTTAAACATCAACTTATTGTAACGGACTGTCAACAGCACGTACGGCTTACTGCCCGTGCGATCCATATTTGTAAATAACATTGTACGTATCTTACTTTTAGTTTAATAAAGTCCTTATGTATGTATACTAGATGGGAGGATTCATTAAATCCCACTTGATGTGAAAACAGGTCAAAAGGCCTAATTTCATGAAGCAGAAGAAGAAGAGAAGAAGAAAAAATATTTTAATTCAGATTGATATTCAGCTGTGAATTCAGCGATAGAATTCCTTATTTGTCTTCGGATTTCTTGATGAATCGTACAGTTGATTCAATAACATTAAAACTGCGTGATATAGACCCAAACGACTCGCCAATGCGTAAACGGCCAAGCATTTTTGTTTTTACTCTAAGCGGCAACACTACTTTTTTCCGCTTCGGAACTAATTTTCATTCCTTTTACTCGACATTATAAATTGTCAATAAAGCAGAAGAGACGCGTGTTATCCAATCAAAATTATTGCAACGAATGACAGGTTAAAACAAAAAAACACCGATCGTAGCGAGGACGGCATTTATAATGGACATAGCGGCACGTGAAATACGACTGCGGTGGGTTTTAACAATGAACTTTAGGCTTATTGATAATAAGGTTTGTCTTACGTTGATATTAATTTGTCCATTTTGTTTGAAACGCTCCTTATAAGAGTTGCATTGGTACATGCCTGCAGTAAAAAAAAAAAAAAAAAATGCCGATGCGTTAATAAAGGATACTAATCATTTTAATATACCGACTGGATCCGGGAATAAAGACATTTTTAGCCGCGAATACAAGAACTGTCATAATTTTTTAAACCGTGAATAATGAAAACGCGAATAAGGGAATCGCGAATAAGGAGCTCTCGCTGCATATGGTTACTTTTACATTATTCCAGATTTTTATACTGTTATTTAGTAATAAAAGCAAACTGCTATTACTAACAACGGAACTGTCAACTATTGCATGCTGAAACCTACCCTGAAATTTCTCCCAGAGAAGCGTTGTGATGTAACAAGGCCGGTTTTAACTGCTAGGTTCAGAAATCGAAGCTGGAATCCAGCAATGGCAAGTCACTGTACGGATCACATGTACATCCATGCATGAGTTAAGAGCGGTGTGAAATGAGGCGGGACTCGGCGCGGACGGCGGGTAGCGAGAGTTAACCTTTTTGCGATTAAATAAGTTGTATTAGTTCCGTATAATTTAAATGAGAGATTTGGCCTTGCAATTAAAAAGGCAGATAATTTTTGGACACGGCCTTTGTTACTTCAAAACGCTTCTCTAGGAGAAATTTCAAGGTAGGTTCCGGCATGTAATGGTTGACAGTTCCCTTGTAAGTCAAGTCACAATATAGGACTTATTACTAATAAATACAATTAATTTGTACTATAATTAGTTACATTATTTTATACCAAAACAAAACGGTATTCCATGTTTGGCCACGTTTGTCTATATTTAATTACAAATTACAAATTTGATTTTTTATCCCTATACTATCTAATTTGTAGGCCGCGGTGGGCTAGTTGTTCCTTGCTTCTAGTTCCGAGGGACACGGGTCCAAACACGGCCATGATCGTTGGATTTTCTAGGATGGAAAAAATCCAATGGACAAGTCCTCCGGGAGGGACTTTAAGCCGTGGGTTACGATTAAAAGATCCTTAAGCCTGAATAAAAATACCTGTAAGCAACGTTTACCGAATATTCCCATCCTAGATGTCCCTGTGAGGCACAACACTGACCCCACGCCACTCAATAACATCTAACCGAAAACAAGTGTAACAATATTAGAATGGTTGATTTTCTCCCCCGTGTTAAAGTTTTAATAATTGTAAAACAGTACCTGATATCTCAGTCTCAATAATTTGCAGTGTTGTTTTATAGGAGGCCTTTCGATAACTTATGTATCATCTTCTGCTTTCATTTTGATACTGGCTGTTGTTGGTAATTAATTTGTATAGAGGGTTTATGCTGGGTGCGTTCTCGTTCAGCAGGTGTTTATTTATGGTTTCCTCGATGATTTCTAATTCTTCGAGAATGTTGATTTTCGATACATCTTTTCTCTATGCGGATTGATAATACGTTGTCTATTGTATTGAATTGATGTCCTGCTTCTACTACATGTTTTGAAAAACTGAATTTACCTTCATTATTTGTAAAATCTCTGAAATGTTCATTAACTCTTTTCGTGAAGTTTCTAGTGGTTCTTCCTGCGTATGTAAAATTGTCACAGCTATTTCAATTCAATTTATAAACTCCTTAATTTTGATATATGTTTGTTTCTTCTATTTTATTTGAGATTATATTATTTAGTTTGTTATTTATTAATCAAGTTATGAAACCTTCCCTTGTACAAAAAAACACCAGATTACGTTTATATAACACTTTGGCTAGACCAGTGTTGAGCTATGGTAGTGAAACATGGACACTAAAAAGACAACATGAAAGCTGAATAACGGCTTGTGAAATGAGATTCATGCGCAGAACAGCGGGTTACACCAGATAGGATCGGAAAAGGAACACCGATATCTCAAAAGAATTGAAGACTACGCCAATTTTCGAATATATTAAACAGTACCAACTAAATCGGAAACACCATCTAGAAAGAATGAGTTCAAATTGGATCCCCAAAGCTGTTTATAATTATATACCAAGAGGACGAAGATCTCTGTGAAGTCCTATGAACGCTAGAGGGAAAATGTTCTATAGGATCGTAACAGGCCTTGGCCTAATACTTAAAGGGAACAAGAAGAAGTAGTTTGTTATTTGTTCTGTAGGCAATTTTTATGTTTTTGTCATGTTTTTTGAGGATTTTTGCTATCTTTTGTGTTTCTATGCCTGTATTTTAAAAACATTGTTTCTCCCCTGTAGCGGGAGAACACCTAAGTCTCGTTGAGACACACAAGGGCTTACCACTAATAATATCTAAGTTTTATTGTCTTTCTTTTCTTTTTTCAGGTATACGTTGTCACTTTTGACATATCCTAATTTGGTAAGTTTATTAAAATAAGAAATAATTTTAATGTTTAATTAATATTTAATCCCACATTTGATTTTTTGTTTCTGTACTAAAGATACTGTCTCATAATTGTATTTTTTTAACAAAATTTTACTTGGATTATTTTACTACAAATTAAACTACCGGTCCTTTCAAAGTATAGACCATCAGATTCTATGTTATTGAGCCATCTTTCAGCGAGGTTTAAAATTATCCTGCAACGATACCAGTCTCTGGTTTCTGATGTGAAGAATTCAGTGAGACCCACTTTCACAGCTCCAATGTTTGAAATTATTTTCAAAATTTCACGCTAGAACTGGACCACGGATCAAAATATATGGTAGTCTGAAGGCACAAGATCAGGGCTATATGCTGGGTGTGGTAGCAGTTGGATTCCTCCCAATTCCTGAATTTTTGTCATGATTTTTCTGCAGTATGAGATCCGATCGAATTTTAAAGCGTGACACTCTACATTTAATGAAATCGTACCAATTGTTCAGAATAAAGATCCCATCGAATGCACTCCAGTTTGTTACAAATTCACACAGAATCACATCTTCAAAGTTCCACACAACTTTATATATATGGTCATAACTCGGCCAGCTTAAATAAAGCATTATTATTATTATTATTATTATTATTATTATTATTATTATTATTATTATTATTATTATTATTATTATTATTATTATTATTGTCCACCGCTGTGGTCTAGAGGTAGCGTGCTGCCTTGTCACGCAGCGGGCCCGGGTTCGATCCCCGGTTGGGGCAGTTTTTCTGGGTGAGGTTTTCATCGGGGTTTTTCCTCACCTGTAAGACAAATGTCAGGAAAACTTTAAGGCTCAAACGGTCTCCGAAATCATATGGCCATCATAATCATCCTTATCATTATCATCATCATCATCATCATCATCATCATCCTTCACCGGTGTGGAAAGCAACGAGAAGCTACCACACCTTCAATTCCCTAGTAAAGCTGCAAGCATAGCATGAAAATGCTATGACTGCAGTGAAGGACCTGCCCTCGGGCAGAATTACTATGGATGGATAGATTATTATTATTATTATTATTATTATTATTATTATTATTATATTATTATCATTATTGGGCGATAGCGAAGAGATACTAAAGGCCAAACCGCACACACTATTGAGTAACACTAAGAAATTGGGGCTGGAAGTAAATATAAATAAAACTAAATACTTGGTGTCCCATTCAAATCTCCCACATTTTAATTAATCATAACTAAAAAAGTATGCGGAATTATGAAATGAGACCGGTATTAAACGAAACGGAAACTCAAAGAATTTGCATTGCCACACATTGCTACACACTAAAACTATATGTGCACAATTAGAAGCACGAGCAATATCAAGTCTGTATTTTATTTCGTGCCACGTTCTGTCCAGCATGTCTATTGGTACTGTTGCAATTGTGTCAAGGTTACTGGTTCGTAAATCATGAAGCTATTGTACTGGAGTCGCAAACACACGGTCTTTTACATACCCCCAGAGCAATAAGTCCAGTGGAGTGATGTCTGACGAACGTGGTTTTATGCCATTATTGTCTTACATCCGACGCATGAATTAAGTGCAACAATGAAAAGAAAAAAAATCTTTGAGTTTCTCTTTAATACAAACCTCATTTCATAATTCCGCATACTTTGAGAGTTATGATTAATTAAAATGTGGGAGGTTTGAATGGAACACGATGTATATGGTCACACGTAGAAATACATTATATAATGGAAATGGACAGCTAATGACAAATGAGGGAAAGTTTGAGGAAGTGGCTGATTTCAAATACCTAGGAACAATAATCACAAATGGGAATGAGATGCACAAGGAAATTAAACATAGGCTCAATTCTGGAAATGCGTGCTATTATGCATTGCAGAGACTCTTGATGTCCCAACTCCTTTCAAAAAACGTTAAACTGAAAATATATAAAACTATTATTCTACCAGTTATATTATACGGATGCGACACATGGACCCTTACTATTAGGGAGGAATGGAAATTAAGAGCATTTGATAATTAAGTTCTTAGGAAAATTATTGGATCAAAGAGAGATGAACAGACAGGTGAATGGAGAAGACTACATAACAGTGAACTACAAGGTCTTTATAGGAAGCCCGATATAAAAACAGTTAAGTCTCATAGTTTGCGATTTGTAGGATATGTGCTACGAATGGGGAATGAACGACGTGCATGGAAGCTTCTTGTAGGAAAACCAGAAGGAAAATGCCCAGTTAGTAGACCAAGAGTTATGTGGGAGAATAACATTAACTATGATTTGAGGGAAGTAGATTATACAGGGATTGATTGGAAAACATTAACTCAAGATAGGGATGTATGGAGAGCTTATGTGTGCACGGCCATGAACCTACGGGTTCGATAGTGCCAGTGAGTTATTATTATTATTATTATTATTATTATTATTATTATTATTATTATTATTATTATTATTATTATTATTATTATTATATATGGATGTTAAACAGAAAAAAATATTAATAAACTCAATGCTTCTGGGCACGATCAGCCAGAA
The DNA here is from genome assembly GCA_030220185.1 of Diploptera punctata. NCBI lineage: Eukaryota > Metazoa > Arthropoda > Insecta > Blattodea > Blaberidae > Diploptera > Diploptera punctata. The sequence continues at coordinate 1,748,925 of JASPKZ010003834.1, forward strand.
TTTCCAGGAAAGAGAGAATAAGAAGCACAGAAATACGACTTGTGGAAGTAGAAGAAGAAAGTGTCATCACAATTGAAAGGAAACGACTACAATATTTCTGACATGTACGTAGAATGGGAGAAGGATTGTACAAGAATGGGAAATTAACAGGAGAGGAGGAAGGGTACTGCCTGATACTAGCTGGATATAGAATGTGCACATGTCAATGGAAAGATTTGGTGTAGTGAAGGATAATGTACAAAATATAAAAGCCGAGCTACGAATGCATTGTATGTAGCTTTCATAAGTAATGCCACGAGAGATTTCCAAATTATCGATAAATTCACGATGTCACGAAGTGATGAGTGAATTTATCTAGAGAATTTGGAAATCAAGAGTGGTATTTGTCAGGACTATTTAACGAATGAAATTAAGCTATTTACTCACAAATCATTATTTAAATTAAGTTATTTTAAAATATTTATATATTTAATGTAAACGGCGATGTTTGAAAACAAATGAGAACGGTTTGTTATGTTTCATTTGTTCATCACTGCAACCAGATCATATTATTTATTGCCAAATCGGATCGCAATATTGTAAGAATGTACCCTAGTGGAGAAAAAAGGAAACACATCAAACTGTGTATAACCAACATTATAGGTTATTAAAAATTGCTGATGTCCTATGATGTAAATATGCCAATTATATTTTTTCTGGAACGTTGATACCTTAAAGAAAGTGCAAACAGTGGTTTCTTTTCATTGTGGTATAATCAATTGATACAATATTTTTTCTATTATGTCTCACAAGCAGTCTCTGGTTACATTCGTGCACTATATATAGATTTAGATTTAGATTTAGATTTATTTATTTAGCCTGGTGGAGTTAAGGCCATGTGGCCTTCTCTTCCACTCACCAGGACAAACATATATTACATCAGAATATAACAATCTTAATTAACTCTAATATTAAACACTAAGTAAAAATTTGATCAAAAGATAATGTCTGATATATTACGATCTATAATACAACCAGTTAATATTAGTTAAAATTAAGACTAAAACTAATAATAAAATGTATACACGCAAGGCATATTAAATTGTCCCTGTCTAGTGTATATAAAAAACAAAGGAAAATAATGAGATATAGAAAACTAATTTTACGATTATATAATATTTAAAACAAAACGAATAAAAATATTTGTTATTGTTAATATTATTTTCATAAATAATTAAATATATTAATATTTCTAAAAGAATATTATCAGTGAGGTGTATAAGTTAGTTTGTTATTAAATAATTCTTTAGTTTGTTTTTGAAGGATGTTATAGTTTGACAGTCTCTGACATAGGACGGAAGGGAATTCCATGTTTTGGAAAGTGACACCGTAAAAGATAATGATAATATACAGTGTGATGAGGAGGGATATAAAGTACAATGTGCTGATGAGATCGAGTGTCAAGATTATGTGTGTCGGATAGTCTGATGAAGCGGCGTGATAAATAATTAGGCGATGATGTGTGAAGTATTTTATAGAGAAGGGATAAGGAATGGACAGTTCTACGATCTCTTAGACGAAGCCACGATAATTTCTGGTAGCCACACGGATCCTAGGATTCTTACACCCTAATATATAAATTGCTATATTCAACCTATTTCTTAGAGAGTCAGTCACTGCAAGATAATCTTATGACCTATTCAGAATATTAAAAAGGAAGAGCTTTCTTTAATATAATAAACTTAATTGATAAATATCGGGTGAAACACGACTGCAATTGGTTGTAAAACAAGATACATTGAAACGTGATTGGTCATAGACTCCCATTTGTGGCATGAATTAAATAGTCCTCGTCAATTTCGATGTCTGCTAACTAGAGTCGTAGATTTGTATAAACATTTCAAAAATCTTTTATGAGAACAACCTAAATAGGTACGTACCATCATAATTAGCTGACAGGATCAAAGAGTTTTGCCTTGTATATGGAACTCAAAACAGAAGTGGGAGTTGAATTTCTGGTAAGCTATCATAATTTTTCCATATAGTGTTATTATCATCATTTTGCAGTTATATCTGAAACGAAATTAATTGGATCCGTGTGGTTTCAGCATGCACCCGAGAGGTGTTGAATTGTTTGTTGAAACAAATATTTATAATGGAGGACATAACCTCACAATACATTTAAAATATTCAGATAGAATCAGCGAATAACAAATATTTATAACAAATTTATGTATAGCTCCGTATGTAGCTGTATATTTCACAGTGGATTGCAAAGCAAATATGAGGCACGATAAACGCAATAAACAAACATCGGCGTTTGATTTCCTATTATTTTCGTTTATAGCTGCTTTGTTTAGCCATTTTGATGGTATGCAGATCATCTATTATTTTTCCAGTTCACTTTGTGGTAAAAAGCATTATAAATTTATTATAAGTGAAATACATACATTTAATAATACTTACTTACTTACTTACTTACTTACTTACTCACTTACTGGCACTATCAAACCCGTAGGTTCATGGCCGCGCGGACATAAGCTCTCCATACATCCCTATCCTGAGCTAATGCTTACCAATCATTCCCTGTATAATCTACTTCCCTCAAGTCATAGTTAATGTTATTCTCCCACCTCATTCTTGGTCTACAACTGGGTGTTTTCTCTCTGGCTTTCCTACAAGAAACTTCCATGCAAGTCTTTCATTCCCCATATGTGCAACATGTCCTGTCCATCGCGCAGTCCATGAGACTTAAATGTTCTTATTATATCTGGCTTTCTATAAAGACCATGTAGTTCATACATTTAATAATAATAATAATAATAATAATAATAATAATAATAATAATAATAATAATAATAATAATAATAATAATAATAACAATAATAATACTTTTTATTAGGAATCTTTTCTACAGATCAGTAGTTTTTCTTCAGCCTAAAGTAATTTTATTCTTCCAAAAAACTCTGTCTTGTGCATTAAACTAACTTATCATATTGGAAATATTGCCAATTTAAGGTTAAATTAAAAGTGTACTTCGTGAGAAAGTAAGCATTTGATTTTTTTTTATTTTCGAGTTTCAAGTAAACCCCATTTCTAATGGCCAGATTTCGGTGATGTTTGGAGTATACCTTCCTCGGTTTATTTTAATAGCATATACGGTACTGATTTCGTTGTGTAATATTGAAAACTGCGACCGCTAGAGTGATTTTTAAATTTACATCAATGATATAATAAAAACATGGAAGGAATAAACAAATAAAGGAATAAAATTATATAAAACACACTACTTGAAAACATTATTATACGCTGATGACCAGGCAATAATAGCAAATACGGAAGACGAACTTCAGAGGAATATTTTTAAACTACATAATATATGTGAACAGTATTATCTCAAAATATCCATAGAAAAACTAAGGTAATGACATTCCAAGGGAAGAATCAAATCAGATCCAAAATAGTAATAGGAAACAAAATCATAGAACAGGTGAACCATCTCAATTATCTAGGATGTGACATTTCATTTAATTATGATGATGATATAACTAATAAACTAGCCAAATTCCAGGGAATATGTGGTACGATAAAACGATCACTAAATAACAAAACAACAAGAGAGACCCAATTGAAATTTTATAAAACGTTGGCAGTACCGGTACTGCTCTATGGTTCAGAAGCCTGGATACATAAAAAACAAGATCTAAGTAGGATAACCGCGGCAGAAATGACATTTTTGAGATCTGTTAAAGGGTGCACTAAGGAAGACAGAACCAAGAACACAGAAATAAGACAGGAACTTGAAATATTTGCAATAACTGATAAAATAGATACATATAGACAAAAATGGAAGCAACACATAGACAGAATGAATAAAGATAGATATCCAATACAAATAACAAAATACAAACCTAAAGGCACCCGAGGTGTGGGCAGACCTAGAAAGAGATGGGCTGAAGTCGGAACGGATCAACAGATCTAATCCATGAATGCAGATGATGATGATGACTTTTCAGGTGAACTTCTACACTGTGTACTTTATGTTTTCATATCAATTGCTATATGCCAAATTGGATTTCGATGAAACAAAAATTTCGGCCGGTAGACCGTTAACACACACAATACAACACACACACATCTTCTTCTTCTTCATCATCTTCTTCTTCTTCTCCTTTTTAATAAAGTACTACAGCTTCAATTGGAGAAGGCTTTGGCCTTCTCAACAAATTCTTTCCAGAATTATTAATCCTGGGCACATTAGTTCCAGTTATATATATAATTATTGGTCATAACGCTGGTCAACAGTGGTTTTGTTGCCCTTGATGTAAGATTAATTTAGGATATATTTGAGGCCATGAGAACCATAGTGATATAAGTGACATTTTTTACAAAAATGAGATAACTGCATAAAATTGTAGCCATTTGGTTCTTTTTCATCGTGCCATATAGATACAAGTACTTTCCATCACCTTCTTCCATCTAGAGAGGAATATGTTAACTACATAAACCAGAAATGAGCTTTGCTTCAGGTTCATACTGATACAAGTGACAAGATGGCTGCCATCAAAGAGAGCAATGATAATGCTGCTACTTTTTTTTTTTAAGTGAACAGCAAAACAATAATTGTGAAGTTTCGAAATAAAATGTAACGCTTTACCTGGAGGATGTAGAAGGCAGTGAGCCAGTAATTGACAGCCCAAATGATGCAGTAGGACGGCCTCTACAATTCCCCAACACGCTAAGAACGCTGCGTGAAGGAGAGGTACCATTGAAAGCAGAAAAAATTAAAGATCTGCTTACCCTGCTCGATTTCATTCCTCCAATACACCATGGCTTTTATCTTAACCTCAAAGCTTCTGCTTCTAACATCACTAACTCAGGAAGAGGTAGCGGAAGAGGACATGCACGAGGACGAGGACATGGGGTTCGAGGAAACGGGCATGGAAGCTGTGAGAATATTGTTCCTGGAGAAGAATACTCAGATTCAGAGGAAATAAGTGATGAAAGTGATTAATCCCATCAGTGTTATAGAGACAGAACTCTTATGTTTATTATTTTACTGTTGGCAGACTTGCGTATTTCTGAGACACTGGTCTTGAACTTGATACAGATTTATACTTATTTGTAACGTATGTAACAATTTAACAAATATACATTCATGATCACATTTATTAATTGCATTTAAGAGTTACATTAGCACTAGGCTATAATGTACATCATATTGCAAATACATACCTATTTAGAGTCATACTGATACAAGTGACATTGATAACAATAATATCAGGACCATACTGGTACAAGTGACGCTTAATTTAGGCTGTAATGGATAAATTACATGCGTTATGTACCATATGTTCATTATAGAAAGTATTTTATAGGTTGCACTTGAAAATAATAAAAGTTGTTTGATAAGGAAATTCAATGAATTATTATTCTATTATAAACTTTCAAGTACTAATATCTCAAAACTTGATTTATGCTACTTGGATCACTATGGTTCTCATGGCCTCATTTATGCTCACAATTCATAAAACTGTCAATGATTTTGGAAGATATGCTCTGCTTTTTTAATCTTTATTTTCACTTTACGCTACAAAAATCGGAAAATGTGAAAAAAAATATATATTTATAATGTCGATTGTTTTTTGAAAAATTAGTATAACCGACGTAAATAGAAAGAAACGTCGAAACCCCATGTTATACGTCAGTGAAACGCCTTTTATAAGATTTTCGTCTACAATTTTTAGAGCACATTCAGCACTTTCATGAATGTATTCGTAAACTGTGCACTTGAAAACATAGAAATTCGCAGCGATATCCAGGGCAACAAAAAAAATATAGAGCTGTGTAATCGGTATCTACTAAATAGGATCGATGAAAATCTGTAAAAAAAATGAAAAATCTCCTCGTGAGAACAACTTCAGAAGATACATTCTTTCGGAATTCGCTAAAATGCAGTAGAAAGATACAGATCATTATTCTAAATTAAGAGGAAGTTGAAGAAAAATAATTTTACAATGAAAAATTCATAATGTTTTCAGAACGTTTTATAAGCATACTTCTCAAGTTAATAGTGAAATGATATCCAGACAATAGACATATAAAAACACTACTCTCTGTGAGACACCTATCAGCTTCTTAGTATCGTACTTTTATTTCATATGTAGAAAGCGATTTGTATGCAAATGTCAATGTAATAAAATGTGAGACGATCTTGCTATATGTCTTTGTTAGTTGAAAGTTGTGCAAAAGACGTTAGTGCTTCAAGTTTAGAACTTAGTTTGCATAAATAATCAATTCGGTATCACATTTGAGTGGATGAGTGATAAAGTTAAGTACCTCTGTACAGCAAGATGAAATTCTGTCTCGACAAAAGTTATAGGCGTCACTTTATTATCCTCAGTAAATTGAGAAATTTCACAGATGTTACATAGAGTCAATTGCAAATCTGACTTAACTAACTACTGGCAAGTGGAGACTCAGCCAACGTTTCACACGGATTATGCTTTATCCTGATAAATCTCACAAAAAATACAACTCTGCAATCTATATGCAACTTTAAACATGGTAAATCATTTGAAGAAAAGGAAGTTTTAATAAAATCAAAATAATTCTACTTACTTACTCACTCACTGGCACTATCGAACCCGCAGGTTCATGGCCGCGCGGACATAAGCTCTCTATACATTCCTATCCTGAGCTGATGCTTTCCAATCATTCCATGTATAATCTACTTCCCTCAAATCATGGTTAATGTTATTCTCCCACCTCATTCTTAGTCTACCAACTGGGCGTTTTCTCTCTGGCTTTCCTACAAGAAGCTTCCATGCAAGTCTTTCATTCCCCCATACGTGCAACATGTCCTGCCCATTGCAGTCTACGTGACTCAACTGTTCTTATTATATCTGGCTTTCTATAAAGACCATGTTGTTCATTGTTAAGTAGTCTCCTCCATTCACCTTTCTGTTCATATCTCTTTGGTCCAAAAATTTTCCTAAGCTACAAAGGTACTAAATTTAATATCATGTGTTATAAGTTTTTTTATTCGCGAGTAAGTGATAATTTGATGTGTGCATTATTATATCTTTTTTGTTATAAAATATATCTAAAGCGACGAAACTATATATCATATATTAATTTAAAAATTTGTCAACAGCAAGTTTTATAAAACATTGGCAGTTCCTGCATTACTTTATGGGAGCGAAACTTGGGTAATGACCAAAAAATTGCAAAATAGAATACAAAGCGCAGATATGAACTTCCTTAGAAGAACAAAAGGCTGGATCGGATAAGGAATGAAGATATAAGAACAAAGTTAAATATATATCCATTGAATGAGAAAATAAAAAAAATATAGAGAGAAATGGTTTACACATGTGGAAAGAATGAATGTAACAAGACTACCAAGAGCAGCATTCAACTACAAGCCAAGAGGTTCAAGGAATGTAGGAAGGCCAGTGAAAAATGGACATAAAAACTGTGAGGCGGAACAGGCAATTTATGCCTAGCCCGTGAAGTGAAGAAGAAGAAGAATAATTTAAGAATTTAAATTATATTTTATGGAGTAGGAATATAATCAAGAGGACTGAATTATTAATATATAACACAATTGTGAAGAGTATTTTATTATATGGTGTGGATAGAAGGACGTTGAAGCAAAAACAAAGAAATAAATTTAGTCACAGAAATAGAATTTTTAAGAAGATCGGCAAGAATATCAAAATTAGACAAAATAAAAAAATACAATAAGAGAAATAATGAATGTAGAAAAGGATATTGTACAAGATATTGAAGAAATCCAACTAAGATGGTATGGACATATAATTAGAAGAAGGGATACAGACACAAACAAAGAAGTATTTGAAATGGATACCTCCTGGAGGGGAAACATGGTAGACCAAAGCCAACGTGGATAAAGGGCATTCAAGACAACATGAAGAATGGAAATATGACAGAAGCAGACACACAAGATCGGGAAGCGTGGAAGAAAAAAATTGTATATTTTGGTTGAGGATACCTATGTAAATAACAGAAACAATCCTGAATGATAATAAAAAAATAGTAAGTCCTTCCTGCATGAACTATATAAATAAGAGAATTCGTTATAAAGTTAAACTTATAGTTTCTGTTTTGCTGGTTTACTGAATATATTTTTACTTTGTTAATCAATTGTACATATAAAGTTACATTGCGAAAATAATAAACGCTAGACGATTTGTTTAACTAGCCATTTAGTTAAACGCGAACTTCTAATAACCGGATTTCAATTATCTTTGGAGAATATCTTTCTTTTTTCCATTTCAATGGCATATGCCGAGTTTCGTTGCGAAACATGAAAAATTGCTGCTGCTAGAACGATTATTAATTTTCGTTTTAGGTGAATGCCCGCTCCTAATGATAAGATTTTCATGGTTAAAGAACTCAACCTTACTTCTTTCATTGATTGTTATATGCCGATGTGGTTCTGAAATAATTTCCGGTGGTAAGAGCAGTAACTTTAATAAATACGCGAGCGCGCGCGCACACACACACACACACACACACACACACACAAATATGGAATCACATACACATATAAATATTGTGATGAATTGTTGGGCCAGGTTTTGAATTTCGCGGTTACAACGAGACTCTCAAATGTCCCCTTATAAGGTAGTCTATAAGGGATTCATGAGTTTGAGTCATGTGTCACGAATCTCCGTTAGGGACTTTTCAGATGCGTCTATGGATCACTTTCTACATCAAACGGCCACTCGAAATTTCGATTAGAGAAAAAATCAAATCAGTCCTCGCAGAATAATCCTCACTCAGTTCTGATTTTGTAAGTTTGACAGTTCAGTGCATTAGCGAAGTCTAACAAGGAATTTAGGTGATTTATCTGCAAACTACAAAGACTTAAGAATAACCATAATAATGTATTTGTAAATAAAATTAGTGTGAATTGAATAAAAAAGTTTGGAAATTGTTAGTGAAAACCTGTGTTGAGTTATTTGAATAAATTCAACTTGGTATATCATCACCGCAGCCAGTAACATTATAATATATAGAGTTATTTAAATTGTATATCAATATGTCTACGCGGCTACTATGTAGGAATTATGAAGATAACAAACTAACTCACTGGCTGTATCGAAACCGTAGATTATGGCATCGCGGACATAATCTCTCCATACATCCCTATCCTGATTTAATGTTTTCCAATATTCTACTGTATAATCTACTTCCCTCAAATCATGGTGAATGTTATTTTCGCACCTCATGCTTGGTCTACTAACTGGACTTTTCCCTCTGGTTTTCCTATAAGAGGCTCCCATGCCCTTCTTTTATCTCCATTCGTGCCACATGTCCTGCTCATCGCAATATACGAGATTTAAAACTTTTCTTATTACAACCGGTTTCCTATAAATATGATGTTTCAAGGGTGATTCATTTAATTCCTGCGTTAATATTTCTAGCGTTTCAGTACTATATAACGCTATAATATTCCACGTTCTTAGGAATTTGTCCCTGTGTTTGAGTCTTTGGCAAGGATCCCCTGATGTATTTCCCGCCCGGAGAGTCGAATTGGGGACTATTTTACCTCCGGGAAAGTTTACCCCAGTGGACCATGAATTCTTTAGAGGATGAAGAGGACTTGCAACTCAATTGTATTAATAAGCTGTTAGTTTATGCTGACTATTTAACTCATGCCACAAATGCTAGTCAATGACCAATCACGTTTCAATGAATGTTGTTTTACAACCAATGACAGTTGTGTTTCACCTCGGTCTTTATCGATTTCTCTTTATCAGCTCCTGCTTTTGTGATAAAGAAAACTCCTCCTTTTTAACGTCCTGAACAGGTCAAAGCATTATTTTTCTCCAACAAATACACTGAATATAGCAAATGATGAAAATATTCCTTGATTTTACTGAGTTGTTTACTAAAAATATGAATAACCCGTAATGTTGATTATGATATATAGTTTGATGTGTTTCATTATTTCTCCACTTGGGTGCACTCTTACAATATTGCGATCTTATTTGGCAATAAATAATATGATCAAGGAGCAGTGAATGAACATAACCTCACATTTCTGACTTGTTTTCAAACATCGCCGTTTACATTGAATATATAAATATTTTAAAATAACTATAGTTAAACAATGATTTGTGAGTAAACAGCTTAATTTTATTCGTTAAATAGTCCTAACAAATGCCACTCTTGATTTCCAAATTTGGAAATCACTCGTAGCATTACATATGATAATTATGTATAGTGATTTAAATATTAATAGATATATTTTCTTGACCTCATATTTGTAATATCTGTAATATGTCTAATTTTTAGCCCAAATAAAGGTAGAATTTTAATTGGATACCCTTTATTTATATTGGATATCCTTTATTTATAGGACTTTCTATAAAAACTAAATGATTAAAAATTCAATTTACAATTATATTAAAGTTTGAATCCGAATATTTATACTTTTTTTTAAATTTAAAATAATCTTTTTTGCATAGGATGGAATTCAGTATACTAATAAGTTTATTTTCTCAGTTTCGGCTGCTCTTAAAAATCGCAATGTTCTCTTCTATTTCCGAGATTCAAGAATTCAAAACCACCCGGGATTGTTTAACAAGGTGTAGGAATCCTGAATATGCTTCCTTCATAAGGGAAATGAAGTTGTGGAACCCGTGCCATAGATTTATGACATACACTATAATAAGTGGCTTGTGAGCAATATTTATCGGTCATTTCATGCCTATCACTAAATTGTGATGCTGAGAAACTGGGACCAGAAATATATATCAATAAAACTAAATACGTGATTATACGTAGAAATGCATTATACATTTTGAAGACATCGCGGAATTCAAATTTACAGGAACAATAATTATAAACAGGAATGAGGTGCAGAAAAAATAAAACATAGGCTCAATTCTCGAAACGAATGCTATTTTGCATTACATAGACTCTTGTTATCCAAGCTTCTCTAAAAAAGTTAAACTAAAGTCTCGTAGGGTCGTATGTTAGAACATTACTCTCTACTCAAATTACTTCCAATCACTAGTGAGCTGATTCACCGTGAGCAATTGCTGAGAACGAATTAACGGCCGACTTATCGGCCATGCACGAGCGTCGACGTTTTCGTAATATTGGCAACGAATTACCCAGAATTCTCAGCGATAAAACCACTTCCGTTATTTTCGTCTGCTATAGAGGAATGCATTTATGCTTGCATCCCGCAAATAATACCGTATACAAACACGTCTGCGACACGCAATATTACGCCGATTCTCCTGTTCTTCCAGTTGAATTCTTTGGTAGACTCTATCAAATTCCTCTTCTCCGTGTATACCGAAAACATGATCGAAGTCTTCAAGGTCCGACATCTTGGATAAATGTTGGATAAAGCAGCAAAGTACATCGATTACCATCGGTTCCCGTTCGGTTCCCTTCGGGATTTTAATTTGAGTTGCTCATGTAAGGTACCTCCGCAGGTAGCTTACAAATTTAACCAATTATTATCGCATGAACAGATTTCTGAGTAAGCAAAATCGTATTAGCATACAACTTGCTCAGCAGAGAAGGCATTTTACTGTCTAATGCGTCCAAACATGCGACCCGTGGACTGCGATGGGCAGGACATGTGGCACGGATGGGGAATGAAGGACGTGCATGGAAGCTTTTTGCAGGAAAACCAGAGGGAAAACGCCCAGTTGGTAGACCAAGAATGAGGTGGGAGAATGTAATATTAACTACGATTTGAGGGAAGTAGATTATACAGGGAGTGATTGGATAACATTAGCTCAGGATAGGGATGTATGGAGAGCTTATGTCCGCGCAGCCATGGATCTACGGGTTTCATAGTGCCACTGAGTTAGTTAGTTAGGAATTTCATGTCCGCGTTTTTTGAACGTTGTGTTTTTACGTCACTCTTTCGACCAAGATACTTTTTTTCGTCTGGCTTATCGCCTATTCGACATGGATAACTCTTTCGGCAGCAATGCTACCCCCGCGGCGCGCCGGTAGGCCTATAACTCTTGGGGTGATTTAAGCACGCAAGCCACTCCACCACTATAAGATAAAGATTCCATGTAGGAAATCGATGAAGTTGTGTAAACATTTGTCAAAAATATTTTATGAGAAGGACCTCTATAGCTCCATTTCTTAGGAATTCGTTAAAAACTTCTGTATTTTGAATCATGTAAATTCTATTACATACTTGGCATGACATATTTAGGGAGTATAATCTGGATTTCTGTTAGCTGAGGACAGGGACGAGTGGAGGTCCTTATCGAATACGCCATTGAACCTTTCGGTTCCATAAGCTTCAGAGTTTGTTTTTGTATAAAAGCTTTGAAAGCTGCTGGTAATGATCGTTAAGAGGATGTTGTGCAACTATTCCAGGATTCAGTTTGTTTTGAATTCCAAAGGAAGACTTACATGGTACAGCTCTTTTTGTCCATCCTCTGTAATGTATTGTCATTTTATAATATAATCTGGGATATTTTGTTAACCGAGTAAAATATTCTTTGAAAACTCTCATTAATTTTCTCCTGTCGTTTGTTGGCTCGAGTTTCAGAGACTCCAGACATCAAGTTTGCAATATGAAACTTAGGACGTAACTCAATGTGACACCATGTAAAATAATGTAACGTGAATTTAAATAATTTCATTTCAGACTTTCAAGAGTTCGTGATCCAATAACAATATAATTTTCTGCTAAAGTAGCACAAGTGACATAAGTCAATATAAAATACCTCGAGTTAAATGTGAGAGTTTTACAGTAAAACCGAAGATAGGACCAATTAATTTACATTCACAGAAATGTAAACTCTTTCTTTGTTATCTTCGTCACAAGATGTACATTCTTAGTCTTATTATTGTTATATTTATTCAATGTCCCAGGTTGTCATTTCGACATTTCTGGGTCCACTCCTGGCATTGGCGTAATTTGTAAACCACTTCTGAGGTTTGGACGTTTGGAAGACGGAGTTACGGCTATTCCGATGATATGATGGGCGATGATGATGATAGTGGTGCGCCAGGAGAATCCTTAAGACGAGTATGAATAATGATGATTATGATGTCTGGACATTCGCCTTACAAGTGAGGAAAAAAAAACTCGAAAAACCCCTCACTCAGGAAACCTGTGCCGACCAGGGATCAAACCCGGGCCAGCTACCTCGAGAACAGAGCGGTGTACTCTTCTTTTGCTTATTATTATTATTATTATTATTATTATTACTATTATTATTTATTATGCAAGACATAAGAACTGGAATGAGAAGAAAAGGGCTGGAAGACATGGAGTGGTTGAATAGGGACGAGTGGAGAAGGACAAGTTTAGGCACAGAAAGATGTGTAAACATTGAAAATCAGTTTATTAAGTAAATAATTATTATTAAAAGGAACAAGATGTAAATAGGGAACTTGGACAACAAAATAAGAGAGATATTCAAATTTAATTTACAAAAAGTGATGGCAGTGTCTAGATTATTTTATGGCAGTGCGAATTGGCCAATTTTCAGGTCAGACAGAAGAAAACCCGATAACAAACACGTGAATGCTAAACTAATCTGGTGCACTAATTTACCCATTTTCTCATTCTAACTTGCACAAACTAACACTGACTTGTCCATCTAACAGTGACTTTCCCATTTTTCACCCACTAATTAGGTGGACACTTGGAACAGAATCCCCTCATATGTGAGCAAACACATTGGCAATTGAGTCTAGAGGAAACGTGTGTTATCACATTGACCAGCACGACGATTAAAGTCACTTTTTTTCCGATCCAATATTCATAGTGGCACGGTGGCATAGAATAGCCGATATTTTTCGAGATTCTGTAAAACACTTCACAAAAGTGCGTTGTACATTATTTTTTTGCGCGATGTTTTTTTAAAATAATAAATAATAGTAAAATAATATCTTTGTTGCAAATATTTGCGTTCATTATAAACATTTGACTAACGTTAACAGTGTGGGCAATGTTTATTAGTTGAAACTACCGGAAGCCGTGAGTTCAATTAGTGATAAAATGGCGGCAAGTACGTATTTATTGTTTTATATTGTTTCAAATAAAGTTCAGTTCATTTAAAATGTAGTGATTTGTTTCGTATAATGTATAGTAACACTACTTTTTGAATATTTTTTGTATAGGTATATTGTATGTAGAATACGTAGAGGGCAGTGGTTTTACTCCTATCACGCGTTTTGTAATATGTAATATTACAGTATAGTTATTTTATTACTAGCTTACTTACTTATTCACTGGCACTATCGAACCCATATCATGGCCGCGCGGACATAAGCTCTCCATACATCCCTATCCTAAGCTAATGCTTTCCAATCATTCCCTGTATAATCTACTTCCCTCAAATCATAGTTAATGTTATTCTCCCACTTCATTCAACTGGGCGTTTTCCCTCTGGCTTTCCTATAAGAAGCTTCCATGCAAGTCTTTCATTCCCCATACGTGCAACATGTCCTGTCCATCGCAGTCTACGAGACTTAACTGTTCTTATTATATCTGGCTTCCTATAAAGACCATGTAGTTCATTCTTATGTAGTCTTCTCCATTCGCCCGTTTGTTCATCTCTCCTTGGTCCAAAAATTATCCTAAGTACCTTATTCGCAAATACTCGCAATCACCTTTCCTCCCTTAAAGTAAGAGTCCATGTTTCGCATCCATATAATATAACTGGTAGTTACTTTATTACAGTATAGTTATTTATGTTGGCAGCCCCGAATTGTAGGAAGTTGAACTTTCGATCATGGTCGCCATTGCTGTAAGTACTACAAACCGCACTATCGCGCGAAAAAAACATTAATTTCCTTGAATTCTGGTTTGATCACATTTATTGGTACTAATTGCGTGCATTTTAAAAATGTCTAATTGTTAAAAGTCAAAGTTTAGTTATTAGCGAAGCATTTCCTTAATGTTGTTACGACCGCAGGAAAGAATTAATTAATTTTCATTATTTCATTATGAGTTCAAGTTGTACGTAACTAAAATAATAGCAGAACTTTTCTCCCTTTTAATTAATCACACGACAAAACTCCTAACAATAGTCGAGTGTAGTTTTTTTATATAAAACTGTCAGAATTTGTAAAAATTCGCTCGTCTGTCATTTTTCTCTTTTTTTCTCCATTCTTCATTCTTTCTTTTGTTTCCCATATTTAATTAATATTCCTGTTTTATTGAGGAACTTCCATTATGCCTAACAAGTTGACTCAAGCGATAGCGTTTAGACTCGTGTTTGAGAGGTTCTAGTTTCATATCCTGAAACGACCAATCGATATATATATATATATATATATATAATATATATATATATATATACTCGTATACACACTAGCGGACCTGACAGATATTGTAGTACTGCCCGAACGAAGTTTTAACGGTCAATTACAAAATTATAAAAAGTTGCAGGTTAATTATTCATGAACTTCTCAGAAGGTCAATTATTATTTTTATTTAAAAAATAAAAACAAAAATTTCGTGAAATAAATCCGATAACCCGATCGTATCACACCTACCTGGTCTAACTGTGAATCTAAACCATCCAGGGACAGATTCAAACATACACAAAAAAATCATCAAAATCAGTCCAGTCGTTTAGGCAGTTTTTAATTTCTAATTTTAATTAAACCTCCACTTCTAAATGTTTCGCTCATATTTGGATAATACCTATCTCGGTTTATTTTAATGGGATATACTGAGTTTAGTTGCAAACATCGAAAAATTTGACCGCTAGAGCGATTTTTAAATTTTCACTTCAGGTGAACTCCTACACCTTATGGTTTTAGAGGGTCCCGTTGTGAATCTAAACCATCGTGGGACTCAATCAGACACACACGTAAAGTGTCATCAAAATCTATCCAATCGTTTAGGAGGCAGCTCTATGACCCTAGGGTCGACTTAGCCTTTAACTGAAGTGAGTACTAGACGCTTGTTCTGGGATAAAGGCGGCCTTTACCCAGGGCTGACAATCCGGCTGATATCAAGTGCCGATTGTCGAGAAAAAGGGGAGTCTTAATCTCCTACTACTACAATGACGTCTTAAGACCTGTAGTGGGATCACATTACCTTTATCTATGTGGCCGTTAAATTGATTAGCGATCTAAATAAATTTAGTCTTAGATCTAGGGTGCAGGTAGCATTCTATAATTATCTTACCTGTGTTAGTTTTAATTTTCTGTGGTACTATTAATTAGTAGGTAGAAATGCGTTAATATTTGAAGAAAAAGTAATGAAGTGGATACCAAATTAAGCAACCACCAATTTTTAACTTATTGGCTTTTGAAAGATTTTCATCCATGTTTACATTTTATGTACAAGCTTAGCAAAGCAGGCTAAAAGAAGAAAAGAAAAGGAAGAAGTTCATTGTTGTAAAAATTACAGTGTCGACAACTGAAAAAATGTATACTTTGCAATTTATAAAATCTGTGTGCATTACATTTTTACCGTATAGCTAAATATAATTTACGGGGCTAATGTATTTTACAGGAACCCGGGGTTCTACCTATTAAGGAGGACCAAAATGGATCGCTCACCGCCAACACTTAAGTGATGGCCGCAGAGCTTTCCATCTATCTATCTGTCTGAAATATAATTTTAGGCCAAATTTTTTTATCATACATTTTGTGCTGGGAGCGGTCCAGCAGCCAAACCTCCACGTGATATTCCTTAGGTTATGCTAATAAAAGTCCACCGCTGTGGTCTCTAGGTAGTGTGCTGCCTTGTCACGCAGCGGGCCCGGGTTCGTTCTCCGGTCGGGACAGTTTTTCTTGGTGACCTTTTTATCGGGATTTCTCCTCACCTGTAAGATAAATGTCAGGAAAACGTTCTGGCCCAAACGGTCCCCGAAATCACATGGCCATCATCATCATCGGGTGTGGAAAGCAACGGGAAGCTACCATACCTACAATTCCCTAGTAAAGCTGCAAACATGGCATGAAAATGCTATGATTGCAGTGAAGGACCTGCCTTCGGGCAGAATTACTATGGATGGATGGATGTTAATAAACGGGGACAAAATTTACCCATTGCTATTTTTTTAAACCCGGAACCCAATTTATTTTTCGATCCGGAACCCAATTTACAGTATTTTTAAGATCGGAACCCAGTTTACCGTCGCGTACTGTAAGGCATTGTTATTACTATTATTATTATTATTATTATTGTTATTATTATTATTATTATTATTATTATTATTATTATTACTGTTATTATTACTATTATTATTACTATTTGGTATGGACATGTACGACGATTGCAAGAAGAAAGGATATCCAGAAACGCATTTGAATGGTGTCCACCTGGAAGATGAAAGAAAGCAATACCTCGAAACTCATGGCTCCCAGAAATAAGAACTGGAATGAGAACAAGAGGACTGGAGGACATGGAGTGAATGGATAGGTACGAGTGGAAAAGGAAAATAAAACTTTAGGCACAGAGATATATGTAAATATTTAAAATATGTATGTAAATATATTATAATTATCTTCAGACTCGCTCTGTAAATAGTTTTCACATGTTAATTAGCCAATTATTCGAACGATGTAAGTACTTTTTAATAGCATCTTGTGTTACGTTTAGTTGTAAATTAAAACCGTAAAATATTTTAGGTGGAGTAGAGTTAATTGTAAGTTTTGAAGAATCATTAATAATATTAGTACTTAGGCCTATAGTAATATGAAGTACTATTGGGTGATAGTGAGGAGATACTAAAGGCCAACACGCACACACTATTGTGTAACACTAAGAAATTGGGACTGGAAGTAAACACGAATAACACTAAATATATAGTCACACGTAGAAATACATTATATAATGGAAATGGACAGCTAATGAAAAATGAGATAAATTTTGAGCAAGTGGCTGAGTTCAAATACCTAGGAACGATAATAATAAATAGGAATGAGATGCACATAGATATTAAACATAGGCTCAATTCTGGAAATGTGTGCTGTTATGTATTACAGAGACTCTTTACGTCCTAACTCCTTTCAAAAACGTTAAACTGAAAATATATAAAATTACTAGCCAATACCCGGCGTGCGCTGCTACTCATAAATAGGTGTTAATGTGTTTTTACCACCAGCCGTGCACTGTTCGGGAATCTGCTTATCCCGATATTCTTGGCATTAATGATAGACAAAAATGGCCATTGTGAGTTATCCGTAGAAGATAAACATATGCTGTCGCGGACTTTTTTGTAGAGGTTTTTTGAGATGCTCAATTGTGTGTACATTCATTTGGTGTATTTGGTATGGTTTAGGCAGCATAAGCCATTTAAGCGTCAAAATAGGGACTTTATTTCACGTTTTTTACTACAAAGGGTGATTTTTAGGGATGAAGGGGTTGAATATCACAACTCTCTTATAGCCTATTTTCATCCCGGGAATCCTCTGAAGATTTTGCAAAAAAAGTCATCAAAATCGGATCAACATGGCCGCGCATAGAATACGAACAAACAAACAAACCAACAAACAAACAAACATTGATTTTTATATATAAGATTATTCTACCAGTTATATTATGTGGATGCGAACATGGACTCTTACTTTAAAGGAGGAAAGGAGATTATGAGTATTTGAGAAACATTTCTTGGGAAATTTTTTGGACCAAAGAGAGATGAACAGACAGGTGAATGGAGAAAATTATATAACAGTGACCTAAATGGTCTTTATATGTAATAAGAAGAGTTAAGTTTCTTAGACTTCGAGGGCAGGACATGTGGCGCGAATCGGGAATGAAAGACGTGCATGGAAGCTTCTTGTAGGAAAACCAGAGGGAAAACGCTCAGTTGGTAGACCAAGAATCAGGTGGGAGAATAATATTAATAATGATTTGAGGGAAGAATATTATACACGGAATAATTGGAAAACATTACATCAGGATAGGGATGTATGGAGAGCTTATGTCCGCGCGGCCATGACCCTAGGGGTTCGATAGAGCCAGTGAGTTAGTTAGTAATTTCAAGTAATTGTGTTTAAAGCTTTGGAAGGAAGAAATGACGATTGTTACTCTAGTTTATGCCACTTCTTTCTTTCTCCAAAAAGAATTTTAGTGCTAGGACACATATTACAAGAATTACCATATGAACGTAGATTTTTACATTCAAGTCTGTAGGTAATAGAAAAGTCAAAGAGGCCATATAACGCGATAGCGAAATGGGATGAATACATTTCGAGTGACAATTTGAGGTAGATATCATTTCGAACTCTGACGTCTTTTTTCCCTTCCGACGATAACTGAATGGGAATTGATTTTTTGTTCTCTCTTGAAGCTCCTTTTCACCAGCAAGCCTGCAAATTCCCACAGAGATACTTTGAAATAAGCTTGCACCTAGACGCCAAATGTCTTCTTCTACTTTATGGAAATGAACATTCCACAATTTATTACCCACTTCAACTTTTTTAGATTTCTATTCATTTATCTCCTTTAGTAATGGTGATAACACTGTTTTTAAGGAATTTCCTACAATACCATAGTTTTCTTTCAATCCAAGACAATTTCTAAAGATTTCTATCTTCCACGTCAACATAATCATCATCATTGGTATGATGAACTTGGCCTCCGTTTTACAACCATACATTCATTTCGGTTAGTGCAGGGGTGGTGAACTGATAAATGGAGGGAGCGTGTGATGACATCCCCATTTCACATGGCGTTGCAATTAAAGCACAACAGTAACGTATCCATTTAATCTAAGGGACGGCAGCCGATTACCAATTCCTTGCAGTTTCTTTCTTAAATTTGTTTTTTGCACGATAGTGCGTTCTGTCATACTTACAGCAATGGCGACCATGATTGAAAGTTCAATTTCCTAAATTACACGATTGCTGACCTATAAATAACTATACTGAAATTTACAAATTACTTACCTAGGGCGGTAAGTAAAACCACTGCCCTTTATGTATACATACGTACAATGTATATACAAAAGTATATCCAAAAGATAGTGTTAATATACTTACTTATTCACAGGCACTATCGAACCCATAGGTTCATGGCCGCGCGGACATAAGCTCTCCATATGCCCTATCCTGAGCTAATGCTTTCCAATCATTCCCTCTATAATCTACTTCCCTCAAATCATAGTTAATGTTATTCTCCCACCTCATTCTTGATCTACCAACTGGGCGTTTTCCCTCTGGCATTCCTATAAGAATGCTTCCATGCAAGTATTGCATTCCCCATACGTGCAAAATGTCCTGCCCATCGCAGTCTACGAGACTTAACTGTTCTTATTATATCTGGTTTCTTGTAAGGACCATGTAGTTCATTGTTATGTAGTCTTCTCCATTCACCTATCTATTCATCTCTTGTTGGTTCAAAAATGTTCCTAATTTTCTCAAATCATGGTATCTTTACCTTGCCGTGGTGGAGTGACTTGCGTGCTTAAATGATCCTGAGAGCTCTGCCGGCGGTAGCATTGCTGCTGGACTGGTCGAAGATGATAAAGCCAGACGAAAAAAGTACCTTGGTCGAAAGAGTGACGATCTTTCACCGTAAAAATACAACCGTCAATAAATGCGGACATGGGTTCCATTGGGGTAAAATTTTCCGGAGGTCAAATAGTCCCTCATTCGGATCTCCGGGCGGGGACTACCCATGCCAAAGGCTCAAACACAGGGACATGTTCCTAGGAACATGGAATGTTAGGATGACAATGGTGATAATGATAATAATAGGGATTCACATTCAAATAAATCGGGCTATTACTTACATAACATATTTTTTGCAGATGTTTAAGTCATTATTACACAAGATACAATGCTTTATACAGATTCATAAGTTAATGGGGATTATAAATCAATATAAATAAAACATAATATTTAATGAAACATTTTTAATAAACAATATATTTCAGGATTGAGTGACATTAAACATGTCAAGAAATTTAGATTTATGTAGGATCGAGCTTAGATTGAAGATTCATCTCAATCAGAAGTATATATATAAAAAAAAGATGGACGCAGAGTGATTAGCACGATGAACTCTGTATTATGGAGTAAAAACTTTCTTTACAGAAAAAAAAATCTATAAGGCCATTGTAGAGAGTATTATGTTAATTGGACCAGAGGTACGGAAAATTAAAAGGCCCAAGCTAATACAAGTTATTAGAAACAGAGATAGATTATTTCAGATAAATGTGCGAAACAATTAGAAATTGTTTTAGATAGATGAGGAAGGAAACAAAATTAAAATTTTATGGCGTTACGACTGTTCCCGTGTTGTTACATGGCTCCGAAAAGTGGACTTTGACTAAAAATCTACTTAAAAAATAGAATCTGCAGTAATGAGTTATCTGAGAGACAATACAAGATAAAAATATAGCAATGTACTAGCAATGTGTTTAATTAAATAAAAATAAAACTTAAAGTTTTATGTGATTTTCATATTTATTAAAATATAAATTAGTTACAACTGTTTCAGACATGATAACATGTCTGAAGAAGGTACAAAGTATCGAAACAGCTGTAACTAATTTATATTTTAATAAATATGAATCCACATCAAAATCCAAAACAATGGCAATGTGTGGAAAAAACATACAACGGGTGAAAATTGAGATTGATGGAAAAATTATAGAACAAGTGTCAGATTTCTCTTACTCAGGAAGTGTATTTGCAGAGTATAAGAGTGACATTGATTCAAAATTACAAAAATATAATAAAATGAATGGGGTAATACGAAGACATTTTGGTAAACAGATGAGGACAGAGACAAAACTAAGATTACATAACGTCACATCAAAAGCTGCTCTAAAATACGGAAGTGAAATTTGGATTTTAAATAAAAGAAACTCTCATAAACTTCAAGTAAGCCAAATGCGCTTCTTACGATCATTGTTAGGAGTTAATAGACTGGATCACCAAAGGAACACTATTATCAGAGGAAAACTTGGACTAACAAGTTTAAATGAAGATATACAAAGATACCAACAAGAATGGAAAAATCATCTGAGAAGAATGGCAAGAAATAGACTTCCAAAATTGGCATTCCAATATACCCCAACTGGACATAGGGACCAAGGAAGACCAAAACATCGGTGGAAAGATCAAGACCATCTTCGCTAGGTTTACCGTACAGGCCACATGGCCTAAAACGAATTTGTTCATGATGATGATGATGCTGATAAATATGAAAATCACATAAAACTTTTGTTTGTATTTAATTAAATAATTTATGGATTTTCATCAAGTAAACACCAATTCAATTGATTATTAGGAATGTGTCTAACATATTCATGTTTGAGGAAAGTAGATTTTACAGGGAATGATTAGAAAAGATTAGCTCAGGATAGGGATGTATGGAGGGCTTATGTCCGCGCGGCTATGAACCTACGGGTTCGAACGTGCGAGTGAGTTAGTTGGTTGGTTAATTCTGTTGGGTTGTACATTGTTACGAGCGACATCAAGTTTTAATAGATTTAAAAATTATATTTTTTATTACATTTTAAAAGCTAATTGCGGCCGAAATTCAACCTAATGATATACGCCAGACAGAAACGACTAGTATAAGTTTAGGGCAATCTATGTTTTATATCTAATTTTAAGACTAACCAAACAATATTTAAAACTAAATGATTAGATTGAATTGTTCTGGGTTAGCATCCATCTTGAAAATATTGTATTAACAAAAGACAAACGAAACATTCATAAAAATAATCCCAGAATCGTTAATTAAAAGCTTCTGGTGGGTGTGTTATTCAGAATAATTGAAAATTATTAACACTTTGTCTAAAAAAATCACTAAGCACAAGAATAAAATGTCAAAATTATGCTTCAAGGCTAAAATAAATATAATTTAAAAATTTATGGGGACAACAAACCATATAGTGGGCAAATAAATGTTCCCATTACCAAAATATACTCAATATTCGAGGTCGTGGGAACGTGTAAGAGTAGATGCTGGCCTTCCCCAATCAATCAAACTCCTAATCCTAATATTAAAAATGACCACCAGGTAAATAGTTGTATTTATTTATTTATTTATAGACCGTAACGCCTTCTCTTCCACTTCACCAAGGTTAAATTATACTACAATAAGAATGATGAATTATCTACATGTTGATTAATGATACATAATAAATATAGGCTAAATAATATAAAGTTGACAAGGGAAATAAAATACATCCTACTACTACTACTATAACTATAATAATAATAATAATAATAATAATAATAATAATAATAATAATAATAATAACAATAACAAAAATGATAACCTATAAAATTAGATTAAGTAAATATAGCTTGGAAAAGAAAGTTTAAAATATAAAGAAATAATAAATGTATACTTGGAACACGATTATATATTATATTGTCTAAGAAAATATGAAGTTACTTTCTTTTCAAACTGTTTATTTTTTGAGTCGGACAGTCTTTGATATATGAGGGGAGAGAATTCCAGAGTCGTGTGGCTGACACAATGTAAAGTAAAGTGATCCCACAACAGACCCGGAGGCCCTTGGGGTAGTAGGAGGCTAGGGCTCCCACTTTTTCTAGACAATCGGCACTTTATGTCAGCCGGGTTGTCAGCCCTGCGTGACGGCCGCCTTTACCCCCAGAACAAGCATCTGGTACTCATTTACGTTAGAGGCTGAGTCGACCCCAGGGCCATAGTGCCGCTAGAGGGTTTGGGTCAGTTTAAAAATCCTGACCCCAACGGGACTTGAACCCTCGACCCTCTGGCTTGTAGCTCAGTGCCTTAACCACTACGCTACGGCGTGCCCCCGGCTGACACAATGAAGAATGAGAAATAGTGATATGTTCGATGTAGAGGAACAGCTAGATTTAAATTTTCTCTCGATCATATGTTTAAGTTATGGTGAGAGGATAGTGAATGAAAGCGAGTAGAAATATAAAGCGGTGATGAGGTGGATAATGTGTTGAATAAGAAGCAGAGGCAATGTATCTTTCGCCTGTCTTTCAATCGGAGCGAAATGAGAAAAGTCTGAATTCTGTTCATTTGTTTCTTTTTTGCTTTTAGAAATAGGTGTAATATTCAATTGTAGGATATATATTGCATATATGTTTATAGGAAATGTTTTCGTATTGTTACATTTGAACAAGTTCTGAAGGAGTGAAGCTATTGAAGTTCTTCTGGTGAAAATATTTTTCAAAAATGTTTACAGTTTATTACCGGGCATATCTAGAAGACACCGAAAATGACCATGACCAATATATAATGTGTGTGTGATTAGATAATATTTAGGCCTAATATCTGATATGTAATTATTATAAAATAATTTAAAATAGTTTATTTTTTAAATATAAGTAAAGAAGCAGGGACTGCAGAGATTTGAAACAAACCATCCCGAATGATAAACTATGTACAGATATCATGACACTCTAACGACTGCGAATTTTGTTTTATCAGAACGAAACATGGAATATAGGAAATCAATCCATTAAATATAGGAATTCGCCTGAAACGAAACATTTAAAAAAATAGGTCTAGTTGTCGCAATTTTCGATGTTTCGCAACCAAAATTAGTATATGCTATTAAAATATAACGAGAAAGTGTACCAAAAAAATCCGACTTTACGTATGGGAGTTTATCTGAAACTCGAAATTAAAAATTCACTCTAGAAACCGATGTTTTGTACAATGTGTATTAAAAATTAAATTAAGTCTTAAATTCAAGATATACTAAATATCTATCCATCTATTCTATGGGTCTCATAGCCCAAGTGAGACCCTGACCTCCCTTTTAGGGATTCTTAACCAATCTGACTTAGTTACGTTTACTTCCTTACAGATGTGCTGATTGATATATGGTCGGCATGTCGCCTCATGAGACATCTGGTAGTCCATTAAAGTAGGCCTATTACTTGGATAGTACAACATCAGTAAATTTTGCTTAGAGTACACTTTTTCAGGCTTAAAGTTCCTTTACGAGCCTAAAAATCCTCATAGTCGAGGATCGAAAGACGAGGACACAGTGGTTTAAGTTAATGATTGTTTTTAATACAGTAATGGAAAAAGTGATTCAGTTGATGTTGTTTAAATGTTTGTCAAATTATTATTTAATGCTATGAAATAGGTAATAACTTATGGTTAAATGCATGATTTATTTTCACTGTAATCCGTCAGTTTTAATGAGGTGGCATCAGAAATTGAGTTTATCCAATTAAATAGTTGCCCCGAAATGAGATCTAACCCACAAAACTTCGAAAGTTGAGTTTTCAATGCAATAGTGATGTATCCGGAGAATATCACGACATTCTGCATGTATAATATTATCCACACTCTCTTCCAGACCTGTTTTATTTATTTTTAAAAGTTGGCTTTCAAGCGAATAGTGATCTATTAGTAACAAAATGGTAGAAGCAGTTAGTCAAGTCATTAATAGTAGTGCAGACAAACAATTATTACACTTGTGCAAATTCATTTCACCACAGTTCCATGAATTCTAATGAGAATCTTAGAGAAATTGATTGAAAGTAAGAAAGGCACGAAGAATGTAACGAAATAACATTAAATGAAAAATAAAAACTGAAAACTGATCAAGTTATAGATTTTTCTAACTGAATCTGCGTTCAATATGAATTATCTATTTCTTTCTAGCTAATACCCGGCGTGCGCTGCTACTCCTAAATAAATGTTAATGTGTTTTTACCACCAGCCGTGCGCTGTTATACTTGCCCGGGAATCTGCTTATCCCAATTTCCTTGTCATCAATGATAGACAAAAATGGTTATTGTGAGTTATCCGTAGAAGATAAACATATGCTGTGTCAGACTTTTTTGTAGAGTTTTCTGAGATGTTCAATTCTGTGTATATTAATTTGGTGTATTTGTTATGGTTTAGGCAACGTAAGCCATTTAAGCGTCAACATATAGACTTTATTTCACGTTTTTCACTACAAAGGGTGATTTTTAGGGGTGAATGATTTGAATATCACAACTCCCTTATAGCATATGTTCATCCCGGGAATCTCCTGAATATTTTGCAAAAACCCCATCAAAATCGGATCAACGGTATGGCCGCGCATAGAATAGGAACAAACAAACATTGATTTTTATATATTAGATTATAGCATTTTTGGTTAAATATGTGTTATATCACTTTTCCACTCTATATAGATAGATCACTTTTGCACTCAGTTCTGTATTAAATTGTTAGTATTCAGTTAGTAGCATGTTATTATGCATTCCATTTGGCTGTATATGTTTCCAATACGAAGATATATTAAAATGTATATAAGAGAATAAGAATAAGAATCAATTTTATTTACAAATAAATGTTATACACAGTATTGACACCCGAATGAGCAAGTGCTCGTGCTCGGGTGCAGTTCAGTTACATGAATAATACAAATAGAATATATACATTTAAAGTTAGGGCCAGTGTCATTTTTACATAAATTATGACACATACAAATAAAAAATAATAACGTATTGGGAATAAGACTTATTCTAACGTAAGAATTAATGGAATGGAGAATGATTTACATAAAATAATATAAATCATATAATGTAATGGATTATAACCAATAATACAGAAGAAAGTAATTAGTTATATATTCATTTATAATAATATAAGCAAAAATATATGCTTTATATTTATTATTTTAAAATATTCAAATGATTAATTTCATTCACTTAATTAATTAAAAATAATTAATTTAATTGCTTTTTTTAAAACTAGCTGTGTTTAGTTTACTTAGTTCTGGATTGGATCTAATTAATTCATTATATAATTTGGGTCCTAGATATCTATTATGTTTAGATCCAGAAGTTGTATAAAATTTTGGAACATGTAGCAAAGAAGTAGTATTTTGTCTGGTGCTGTAAAAACTTCGATTGTGCTCTTTAAATTCGTTTTTATTTATATGAAAAGCTATGTATGCTTGAATATTTTTTTTAATATTTGGCACGTTGAATTCTAAATAAATTAAATTTGTAGGGTAATCTAAAGGTTTCTGCAAGCAGATTCTTATGATATAATAAAAGTAATAGCCTCATAATGAACAATATACTTTCTTTTTTTTCGTTTTACCAACAGTTTGTAGTTTGTGGGTTAGATCTCTTTTCGGAGTCACTATTCAATTTAACAAAATAATTCAGCAAAATCAGATCATTAATTGGACTTTTTGAGGAATTTTCCTAGTTTACGCAGTTCCTGCGTGACAGATTTCCCCCCGAAGATAATATGTATAAATTCCAGGCGTTTCGTGATACAGAGTATAGACAAGTTATATTAGATAGGGAATGTGGCAAAATAATGGTAGAATATTTCTCAAAGCTTCCCACATGACACTGAGAAATGATCCAATCAGTCATTGTAAACTAAACCCTTCTATTTAAACTGTCCACAGCAGCTATGCCACTTTTCAGTTTAAGTAGCAAAACAGATCTTCTCTTTTATTATAGGTTCAGATAGAAACATTTTTAATATCAAATGTGAAGACGAATTTTCCAATATTATTTATGTTAAGATTATAAATGTTTGGTACTTGGTGCCGATATGCTGGAAAGCTGGAAGCCTCAACCTCCTGCTAACTCCAAATGAGCTTCCCTCAGGGGTGTAATGGGATCACTTTATCATATTAGTTATTTTACGATTGTAGCTCAAATGCCTACACACACACACACACACACACACACATATACACACACGTGTCCACCGCTGTGGTCTTGAGGTAGCGTGCTGCCTTTTTACGTAGCGGGCCGGGGTTCGATTTCCGGTCGGGACAGGCTCCTGGGTGAGGGTTTTTCGGGGCTTTCCCTGTAAGACAAATGTCAGGAAGCTTAGGGTCCAACGGTCCCCGAAAATCATCCGGCCATCATCACCATCCTTATCATTATCATCATCATCCTTCACCAGTGTGAAAAGCAACGGGAAGCTACCACACCTATAATTCCCTAGTAAAGCTGCAAAGCATAGCATGAAAATGCTATGATTGCAGTGAAAGACCTGCCCTCAGGCAGAATTATGATGGATGGATATTAAAGGTATGTATGGAGAGCTTATGTCTACATGGTCATGAACCATAGGGTTTGATTGTGCCAGTGAGTTATTATTATTCCCACATTTTCTTGTGTGGTGAAAAACGTATGTACGTGATCCGTAGTTAAAATCCCTCTCCCGACACGTCGTGTTACTGTAAGACCGGGGTGGCGCGTGGCACGTAAATGTACCTATAAGGCGAGAGGTTAAAGTACATTAATGGAATGGGATTTTGAGTTAGAGTGTACAAGTTGTATATATTATTCATGTCTTTTCCCCCTGCTTATGCAGCCCGCGTGTAATTCATTTTCCATGAAATTCTGTTTTGTTCAACTTGATGCTGTTACAAGGTTTTTG
The DNA here is from genome assembly GCA_030220185.1 of Diploptera punctata. Lineage (NCBI taxonomy): Eukaryota > Metazoa > Arthropoda > Insecta > Blattodea > Blaberidae > Diploptera > Diploptera punctata. The sequence continues at coordinate 1,777,225 of JASPKZ010003834.1, forward strand.
CTCAAAGAATATCATATCTGTACACACTTTATCATTCGGGATGGTTACTTTCTAATCTATGCAATCTCCATAATCCCTGCTTCTTTACTTTTATTAAAAAATAAGCTCTCCATACATCCCTATCCTGAGCTATTGTTTTCACATCATCCCCTATATAATCTGGTTCCCTCAAATCATGGTTCCCACCTCATTCTTGGTCTACCAACTGGACATTTTCCCTCTGGTTTTCCTACAAGAAGATTACATGTTCTTCTTTCATTCCCCATTAGTGTTACATGTCCTCCCTAGCGCAGTCTACGAGATTTAACTATTCTTTTTATATCTGGTTTCCTATAAAGATTTTGTACCTCTTGAAACTTTTGAGATCTGTTAAAGGGTGCTCTAAGGAAGACAGAATCAAGAACACAGAAATAAGACAGGAACTTGAAATATTTGCAATAACTGATAAAATAAATACATATAGACAAAAATGGAAGCAACACATAGACAGAATGAATGAAGATAGATATCCAAAACAAATAACAAAATACAAACCTAAAGGCACCCGAGATGTGGGCAGACCTAGAAAGAGATGGGCTGAAGTCGGAACGGGTCAACAGACCTAATCCATGAATGCAGATGATGATGATGATGATGATTTTGTACCTCACTGTTACACATTATTCTCCATTCGCCTGTCTGTTCTTCTCTCATTCATCCACATTTTTTTCTAAGGACTTTATTCTCAAATACTCAATATTTTTTTCTCCCTTAAAATAAGAGTCATGTTTCGCATCCAAATAATATAACTGGGATATCCTAGATATTTTAATTCAGCCACTTCTTCAAAATTATACTAATTTTTCATTAATTATTTCCATTATCTATATAATGTATTTCTATGTGTGAACATATATCCCATTTAGTTTCATTGGTGTTTGCTTCTAGTCCCAATTTCTTAATATTAGTCAATAGAGTGTGTGTATTAAACCTTACTATCTCATGGCTATCACCTAATAATACTACATAATCACCATAAACTAACAGCTTATTAATATCATTGAGTTGTAAGCCTTCTGCATCCTCTAAGTATTTGAAGGCATCCTCCAGTACAAAATTGAATAATAATAATGATAATAATAAATAATAATAATAATAATAATAATAATTATTATTATTATTATTATTATTATTATTATTATTAATATTATTATTATTAATATTGTTTCTGTTATCATTAAATCCGTCCGGAATTTCATTCTTCGTCTTTTTTGCTTTGTAAATCCCCCTCCCCCAACGAACAGCGAATTAGCCTGTTGCGTCAACCCCCAAATTGTGGGTCCAGAGATGAGAATATGATGATACACGGAGCAGAAACATGGGAATTAAAATCAAGAAAGAACATGAAAATTAAATTCAATAGAAATTCATTTATGGTGGAGTTCATTTGGAATTTCTGGAAGAGATAAAATAAGAGACAGTGTAGTTATACAAAACATGAATATTCAATCTTCAATTGTGTATTTCATAAAAAAGCAATTAAATAGTATGGGATGTAAAAAGAATGACAGAAGACAGATATCCAGGAACATTTTAGAATCGGTATCACATGGTAGAAGAAGAAGTCGGCCGAAGATAACTTCGATTGATGATGTTTTAAGCAGCAAGACGGAAAAATAAATGGACTACGAGATTAAAATGACAGAGAAATGTGAATGGGAATGACTGTAGATTAATTGGGCGCAGGAAGATGTGTAATATTATTAAACATGTTTATTATTATTATTATTATTATTATTATTATTATTATTATTATTATTATTATTATTATTATTATTATTATTATTATTATTATTAAAATAAACAAATAAACCTATTTACAAACAATACAATTAATGACCCATATTCAATCAACAAGTCATTCAATGTTTGTCATTTGTGCGCATGTTCCTATTTTTTCACTACAATATTCTTGGCACAAGTTCTCGGTCATTATCCTTCACCGCATGGTACTCGGATCGTCCATCAAATTCACGAGTAAACGTCTTGCGGGTTATCATTCTCGCATTTACTGAGCATTCAGGGGAATCCAAGAGACATTGCCCAGCATATTAAAGAAACAATACTTAATCGTTCCCAATAATCTACAACGAATTTTCTCAAAACTTTCATAGTCACTGTTTATATAAATTATGGATTTCCTGCTGGAAATTACAATTACTGAAAATCTTATTTCCAAACTATTGACCTCTGTGGTCTAGGGGTTTAGCTCCTTGTCACTGGTCCCGAGAGTCACGGGTTTAAACGCGACAGGAGTTGATAGAAATTTTTAGCATGGAAAAATCCAGGAACAAAACCTCTTTGAGGTACTTAAGGCGTGGGTCCCGAGTCTGAAGATTTTCGGACTCGTAAATGAACCATAATCCTAAATCAGAGCCACTGTGGAAAGATTAATCGATCTTTCCAACCAAGTAATACCTTAGTTGCCTAATAGTGTCTCTCTGAGTTGTGACGATGTGTTAACTACGTGTCACTCGTTGACATATCTAAGGAAATAAACGTAACTAAATTAACTTCGTTAAGAATTCCGATCTCATGTTAGAATTGTTCTCTTCATCTTCTACTGGATCTTCCTACATTTCTTCATCCTAGTGGTCTGTAGTGAAGAATCTGTTTAAAGATCCTGTTGTTATCCATTCTTTTGATATGGTGTATCCATTCGCCTCTGTAATGTATAGTCCTATCTAATAGCTTCTACATATTTTTTAATTTGGCTCAACTTTCCAATATGTGATATTACTTTTTAAATTCCTTAATAAACTCGTGTCATTTTTTTCACGGTACAATTTTAAAAGTTATTTACTAAAATTTAAAACGCTTCCTATATATTTTTCCAACGATTATATTTGATTATATTTCTTTATAGTAATCAACTAGATACGTATAGTATTGATCTGGCAGCCATGTTGTTATTCACGAATATACTGTGTTATAATGCATCCAACATATATTTTATAAATTATTACGTGTTAATAAAAAGGTTGAAACACCTATGAATCGCGGGGTCTCACGGTAAATTTACAAAAAACAGAATATTTGGCAATAAATAGCAATGAAAGAGAAAATTTAATATTGGAAGAAGGAATTCAAATAAAGCAAGTGAAACAAACTAAATATTTGGGAATAATTATGGATAGCATTCAAGGTATAGGCAAAGAGAATATAAAACATAGAATTGAATTGAGTAGCAAAATAATATCATCGTTAAATTCCATATACTGGCATAAGCATATTTGGAAAGACACAAAAAATATATATTGGTAAAACATTGGTGGAATCCGTTGCAGTATATGAAAGTGAGGTATGGACAATCAATAAATACTAGAAGAATAGACTAATAGCTCTAGAATTGGATTATTTACGCAGAAGTGCCAGGAAGTCAAAATTAGAACATGTCACAAATAAAGAAATTAGAAACATAATGGAAAGAGAGGAAAGCATAATTGAAAGAATTGAGGAGAAGGAATTAAAATGGTTAGGACATATTTTAAGAATGGAAGATGAGCTATGGCCGAAACTACTATATCAATGACAACCGAACAGAAAGAAGAAAAGAGGGAGACCAAAGTTAACATGGAAGGAAAACATGAGGACAGTAGTAATGCAAGCAAGAAGGCTAAACATTGAAGATGCGCAAGATCGTAGGCTTTAGAGGTTTGGCAAGGGAAGACGCCAGCAGCTGTAAAAACCCGAAGATAGATAACGTGTTAATTAATTGCTTACACTAAACACACTATTAACACAAAAACTTCTTGAATGTCTTCCATTAATTCTTGGAAAGGGTCTGGTGATCTATTTTTGCTAAATATGATTAAACACATATCTAGGATAAATGCAGTTAGAGTGAATATTTTATTTTTATTAGCTTTTAAGCTCAATACTTTAATATTGGGGATATTATGACGCACGGATGTTAGGGGTGTTTCTCCTGATGTTGCCAAGACGTGTTTCAATATCATATATGCATTGGCTGCATCTCATGATTACATACAGTAACCGCTAAGTATCTGCTGACGCATGCGCATGGTAAATGGTTAGGACATGTCAATTTTCATGTCACTCTTGTTCTTCCAACACCTTTCAAAACGTTAAACTGAAAATATATAAAAGTGTTATTCTCCCAGTTATATGGGTGCGAAACATGGACTCTTACTTTAAGGGAGAAAAGGAGATTACGAGTATTTGAGAATAAAGTTCTAAGGAAAATTGTTGGACCAAAGAAAGATGAACAGACAGGTGAATGGAGAAATCTACATAACTGTGAGCAGCATGGACTTTATAGGAAGCCAGACATATTAAGAACATTTAAGTCTCATAGACTGCGATGAGTAGGACATGTGGTAGGAAAAGGGGAATGAAAGAGGTGTATGAAAGCTTCTTGTAGGAAAACCAGAAGGAAAACTCCCAGTTGGTAGATCAAGAATGAGGTGGGAGAATAACATTAACTATGATTTGAGGGAAGTAAATAATACATGGGATGATTGGAAAATATTACCTCAGGATAGGGATGTATGGAGAGCTTATGTCTGCACAGCCATGAATTCACGGGTTCGATAGAGTGAGTTACTTAAAATCCAGCCACTGCATCTTCGGCTCTGACGTTTAGATTTTCGGGGGGGGGGCAAAGGGAGAAACTCTTCCTCTACTGCCAATAAGGAAATAGTTGAGTGGGTGTAGATGTCTGCCACAACCAATTACTGCTATTGACGCAGCTATAGCGTGCTAGTAAGGTTTGAAATGGCTGAGATGTTGTCAGCTGTATTTCAGCTAACCGCATACATAAAGCGGCCCCTCCCACTGAATATCCATATCGGCAACACTGTCATGAAAACTCCAGGGCAGGAGATCCAGTAGTTGGAGTATAGTTACATATTAGAAAGTATTTCCATTTAGTTCTGTTCATATATCTTCATTTCGTTTCCGATATGCTCTTTTATACGATTATAGTGATATACTGTAGTGATTATAGAGAAAAGAATTTGTGTTTACCAATGGTAATGCGCCAGCGCATACATTTATAGTCTGCCGGTTCGCTCAGGGTAGAATATGATAACTCACGGATGTTTATATTTTTTTTATGTAGCCTAATTATAAATAAATTTGAACGTATTACTCCAGTTTATTGAATAATTTTGCACTATTATTGTACAGATAATTATAATCGTTTTATATCTCACTAATATTCGGAGTGGAGTTGATGATTTTATTTAAGTCCACGTGTATTTAATATTACTTAAAATTCTGAGTTACTAATTATCTTGGATTTTAAAATACTTAAGATTTTAAAATTTACTAAAGGTCGCGGACGGTTGCTGTAGGACTTGTTTCTTGTAGAACGCATGAGTGTGAGTGTATGTGAGAACGTTTTGTCACGTGTCCTTGCCTTATAAGGGCGATGACTCCTCCCATAAATCCATTTACCCCACTCCAAATGCACATGTTATTCATTATACCTTAGAGGGGTAGGTACCATTCGTTTGGGGTTCCTATGTTGGTGATAGACTCGTGTGGACGTTTGTGCGCCTTCCAGTTACTACTATTAATCGTATTAATTATATTGTAGAATTTAGAGTCTATTAATTCTTGCTACAATAGTTTTGTTATGCTCTTTGGTTTCTTTCTTGATATATAATAAGATAGTATTTAGGCACTTAACTGAATGAAACTTTTGTTCATCCGTTAAAAGTACAGTGGAATTCATTTGCAGTTAAATCCAGTTGAATTTACGAGTTGCGATTAAAGTGACTCGCAAAATAAATGACATTTTAAATAATCAATGACGTCAGAGACATTTGTAATAATTAACACAGTTGGCAGTCACTCTATATGCAAACTAACGAGTCATATTCTTCATATTTCGTTGTGTAAATTAGTTGAGTTGTGCCTGACACATATTGTTTGCATATGTAATGAACTGTACTCTGCACAAAATACTACTTTGGTACCTGACATTCACTCTAACCATGCGCAATATTTAGATACATTGCTGTATTACAGAATAAAGTTTGACAGGCAGAGGAAAATTCATTTGCTCACAATTGTATGAACATTACAATAGAACCCGTTAAAATTGCGTGACTATAATAACATTTTTACTGTACAGTGTGTATAGAAAAGTTAACAAGAGATAGATCGACCTCGTTGCTGTTTTTATTCACTACAAGAAGTAAAGCAGAGGATAGCAATGACAAAAGAAGCTTTTAACAAGAAGAGAAGCATTTTCTGCGGACCTTTGGCAAAATAATCACGGAAGAGGCTAGTGAAGTGCTTTGCATGGAGTGTAGCATTGTATGGTGCAGAGACTTGGACATTACGGCGAAATGAGGAAAAGCGACTGGAAGCTTTTGATATGTGGATATGGAGAAGGATCGAACGAATAAAATGGACAGACAAAATAAAAAATGATGATGTGCTAGGCATAGTGGGTGAAAGAAGGATAATACTGGAACTCATAAAGAAGAGGAAAAAAAATTGGATTGGCCACTGGCTAAGAATAAACTGCCTGCTGATGGATGCCCTAGAAGGAATTGTCAACGGAAAGAAAGTTTGAGGCAGAAAAAGATATCTGATGATAGACAATATTAAAATAAATTGTTTGTGTGCGGATACAAAAAGGAAAACTGAGTTTAGGAAAGAGTGGATAATGCTGAGTTTGCAGTGAAAGACCTGCTCTTGGGCAGAACACTATGTATATATATATATCAGAAATTTACGAACCCTGTTTCACCGTAACGTATATTAGGGTTATAGTTTGTATGGAAGTTGATACATTATAAAGCTCATGAGCGCAATAGTGGCACAACTAAAAAATACAAGTTGTAAAATAAACGAGTTTAAAGTTTGCCTTCACCCTTGAAGGTATATATCACAGGCTAATATGTGTGCTATTTGACAGTGAAAAATTTAACTAATCGATGTTCGATTGTTGTTGACAAGAAAAAGGCAATTATTAGAAAAGTGTATTAACTCAAAAATAGCATTTTTTTTAATTGTGCCACTATTGCAGTCATGAACGATACATTTTTTGTAAAACCAAATATTTTATGAGTCGTATTTATAAAGTAATTAAAAGTTTAGTTATTTTCTGTCGAAATCACTTCTGTAATGAGAGTTCTCTTAAACAGGCGATCTTATTAACAACTTATTAAGAAGACAGGTGATTTTGTATATTTTATTCACGAACAAAGGACAATCATAGATAATTTGTTCAACAATTTGACTGCTAACACCACAAATACAAATTTCATTCTTTTTGAACTATCGATGTCTTCTTCTTCTTCTTCCGAATGCAGTATTGGGTGATGATGCCCGTTCTGCGACTACAAAAACTGATCCTTCCATCGGTTGAAGGGTCTTCCGAGGTCTCTTTTGCCATTAGGGTTGAGGTGGTAAATCATCTTTGGTAAACGGGAATTTGACATTCTCTGGACGTGTTGGAACCATTTAATCTGATAATTTTGTATATGTTCAACCATTTCCCTACTATTCCATGAACTATCGATGTTGTTAGGATTAAGTTTTATTTTCCTCTGGTCCCGAAGACCCACAGTGTATAAAAAAAAATACTTTACTACTTTACAAGCTTAGAGAAATTTTCATCAGTGTTGTGGAAAGATATTAGCTTTAGCCTAATTAATTTTGTAAATACTTAATTGAAAATAAAAGGTATTTTAAATATAATTACTTTTTGTACTTACTATAGATGTAATGGATACGTATCAACAATGGAAGTGACATCAGTCCAAAATAACTGCTTCCTGAGAACTTCAACATTTAACGAATTTCGAAGGAATGATGTTTTTGATGTCGTAGTAATGAAAATATTTTTGAAAAAATAAATATTACAGATCTTCACCAAAACTATCTAATAGACATCGAAAATGACTTTGATTCATATCTCTCTCTCTCTCTCTCTCTCTCTCTCTCTCTATATATATATATATATATATATATATATAGCGGCCGCAATTTTGTTTAATCGAAACCAATTAGCATTTAATTAAAAAGTAAGATCGAGTTCGTTAACCTGCCAAATTGGTCTATATAGTATAGGAATTCATCTGAAACGAAAATTTAAAAATCGCACTAGCGGTCGCAATTTTCGATCTTTGACAACGAAACTCAGTATATACGAATTTAATAAACTGAGGAAAACATTCTCTAAAATTAGCGAATTCCGCTACCTGATACCCGAAATTAAAATTTGTCTCTAGAATTCGTCATGTTTGGTTCGTCACAATGCATACTATACAGTTTAATTAATCCTTTAGTTTGAAAAATTGATTTATCTGCAGAATGTTCTCTTTAATATGATGTAAAAACATGGATCCTAACACACTTTTCATTATCAAAGATATAAAAAACATAAAAGAATAAGAAATAAAGCCATACGAGAAAAAATGAATGTTATCTCTATAGTTGATTGTATAAGATTCAAGCAATTAGATTGTTTACAAGAAGAAAATATTGGAATGGTGTCCAGCTGGAAGAAGAAGGAAAGAATGATCTTCAAACTCAAGGATGCAAGAAATAATAACTGGAATAAGAAAAAGAGGACTGAAGGACATGGAGTGGATGGATAGGGACGAGTGAAGACGGAAAATGAAACTTTAGGTACAGAGAGATGTGTAAACGTTGAAAATCTGTATATAAATAAGAAAATGAATAAAAAACTATGGAAAATGTCGTGAGAGATTCTAATCTGCAAAGAGAGAGAAATCCGTACAGTTACGTGGTTATGCACGGACAGAAGTTTTATCGATTTTGATTTTAATTCAAAGAAAATGGGGCTGGTTATCAATGAAAATAAACCAAAATGTATGACAGAAATTATGCTACAAAAACGAAAGTTCAGATAGGAGTGCAATCATATGATTCGTTGATCATTTGAAATATCTAGGGGCAATAGTCCAAATATAGTATATTACGATGCGAGGTTGGGAAGTGGTTTTTACAGAATCGAGGAAAAATGTTTAACAACCGAGCGATAGCGATGTTTTTAATTTCCGAGATTCTGTAAAATGCTTCACAAACGCGCGATGTACGTTATTTTTTGCGCGATGGTGTTTTCAAAATAAAAAAAAATAATAGTAAAATAATAACATCTTTGTTAGAAATATTTGCGTTGATTATAAACTAAAGTTAACATTGTGGGCAATCTTTATTAGTTGAAACAACTTTTATAAGATTCATGATGTGTTCCGTTGAGGTATTATTCAAAATTAATACAAAATTATGGAATATGCACCTGAAAGGTCCGTCTCCTCAACTTAATTAATTATTTAACTGTAGCGCTTTCGGGCCATCATCGGCAGGATTAAAAAAAAATCCTGCCGATGATGGGACAAGTCTCGAAAGCGCTACAGCTAAATAATTAATTAAGTTGAGGAGACGGACCTTTAAGGTGAATATTCCATAATTTTATATTAGTTGAAACAACAGGAGGCCTTGAGAACAATTATTGATAACATGGCCGCAAGTACGTATTTATTGTTTCAAATAAAGTTCAGTTAATTTAAAATTCAGTGATTTGTTTCGTACAATGTATATTAACACTAACTTTTGGATATTTTCTGTATATACACTGCTCAAAACAATTAGAGGAACACTTGTAATAAATTGAATAAGTAATTGTTTTTTAAAGCTGTGATGCTGAAAGTTGGACAATATGTAAATTGAATTATTAATTTTATAATTGGATACAAATTTTAAAGATGTATGGCCTAACTTACTTACTTACTCACTGGCACTATCGAACCCGTAGGTTCATGGCCGCACGGACATAAGCTCTCCATACATCCCTATCCTGAGCTAATGCTTTCCAATCATTCCCTGTATAATCTACTTCCCTCAAATCATAGTTAATGTTGTTCTCCCACCTCATTTTTGGTCTACCAACTGGGCGTTTTCCTTCTGGCTTTCCTACAAGAAGTTTCCATGCACGTCTTTCATTCCCCATACGCGCAACATGTCCTGCCCATCGCAGTCTACGGGACTTAACTGTTCTTATTATATCTGGCTTCCTATAAAGACCATGTAGTTCATTGTTATGTAGTCTTCTCCATTCACCTGTCTGTTCATCTCTCTTTGGTCCAAAAATTTTCCTAAGAACTTTATTCTCAAATACTCGTAATCTCCTTTCCTCCCTTAAAGTAAGAGTCCATGTTTCGCACCCATATAATATAACTGGTAGAACAATAGTTTTATATATTTTCAGCTTAACGTTTTTTGAAAGGAGTTGGGACATCAAAAGTCTCTGCAATGCATAATAGCATGCATTTCCAGAATTGAGCCTATGTTTAATTTCTTTGTGCATCTCATTCCTATTTGTGATTATTGTTCCTAGGTATTTGAATTCAGCCAATTCCTCAAAATTTCCCTCATTTGTCATTAGCTGTCCATTTCCATTATATAATGTATTTCTACGTGTGACCATATATTTAGTTTTACTGATATTTACTTCCAGTCCTAATTTCTTAGTGTTACTCAATAGTGTGTGCGTGTTGGCCTTTAGTATCTCCTCGCTATCGGCCAGTAGTACTACATCATCAGCATAAACTAACAGCTTATTAATACCATTCAGTTGTAAGCCTTCCTCATTCTCTAAAGATTTAATGGCATGCTCTAGTACAAAATTAAATAGTAGAGGAGATAGTGCATCTCCTTGCTTCAACCCATTCTGGATTTCAAAAGTGTCTGAAAACTGTTTGCCTACACGCACCCTACTCGTTGAGCCATTTAGACACATTCGTATAAGTCTAACTAACTTTTTAGGAATTCCAAACTCCAGCAGGATACTATATAACTTCTCCCTCTTAATTGAATCATATGCTTTTTTGAAGTCTACATATAGTTGATGTACAGTACCATTATATTCCCATTTCTTTTCTAAAATCTGTCTTATACTAAAAATCTGATCTGTTGTAGACCTGTTTCTTCTAAATGCACATTGATGATCTCCTAGAATGTCATCAATATAGGGAGTAAGTCTGCTTACTAATATATTTGTTAGAATTTTGTACGAAGTTGAAAGTAATGAGATGCCCCTATAGTTGTTGCAATCAGTTTTATCTCCTTTCTTATAAATTGGTACGATAATTGATTCCTTCCATTCATCTGGAAGAGCTTCTTTTTCCCAAATCATACTAAGCAACCAGCGTATCTTGTCCATCAACTTTTCTCCCCCTGATTTTATCAGTTCTGCTGGGATCTCATCTGAACCTGATGCTTTATACATCTTCAATTTTTCAATTGCCATTTCAACCTCTAATGCACTTGGCTCTGCGACTAGCATTTCTGCTGTCTGTAAGTTATTCTCCTCAATGTCCTGTTCTGTATGTACATTTAATAGCTGATTAAAATAACTTTTCCATCTATTTAATATACTCTTGGAATCTGCAATCATATCCCCATTTTCATTCCGAATTATGTTTGTTCTAGCCTGAAACCCTTTCTTCTCTATACTAATTCCCTGATATAATTCTCTAATGTTCCTATTTTTTGCATTCATTTCAAGATCATTAATCTTCTCTCTCAAATATTCCCTCTTTTTACTCTTTAGTAACTTGGTGGTTTCCCGTCTAACACTACCCAATTGCTCTAAATTTACCTCATTTGGCTCGTGTAACCATTTAATTTTTGCTAGCTTTCTTTTATTTACAATGTCGGCACATTCCTCATCAAACCATTTCTTGTTTTGCCTCTTTTTAAACAACCAATGCTTTTTGATGCTGACAATTTAATAGTATCTCTTATAGCCTCCCATTCTTTATTTATATCAGTTTCTTCTTCGTTTGCCACATTGTCATCTGAAGATTCCAGTACTTCAAATCTATTAGCAATTTTGATTTGGTATTCTTGCCGCATTTCATCATTTTTCAAGTTTTTTAATTCATATTTTACAGAATCATCTTTAGCGTTTGTTCCTCTCATAAGCGATAGCCGTTGTCTGATTTTCACCCTGACCAGATGATGATCTGAATTGCAGTCTGTCCCTCTAACTGATCTAACATCAATGATGCTACTGTGCCAGCGTTTATCCACTAATACATGATCTATCTGGTTCCGAGTTTCTCCATCTGGGGACGTCCAGGTGTATTTATGAATATCCTTATGCTGAAATGTTGTGCTCTTAACAACGAGATTCTTTGATGTGGCAAATGTGACTAATCTAACCCCGTTGTCGTTACTATCTTCATGAAGACTGAATTTGCCTATTGTTGGTTTGAATATATCTTCCCGCCCCACTTTTGCATTAAAATCTCCTAAGACAATTTTCATATGATATCGTGAAAGGCTATCAAATAAGCATTCTAATTCTTCATAGAACTCATCCTTGATCTTGTCATCTTTATCTTCTGTGGGGGCATGTACATTTACAATTATAAAATCATGTCGTTTACCCTTTAGAATTATGTATGATACCCTATCACTAACAAACTTAATATCTCGGATAGCGGATAGGATCCTCCTTCTGACTAAAAAACCCGTTCCAAATGCAGGTCTTTCTGCACCCCCATAGTATAATGAAAAGCTTCCTGATTCCTGACTACCTTCTCCTGGCCACCTAACTTCCTGTAAAGCGACTATATCCAAGGGCGATTTATCCAATTCCCGCGTTAATATCTCTAGTGCCCCGCTATTGTATAAAGTCCTAACATTCCATGTTCCTAGGAACATGTCCCTGTGTTTGAGCCTTTGGCATGGGTTCCCTGAAGTAGTCCCCGCCCGGAGAACCGAATGGGGGACTATTTGACCTCCGGAAAATTTTACCCCAGTAGAACCCATGTCCGCATTTCTTGACGGTTGTATTTTTACGGTGAAAGATCGTCACTCTTTCGACCAAGGTACTTATTTCGTCTGGCGTATCACCTTCGACCAGTCCGGCATGGGTAACCCTATCGACAGCAATGCTACCGCCGGCATAGCTCTCAGGATCATTTAAGCACACAAGCCACTCCACCACGACAAGGTAAAGATACCATGGAGGGGATGTATGGCCTAAATACAGAGAAATTACCTCAAATAACAAATATAGAGACTTTTTTTTATTTTGGAAGGCACTGGCCGCTTCTAATTGGTAAGCTTCCTGATGTTGCTATAGTGACGAATGTTGATTATTGCCTTGTTTATTGAAGTCTCTGACAAAATGAGGCATTTAAATGAGTTTGTTGAAGTGTATCATGCTCTACATCTTTTACGACAAGGTCAATCTCTGCGACAAGTGGCTAGAGAGCTTGGGGTTTCTCCTTCCGTGGTGTCCAGGTTACGCAACAGGCACAGAGAGACAGGTCAGTATTGTAGAAGACGTGGCCAGGGCCGTAAATTTAAAACAAGCCCCCAGGATGACAGATACGTTGTTGTTTCTGCTCTTCGACGGCGTACAAAAACTGCAAAAGACCTGCAGAATGACCTTCATATGGCTTCCGGAATCCGGGTTTCAGACCAAACCATAAGAAACAGATTAAGGAAAGAGAATATTCGTCCAAAAAGGCCCGTTAAAAAACCACGTTTAACAAATGGGCATAAGGCAGCAAGACGTACGTATGCTGAAAACCATGGTGATTGGAATCTGAACCAGTGGGAGTCTGTGCTCTTCTCGGACGAATCCAGGTATCGTCTTACACGTTGTGATGGTCGATTGAGGGTGTGGGGACGGCCAGGAGAAAGATTTTCTGCAGAGGCTGTACAGGAAATTGATAGATTCGGAGGAGGTTCCATAATGGTGTGGGCCGAAGTTATGTACTTGTTCCCCAGTGACTGAATGCTGTCCGGTATATCGAGCACGTTCTGGAAGAGCATGTAGTACCTGCTGCAATTGGAGTAGGCCCTGGATTTCTGTTTATGCAGGATAATGCCAGGGCACATTCTGCGGCTGTCACCAGGGATTTCCTGAGGAGGAATGAAATTGAGGTAATGGAGTGGCCAGCGGTCAGCCCAGACCTCAACCCTATTGAACACTTGTGGGATATTCTAGACAGGAAGGTCAGGAACCGACATCAAGCTCCACAAACTCTGCAGCAACTTGGAGATGCTCTGAAGGAGGAAGTGGAGAATATCCCGCAAGAGGAAATCCAGAATCTTATTGGGAGCATGCCACGAAGGTGCCAAAGTGTCATCGAATGTCGTGGAGGCCATACATGATACTAACTCTATATAACGAGTGTTTAACTTTGAAAAATAAGCACAAGATTCAATTGCTTACATAGCGGAATTTTTGAAAAGTTAATTGTCAGCGTTATTCATTTGTTTTTACTGACATGAGCAATAAATAAATAAATAAATAAATAACCACAAATAATGTACTTGATTAATTTCATGTTTGTACCTTTATCCAATGAAAAAATATTTGCATATTTCATAGTGTTCCTCTAATTGTTTTGAGTTTTGTACATTGTACGTAGTATACATAGAGGGAGTGGATTTACTTCCCGCACGTGGGTGTAAATGTAATATTACAGTATAGTTATTTAGGTTGGCAACCCCGAAATGTAGGAGGTTGAACTTTGAGTAATGGTCGCCATTGCTGGTAAGTACGACAAAACGCACTATTGCGCAAAAAATAATTATACAGAGTGTATCTAAATTCCCATTGCAGACTTTGAGGGCGTGTAGTGGGGAGCAAAGCTGTTACGTTTAGCATAGGAATCCATGTTCGGAAACGTACTGTTCTCCCGCTCACGCAAAACACGTTCAACTCTCCCGCATTTTCGGCCGCAAAGACTAGGGTAATGCGTACGTCATTCACCGATCAGCTTGTGTCCCGTGGCCACTACAGGTTTGTTTACTTGCCATTCTGTTGAGTTTGTGATCCGCCCAGAGATGTTTGTAACTGCAGTTCTGCTTGCAGTATTTGTTTATACTGTACTAAGTAGTATGTAGGCGGTGGGGTTGTATATAACCAGGTATTTACTCACGCAACTTAAGACTTTTTAATGCAATTTATCCCATTACTAAGTGATATTTGTAACGTTTATCCCCGGAAAATTACCATTGTGAAAGTATGTTAATGTAATGTGAAATTTATGAGTGGAAATATGTTTCTAAGTTGTAACCGTCGGCCATTTTGAATTTACATAGAAGATGTAACTTTTTAACGTATTTAAACACATTTAAAATGTAATGAACCTAAAAGCTAACCTATCCTAATTCAATTACTCTAACCTAGGTACATTCCATCAAACGGCTTTTTTTTTGTTTTACGCGATTAAATATGTACATTTGTTTGTGTTTTACGCGGTTAAATTCGGACATAAATCAGTTATTATCGACGGAGATGCTGTGTTATCGACAGAGCCGTGGGTTTATTGCTGTTATTAGTGTGGTTATCACAGGTTATTAATGTGGTTATCGCAGGTTATCAATGTGGTTATCGCTGGTTATTACTGTGATTATCGCTGGTTTATAGAATAACTGCTGTAGCCAGGGTGGTCATGACAGGAAGTAGTCCCACTTTTTTTCCCATATTTACGAGTAAAAAATGAGTTAAAGATAATTAAATTCCGTGGCTAAATGTTTTTAATATATCATTTTATAATTATTTATTGCAATTAAGTGGTGTTTAAGTGCATAATTAAATATAGTGCTAGCTTCCACGTAGGCTAGCTACTACATGATGTTATTGTACGGCGAAGCTCGGTGCAATGGGGGAGGGCTGCTTGTCCGAGATAATCTGGACCAATGATTTGGGCTATTCTTTAGAATGATTTACCCTTGATTTTTCAGCTTATTATCGTGAATTATAACTCTTCTTCTGTATTAAGTAATATTTTAAATTATTTAAAACAATTTTTATAAATTTATTTTAGAATTTTTTAAGTATTTATTCAAATACATATAATGTGATGGTGACTCGATATTTTCTCCAGAGAGTATATTATATAGTAGGCACCGGTGGAGTATCGATGTTTGCGATTATTAAGGAGTGAAAAAAAGAGCGTTTCATGGGATCCACCCTACGTTAGAGTAATTGAATTAGATTAAGTGTGAGTTACTTATCTTTTAGGTTCGTTACATTTTAAATGTGTCTAAATACATAAAACAAAATAAACGATAATAATCGAAACAACGATAATAGTCGATATTTGGTTCGATGGTGGGTTATCGCTGGCTCTATAAATTTTGACGCATGCGCACTGTTGTTCTATAGGACTTAGAAAATATATCAGGTAAATTAAAGTGAAGAATCCCCCGTGGTTTTAATTAATTAACGAAGTTTTTTAAAACAAAAATCCACTTTAATTGAGGAAGACTGATATATCAGATACTTATATTAATATTTAAAAAAAAATACTATATAATCTCGATTGTGATTTCAATGAATTTAGAAGTCTTGATACTACCTGGCAATGTGGGGAAGGAAGTGGATTCACTGTACATTCCGTTACAAGAATACTAATTGCTTGTCATTAAAACATAATCTAGGATAATGCCATAAAACTTGAATTTAATGGATTATAAGAACATATGGTAGATGAGGAGATCTAACTATTTTAATCTCAGTGAGGGACATAAAACGGGCTATAAACCTCCGTCTGCATAAATTAGAGCAGTGGAACGTTTCAAAACCGCACTTTTGTCGCCATAATCATAATGTTTGCTCATAAACTGATATACATTCCATTATATGTTTTGCTGATATAAAAAAGACGTCTTTAAACTAACAAGAAAAAATACACATTTACACCATATCATGTGCAACCCTTATTTTTCTTCATTTTTTCTCTTCTCCGGTTGAATTAAGGTTTGAACTGAGACCCTTAGAAGCCAAGGGGTATACGTAACAAAATGTCGGTTTAGATCTTTGATGTATAAAGTTGTGAACCGCGATGACATAAAACTGATGTATCTAGTAGACTATGTGCCGTGTATATGTTCTATGCTCGATCCTCTCCTAGTTTATCCCCTCCTGGTTCCCTCTTCCTTATCACGTCATCGACGCGGATTTTGTGCGCGATGCGTGATGTCCACGACCAGAGGCCTTTCATTGTTGACATTCGGAGTCAACTTTTCGTTCTGTCAAATCGGCAGGGATCGAACAAGCGATCCCTTGCCTGGGACTGTTCGTTTGTCAACATCAAAAGCTGTTAGAAGAATTGTGCTTTATTTTGAGAGTAACTGAAAACTGGGTGTGAATGGACCAGTTTTGTATTATTAATGTATGCTAACAACTGTTCGTTTTGTTCACTATGTTTATAGTTAATTTGTTTCAAACAGCTAACTTTCAGTTTATCATTTATGACTTATTATATTAAATTCGTCCTCCGCTGTGGTCTCGAGGTAGTGTGATGCCTTGTCACTCAGAGGCCCCCTGTTCGATTCCCGGTCGGGACAGGCTCCTGGGTGAGATTTTTCCGCGGTTTTTCCTCACCTGTAAGAAAAATGTCAGGAAGCTTAGGGCCCAACGGTCTTCAAAAATCATCCGGCCATCATCATCATCCTTATCATTATCATCATCCTTCGCCGGTGTGGAAAGCAACGGGAAGCTACCAGACCTATAATTCCTTGGTAAAGCTGCAAAGCATAGCATGAAAATGCTACGATTGCAGTGACCTGCCCTCGGGCAGAATTACCATAGAATAGAATTATAATATTATGTTAAGTAAAACACCAGAGGTTCTTCATTATTGGAAAGATGAACTAAGTCTGTATTTGGGGCCAGCTGCAGACTGCGTGGTAACTTGTGTGTTCCACAAGTTCGTTTCGAAAGTAGTGTTAGGTTCTATTGGTTACATTTTGGAAGCGAATTATAAGCAGACGATACTTAAGTATTCTCTGGTTAAGCTCCGCATCGTCGAATTTGTGCTTGATGGTATATTATAGCATAAAAGCGGTGCAAGTAATGGTGCAGTTGAGAAACTCCATATATTATTGTCTTATCAGTTTTCTTTTCAGCTACTAGATTTTAGCACCAGACAGATTTATACTTGTATCCATTGACCACTCAGATTAGTATCTGCTTTAACTACTGAAATCTACACTGAACGCCAAAATTAGCAATTTGTCACCTGTAACTCTTGGCTTCTAAGGGTCTCAACTGAGATTAAAAATGTCAATGAACGGAATGTTACGAATTCTACGACACCATCTTTATTAAAAAAATAATACAAACTATCAATATCATTCTCTTCTTTCTAGACATTTATATATAGAAAGTTATATGGGTGATATTATATTATTTAGAATATTATTTATTTTACAAAATTAATTGTATATGCCCTCTTTGTCGAAAGGCAAACTTCTATTACAGTCAGATTTGTGTTCTTCTAGTTACAAGTTAAAGTGTACATGAATTTCCTGCAGAAAGATTCAGTATAAGAGAATCGTGAACAAGAAATGCTGACAGGATAGAGACGTATGAAGGAGGCTAAGTTTAATGACACATGGAAAATGAAACATCCTATAAGATAAGAAGAAGGAGAAGAAAATTTAATATAAAGATCAGAGGGGTGCCCTGAAAATCGTAGGTTAATTTGTGACCTAAAACGATCCTCATTTACATGATTTCCACAGGACAAAGTGATACAATACTCAATACTAATAAAATTCATTGTTAAAACCGTTGAGGTGCATAGTCATAAAATAAAATAAGTTAAAATGTATCTTTTTAGTTCAGAGCCGTCGTGTTTAACTTATAAACTTTCTTTGTCTGAAAGCCTTTCAGAATCTCCATTCCATCTTCAGCAGGACTTTCTTCGCTACATTACTTAATGTGGTGGTTGATAGTGGTGGTCCATCAAGTAATATAGTGAAGAAAGACCTGGTGAAATTCTGAAGATGGAATGGAGATTCTGAAAGGCCTTCAGACAAAAAAGTTTATAAGTTGAGGACGACGGCTCTGGCCTAAGAGGGTACATTTTAACTTATTTTATTTTATGATACAATACTGTAATAAGTTACATATGTAGTTCTTTCTTAAGAGATAATTCTTACTGTTAATAAAGTATGATATTTTTTATGCAGTAGTTAAATTTTCTAGGGTCTAAATGCGCATTATTCAATGTATTTATTTTTATAAGTACAGTGAAAGGGAATTGTGCGAAAATAATTAAAGATAGCCTGAAACGCATGCTATTATGCACTAAAGAGACTCCTGTCATCCCAACTTCTCTCAAAATTTGAACTAAAATAAAAACAAATGTCGTTCTTTATAACCTGTGAGGCGACTGTTTTAATTCTCTCATAATCTCCTGCCAAATTTTATACTTAGGGTTTCATTTTTCAAATTATTTCCCGCAATTTACAAAGATGTTTTACATTTTTTCTAACGATTATTTCAATATATTTTTCTGTGATATTTAACTACATATATAGCATGAAGACGTGGCAGCCATATTGATTTTAACGAATATCCAGTGCAGTCAACATAGAGTATGTACTAATTAACTGTACACATATACTTCAGAATTTCAGAACTTACTATTTATTTTTGGGGGTTGCATTCTTTCACAGGTTAGATTGCTTAAATTGCGTTAGGTTAGCTTTTAGGTTGGTTTTTCACAAGATAGAGTACTTAAATTGCGGTATGTTAGCTTCTAGGTTCGTTAAATATCGTGTATGTGTTGGCTACATCCCGTAATTCCACAGTGTAAACCGCTTGGCCCATTTGCATGGGGTATGATTGGAACTTAGAAAAACTTTTTGCGTCACATGCTATAAATAATCTTCCCCAAAAAAATATGTAACGGTCGTGCAGTCATATGGATGCGAAACATGGTATCTTACTTTAACATAGGATTAAGATTACGACTATTTGAGAATGGAGTGCTTAGGGAAATTCTTGAATGGAGGAATTTTCCTAACAATGAGCTATATTAGCTTTAAGAGCAACGGGTCTCGTAGGCTGCATTGGAGACATGTGGCACGAATGGAGAATAAAAGAGGGATTTGGAAAATTATATGAGTCAGATGGAAAACTCCCAGTAGGCAGCCAAGCATGAGATGGCAGAATAATATTAGCCATGATTTGAGAGAGGTGAATTTTACAAGCAATAAATTAAATGCATTAACATAAGGATAGAGATGTATGGAGGGCTTCGGGTATTTTATATGAAAGCCAGAGGGAAACTCCCATTATGTAGACCAAGAATGAGGTGGAAGCATAATATTAACTATGATTTGAGATAGGAGAAATTTCTTCTTCTACACTTCACGGGCTGGATAAATTACCTGTTCCGCCTCACAGCTGTTCATTCCATCTTTCACTGGCCTTCCTACATTCGTTGAACCTCTTGGCTTATAATTGAATGCTGCTTTTGGTAATCTTCTTACATTCATTCTTTCTACGTGTCTAATCCAGTTATCTCTATATTCTTTGATTTTATCATTCAATGGATATATATTTAATTCTGTTCTTTTATATTCATTCTTTATCCGATCCAAACTTGTGCAGCCTTTTGTTTTTTAACGAAGTTCATTTCTACGCTTTGTATTCTACTTTGTAATTTATTGGTCATTACCCGAATTTAACTCCCTTAAATAATGCAGGAACTGCCAATTTTTTTTTATAAAACTTCAATCTAGTATCTCTTCTTGTTTTGTTTTTTAAAGTTTTATGTATAGTTCCGCATATCATTTGATAGGTGAAATATACTGAGGATAATTGAAAAACATTAGCTTAGAATAGGGATATACGGAGAGTTCGTCTACACGTGAATGAACCTTCGTGAAACTTGTAGGAGAACCAGAGCGAAAGCTCCCAGTATATAGGTCAAGAATAAGGAAGAATAATATTAACCGTGATTTGAGGGAGATTAATTATACAAGGAATAAGCCTAATTTGAAAATATTACTTCACAATAGGGATGTATGGAGAGCTTATGTCCGCGTGGCCATGAAAATTCGCGAATCTTGTTAGAAAGCTCCCATTCTATAGGCCAAGAATTAGGTAAAAAAGTAGTATCAACCATTATTTGAGAGAAGTGAATTATTAATTTTTTTAGCAGGTTTCATAATGTTTACAACATCTTCTAAGCACAATTAATCTACTCATAACTCTCTGTCATTCCAATCTCCATCATTCAATCTTTTTCCCTCATGCTTCTCAAAACACCATCAATTCTCTTATTTTTGGTCGTCTTCTTCTTCTTCTACCAAGTGGAACCCATTCTAGCATTCTTCCTGGGAATCTTATTTTTTTTAATTACTCTATAATTTTAACCCTTTTTTCTTTTATGAAATCCACAATTGAAATTTGATGATAGCGTGCTGCCTTGTCACGCAGCGTTCGACCCCCGGTCGGGACAAGTTTCCTGAGTGAGGTTTTTTTCCGGAGTTTTTCCGCACCTGTAAGATAAATGTCAAGACGTTTTAAGGCCCAAACCGTCACCGAATATCATGTGGCCATAATTATCATCATCACCGTATTCGCCGGTATGGAAAGCAACGGGAAGCTACCACACCTATAAATCTCTAGTAAAGCTGTAAGCATGTAATGAAAATGCTATGTTTGCGGTGAAGGACTTGCCCTCAGGGAGAACACTATAGAATAGATTGAATATTTTATTTAATTACACTTTCTTATTTTATTGTATTGTATTGTAAGCCCATGTTTTCCCTTTACAGAGATTTAGGCGCTCTCCCCCTACAGGGAAGAATTTGGACCATATTAATTTGGTTACACTTGTTTTCGTATAGATGTCATTTTGAGTGGACCGTGGTCAGCGTTCCGGCTCATACTGACATGTAGGAAACCAAGGTAGTACCAGGACGGGAAAATTCGGTAAATTTTGCTTAGAGGCCTTTTCATTCAGGCTTAAGGATTTTTTACGAGCCTGAAAATCTTCAGACTCGGGACCCACGGCTTAAAGTCCCTCCCGGAGGACTTGCATCTTGGATTTTTCCGTCCTAAAAAATCCATCGACCCCGGCCGGGTTTGAACCCGCGACCCTCGGGACCAGAGGCAAGGAGCATAACCACTAGTCCACCGCGGCCGACTTATTCTTACTTTATTTATTTATTTATTTTTTTTTGATCCCACAACAGGCCCGGAGGCCCTTGGGGTAGTAGGAGGTTAAGGCTCCCACTTTTTTCTAGACAATCGGCACTTTATGTCAGCCGGGTTGTCAGCCCTGCGTGACGGCCGCCTTCACCCCCAGAACAAGTGTCTGGTACTCACTTCCGTTAGAGGCTGAGTCGACCCCAGGGCCATAGTGCCGCCAGAGGGTTTGGGTCAGTTTAAAAATCCTGACCCCAACGGGACTTGAACCCTTGACCCTCCGGCTTGTAGCTCAGTGCCTTAACCACTACGCTACGGCGTGCCCTTTATACGAAGTGTAATTAAAAAACATTAACTCATAAGGATGAAAGAAGGGCTTATGTCCGCGTGGCGATGGATTTTCGAGTTCGATAGTGCCCGTGAGTTATAGGCTTCGATCAATCCATATTCTGTAATGTATTCTTCCATTAAAAACAGATTTCATTTTTTTCAGTTCGCATTAATCGGATTTCAAGGTTTCGTTTCTAACGATATTGCACCATAATGTACGAACATCACCTACACTCTCTATGTTTTTCCTGTCATTTTTTCCTTTATGAAATTCAAGGGAAAATGTTATGTTGGGCAGATGCCAAAGCATGTATTTCAATAAAGCAATTTCATGCAGCTAAAAAAAAGATTTGAACTGAGAATAGTAACAACTTATGCAAAGTACTGAGCTATGCCAAGATTATATCGACAGTAATACTAACTTTCCAACAGCGAGACGTAAAATAAATAAAAACGCGGAGTTTTCTTTTAGTTTTAAAAAATATGATACACCGTGTGGGATGAACACTTCTCATACATATTTAATATACTTGCCTTCCTCCTGGCTTCTATCACATTATATTCGCATAAACCCAAATATGTCATTCATGATAATTTATGTTGCTGTATCTGATATGCATTCATTTCCTCCACACGGTCACTTGGATAATTTTATAATACAATTAGCTGAATGCTGTGATTAGAATGAAGTTTGAAGAGTAGTATATTTATATCCGTTAAGTATAAAAACACCGAAAATAAATGTATAAATATAATAATAATAATAATAATAATAATAATAATAATAATGTTTTATATATTCTGGCAGAGTTAAGGCCATAAGGCTTTCTCTTCCACTCAGCCAGCAAAAATACAAATACATATTTGACAAATATAGATAATCACTGTACTAATTATAAACAGTTAAAGATACATTAAATGTGCAATGTAAATTTCATGTACGAACAACATTTTATACGATATTAACAATAATAATACTTACGATAATAATAATAATAATAATATCATAATGATAATAATAATATAATAATGATGATAATAATAATAATTATAATAATAATAGTATGACTATGATAAATTATACGAGAAACACCAATTAATACGAGGGTATATACCTTACACTGGGTAATGATGAAGTCGAGGTTAGAGCAAATATAAATTTAGATTTATTTTAAAAGTTGCCAATGTCCGGCAGCCCTTTATTTCTTGTGGTAGGGTGGAGTTAGAAATATATAATATAAACTAGCTAGTACTCGTCGTGCGCGGTTACTCCTAAATAAATTAAATCTATTTTTATGTCAAGTTGAATAAGTTAAAAGAAAAATAATTATAAATTTATATATTATTTATTGTTAGATATCTCGTGCTGATTACTTGGAATTGCTCGCGAAAATACTAATCCCGATCTTGTTGGAATCAATTGAGCTGAAAGACAAAAATAGTTATTGTGAGTTAGGCCTATCCGTAAAAGATAGACATATGTTCTCGCAGACTTTTTTGTAGAATTTCTTTTTAGATATTCAATTCTAATTTCGTGTATTTTTTATGGTTTAGACAGCGTGAGCCATTTACTCGTCCAAAAACCTATTTTTTTAGCGCATGTCCTTATATGCGATCGTATGAATAATCTAGAATCCCAGTCGAGATACTTTTCGAATGGAAAACCGAGGACCGACTTTTTCCAGAATGGAGGTGCAGACGCATATGAAAATTTATTCGCGGGCTGACCGATTCGTGAATCGTCAACTCATAAATTCCACCTTAACAATACAAGGCAATACTTGACTCCCTCCGCCGGCCGCGAAATTCAAAAGCCAGCCTAACAATGCGCCACAATATTTTATTGATTTGTTTTTTTCTGGGTGCGCGGATTAGTGTCCAGTGCGTTTTGTGGTAATAAAGCAATGACGACCATGATGAGCAGTTAAAACTTCGTACTAATTTCGGTGTGACACACAGCTGTAAATAACTGGACTGTAATATTAATACACATTACAAACATTTTAGGGTGGAAAGTATGTAAAACCACTGCCCTTTATGTATAGGTCCTACTAATTACAAGTGTATATAAAAACTAACTCCAAAAGGTTAGTGGTCAGATAGGCCTACCTTATACGGAAAACATAATACCTGCATTTGAAATGAAATGAGCTTTAGTTGAAAACATATAAATACAAATAAATACTTACTAGGTCGCCATTTATGAACGGATTTTGTGGCTAGTGGCCTGCTGTAGTCTCAACTAATAAATATTGCCCACACTGTTAACGTTAGTCAGTTATTTATAATGATCGCAAATATTTCCAACAAAGATGTTATTATTTTATTGCCATTTATTATTTTGAAAACACCATCGCGCAAAAAATAATGTATCAAAGCACGTTTATGAAGTGTTGTACAAAATCTCGGAAATTAAAAACCTCGCTATCGCACGGTTTTTATACATTTCCTCGCTTCTGTAAAAACCGCTTCCCAACCTCGCATCGTATATTTTAGTGCGTCGATACTCTTTTTTTTTTTAGCTCCGGCTCTATAGCATGTACGATAATCTTATATACGTTAATTGTCTCAGAAAATTCCCTAAATGATGATAAAACCCCATTCAAATCGGTTAAATAGCATTTGAGTCTATAAAGGACAAACAGGCAGACTCTCACCCATTTCTATATAAAACGATGGGCATTTAATGACAAATGAGGGACATTTTGAAGAAGTGGTTGAAATCAAATTCCTAGGAGCAATGGTTATAAATAGGAATGTGGTGCAGAAAAAAATCAAACAAACGCCCAAATGTGGAAACGCATATTATACAATTAAATCTATTCCCGTTCGTTCCACAGGGACATCCTTAGCGTGAAGTTTCTTAACTATACCAATTTAGTTACGCTTATTTCCCTATAGATGTTAGCGAGGGGCATGTGCTTATTACATCGCTAGGAAGCTAAGTTATTACTAGGATGGATGGTCAGTCACACTTTGAACTGAGGCCTTTTCATTCAGGATAGCAGGATTACGAGCCTGAATATCTTCAGCTCAGGGCCCACAACTTAAAGTCCCTCCTGGATAACTTGTTCCTTGGATGTTTCCATCCTAAAAATCCATTGACCCCGGCCGGTTTCAAACTGCGACCCTCGGGACTAGAGACAAAGAACATAACCGCTAGACTTCCTTGACCAACAAGTTATTACACATTTCAAGGAATCTTCTCGTTTCAACTTCTCTAAAATAAAACTTTAATAGTATATAAAACGGTTCTATCCTCAGCTAATGTTTCCCAATCATCGCCTGTAACAATGATTAATGTAATTCGCCCACTTGGGTTTTCGCCTACTTACTGGACGCTTTCCCTCTGGTATTGCCCCTTTTCCATTCCCCGTTCGTACCTCATGTCCTCGCAATCTACAACACTTTACTGTTCTTAGGTCTATTACAACTGATTTCCTATAAAAGTCATGTAACTTACTGTTATATAGTTTTCTCTATTCACTTTTCTGTTGATCTCACTTTGGTCCAAACATTTTCATAAGTAACGCCACGAGTGATTTACAAATTATCGATGAATTCATGACTCATGATGTGAGGTGTGAATTTATCTAGAGAATTTGGAAATCAAGAGTGGCATTTGTTAGGATTATTTAACGATTAAAATTAAGCTCTTTGCTCACAACTCATTATTTAAATATAATTATTTTAAAACGTTTATATATTTAATGTAAACGGCGATGTTTGAAAACAAATGGGAAACGTTTGTTATGTTTCACTTGTTCATCATTGCAACCAGACCATATTATTTATTGCCAAAGGATCACAATATTGTAAGAATACACGCCAGTGGAGAAAAAATGAAACACATCAAACTGTCTATTAATTATGATGATCTTGAAGAAGATTTCCGGGCGCTAGGCCGTTGTCTCGAGGCTTGAAATTCCCCGACGTTTGGCCAGAGACTGCGTCTGGCATCCTCAAGGGTTGTCTTGAGACTGGCAATTTTGTTCACCGTCTGTCCTATTTGTACCGTTCATCGCGATGTGTTCGTAGGTTATATCTGCTTTCTGATTGGTCAGCGGTAGGGACTTCCATTGCTCGAATGAGGTTGCTGTTTGATGGTCTAGTAGACTGTTCTTGTAGAGGTTTGCATTCTACGTTTTTTAGAACCGGTATCCATATTTTGTTGATTTTCAATGATTCTTCTTTCCTATTGAAACTGTTTTCATGTTTGAATATTTCGATGGCTTCTCGTTGTAGACAGGTAAAATAGTGTGTGCAGTTAGATGATATGTCTGTATTCTGGTATTGTACTATGTGGACATCAAGTAAAGAGTATTTTGCTACTGCCAACTTATCAATTTGTTTAAGACGATTGTATCTTTCATGCTCCTTAAGTCTGGTTGCGATGCTGCGTTTGGTGGTGCCTATATACACTTTTCCACAACTGCATGATACCCTGTATATGTCTGCTGTCTGATGGGGATGGAGTTGATCCTTTATAGGCCTGAGAAGGTTCTTGATTTTCTTGGTAGACCTGTATATTGTCTTTATGTCTTCTTTCTTTGTAGTTTTCCAATGCGGTCCGTTATATTCTTAATGTCGGGGAACTTCAAGCCTACAGCCCGGAAAACTTCTTCAAGATCATCATAGCAACTCCGGCCGTGAAAGCCTGAGTCAATATACATATATTAATTCATTTCTGATGTCCTATGATGTAAATATGTCAATTATATTTTTCTGGAATTTTATTACTTGGGAAATAATAGTTTAAGAAAGTGTAAACAGTGGTTTCTTTTTTTGTGGTATAATAAATTGCTACAAATGTTTTTATATTATATCCCGCAAGTACTATCTGTTTACATTCGTGCACTGTATATATATAGGCTATATATATATACGGTCGTCAACAATACGTTTCATTAAACTCTAGATCTTCGACTTGGCGTAACGTGCCGGCTGGAGTCCCCCAGGGCAGTGTTCTCGGACCTCTTCTTTTCTCAATCTACATAAATGATTTGCCAACTGTACTAAAACACTGCCGTTATCACCTCTATGCTGATGATCTCCAAATTTACCTACATTCACCTCCTCATTCTCTCTATAACAGCTTGATGAAAATGAATGACGATCTCATATCCATCTTTAACTGGTCTTCAAGTATCGGTCTAAATCTAAATCCTAACAAGTCACAAGTAATTCTAATGGGACAACAAAGACTGCTTACAACCTTTGACATATCTACACTTCCAAACATTACTATAAATAATATAATTATCCCTTATTCTTCTTCAGTAATAGATCTTGGACTACATCTAGACGCAAATTTAACCTGGCAAACACAAGTGAAACACATATGTAAAAAGACTTTCTCCATCTTACATTATCTTAGACGTTTAAAGAATTTTCTCCCAGTTTCGTTAAAACAAATCCTAGTGCAGAATCTTGTGTTACCACACTTCGATTATTTGTGACATTATATATAATGATCTAAACTATGCCTTGTCGCAGAGACTGCAGCGTGTTCATAATGCTTGCATTCGATTCATTTTCAATATCCGCCGTTATGACCATATTTCCGAACACTTTAATAACCTCTCTTGGCTCCGTCTTACTGACAGACGTAAATTGCACTCTCTTTCGCTACTTTTCAAGCTTCTGAATTCCTACATTCCTACTTACCTGGCGTCCAGATTTGAGAAGTTATCCTCCTAACCACAATATTGACACTAGGTCACAAGATAGCAGTCTGCTAACAATTCCTCTTCATAGCACTTCCTCCTATTCTACTTCCTTCACAGTAGCCTCCGCCCGCTCCTGGAATCTCCTTCCTCAAGATATCAGGGGTTGCCGCACACTTGGCACCTTTAAGTCACGCTTATACAGTTACCTGTTGTCTAATAATTAATTTTTCTCTATTTATTTAATTTTATACTATGTCATTAATCTTTTCCTCGTTTTTTATATATCTTGTACATATTATATATTTAATTCGTTAAATTTAGAGTAAGTCAAAATACATTATAAATATTAATTGTATTGTATTCATAACTTGTAATCGTTTATATATATATTGTAATTTAGATTTAAGACTTTTCTTTTGTATTTTTTTTAAACCTGGTTGAGTGGTAGACAAGGCCTTAAGGCCTTAACTCTGCCAGGTAAAATAAAGCTATTATTATTATTATTATTATTATTATTATTATTATTATTATTATTATTATTATTATTATTATTATTATATATATACATACAATCTGGTAATCGTATTTCTTACAGAGTCAGTCACTGCAAAATAATGCTCTAGCCTATTCAGAATGTTAAAAAGGAGGAGCTTCCTTTAACATGATAAACTTATTTAATATATATTCCAGGTGAAGCACGACTGTGATTGGTTGTAAATCAAAATTCGTTGAAACGCGATTGGTTATTGACTACCATTTGGGACACGAGTGAAATAGTCCTAAGAACATCATTCTAAAATATTCGTAATTATTTTCTTCCCTCAAAATAACAACCGTCTTTGCCAGCTACATAACTGGAGGAATAAAGGTATGTTTGGAGGGTTCATGTCTGCGCGGCCATGAACTCCGGATTTGATAGTGCCAGTGAGTAAATGATTTGGAGTGGAAACTAACAAATAGTAATTACATTTATTCAGGCGGTAGTTTTTGAGATTCGTCTTCAGGATATCCAAGATCCGAAACCCAGTTCCGAATAAATTTACTGTTTTTTCTGGTTTTTGTTAGTCGATGAGATAAATGCTGGGTTCGAATTTCATTACCAGAACTCATCACTGTTTCCTAACACTTATTTTTATAAGTTTGAATTAAAAAAATAGTGATTATATCAAAACAATAAAAAAATGTATGCAATAACATGAAAATTGTCCTCTATGTGGAATGAATGAAAACAATAAAAAATAACTAATCTATCCTATACTGTTTTAATGCATCATATGTACAACCCAAATTTTGGGAAATCCATTTTTTATGATCAATAGAAAAGTTTTAAGCATGCTGACATGACATTTATGATAGGCTATGTCAGACATTATGGGATGATTTCATTTTTTTTTTGTACTTCGATTTTTATTATGCCGTCCTCTCCTTCTCGCAATTATTTCTCTCTTTTCAATTTTGTATTATTGTAAGTTAGAGTTTGTTTCGAGAAATTTTCTCATGACATTTCGTTCAGTATGGGATTGGTGACTTACTAAGCATCTTGAAGAATTTCAGTATCTATAATAAAGATCGGTTCCAGATTGATAAAACCCATTATTACGGTCGGAAAACCCGTCTGAATGATCACATGTCCCCTTTATACTTGATATATATCTATCTATCCTGCGGGATGTTGAATGTGGCCTGTTAGGGCGACTACAACGTCCCATTTGGGTGTCTAATAGATTTTCCGCCGGTTCCAAGGCTATATTTGATAGATAATCATCAACCTCTTTGATTAACACGTGTGGATGTTAGACCAGCAGCCGGCATTTAGGCCTATCGCGTCATGGATTTTTTTGCAAGAATTATATATTTTTTTCAACGAAGCTGACGTAAATACTCGTAATTTGTACGACCGATATCATTTAATAAACTTATATTTAGGTGACCAGCCTCATGGGCTGGTGGTCAGCGTTTCTGACTCCTGTTCATGAGATCCCAGGTTCGATTCCCGGTCAGACCATAGGAATTTTTCCTTAAAGGGAATTATTCCTGTGGTTGCCCATGGTCTGGAATTTAGGTTAAGTTTAGGATTAAGGACTCTCCTGGCTTACCACTATCATCATCATCACCCATCATATCATCGGGGCAGCGTAACTCCGCCTTCTATAATAGTAATAGCTTTATTTTACCTGGCAGATTTGAGGCGTTAAGGCCTTGTCTGCCACTCAACCAGGTTTTAAAAAATACAAAAAAAAATAGTGTTACATCTAAATTACAATATGCATAAACGATTACATGTTATAAATACAATACAATTAATATTTATAATGTATTTTGATTTACTCTAAATTTAACGAATTAAATATATAATATGTACAAGATATATAAAAACGAGGAAAAGATTATTAATGACATAGTATAAAATTAAATAAATAGAGAAAAATTAATTATTAGACAACAGGTAACTGTATAAGTGTGACTTAAAGGTGCAAATGTGCGGTAACCCCTGATATCTTGAGGAAGGAAATTCCAGGAGCGGGCAAAGGCTACTGTGAACGAAGTAGAATAAGAGGAAGTGCTATGAAGAGGAATTGTTAGACTGTTATCTTGTGACCTAGTGTCAATATTGTGGTAAGAGGATAACTTATCTAATCTGGACGCCAGGTAAGTAGGAATGTAGGAATTCAGAAGCTTGAAAAGTAGGGAAAGAGAGCGCAGTTTACGTCTGTCAGTAAGACGGAGCCAAGAGAGGTTATTAAAGTGTTCGGAAATATGGCCATAACAGCGGATATTGAAAATAAATCGAACGCAAGCATTATGAACACGCTGCAGTCTTTACGACAAGTCATGGTTTAGATCATTATATATAATGTTACAATAATCGAAGTGTGGCAACACAAGATTCTGCACAAGGATTTGTTTTAACGAAACTGGGAGAAAATTCTTTAAACGTCTAAGATAATTTAAGATGGAGAAAGTCTTTTTACATATGTGTTTCACTTGTGTTTGCCAGCTTAAATTTGCGTCTAGATGTAGTCCAAGATCTATTACTGAAGAAGAATAAGGGATAATTATATTATTTATAGTAATGTTTGGAAGTGTAGGTATGTCAAAGGTTGTAAGCAGTCTTTGTTGTCCCATATTCAGAAGTGGGTTACAATTACGCCAATGCCAGGAGAGAACACCAGAAATGTCGAAATGACAATGATATTGAATAAAAAATAGAATAAAACAACTTTATTCAGTTATTCATTTCACATCCTACCTATGTGTAAATATAAAAACAACTGCTAGTCCATCAACACAGGAAATGCCTAAAATAAGAAAATTTTTCAACAAGTCAAATTTGTGGTCCGATGTTGATTGTTTACAGAATGTGTTTATTTTGTTAATTAAATCCTATCTGTACAGTTTTTCATTTGAGAAAACAAACATGGCAGCCGCTTGAACAAATTTAAAATTGCGGCTTTCATATAAACTCCTCACTTCTGATAGTTGTATTTAACTGATTTTTTAAGAATATCTTTCTCACTGTATTCAGAGACTTTCATTGCGAAAAATCTAAAATTCCGGCAGCTATAACGATTTTTAAATTTTCAGTTCAGATAAACCCCCACTTCCAGTTTTGTTGGTTGATGAACTCGATCTTACGTTTTCTTAATTGATTGGCATGTACCAAGTTTGAATCCGAAAAAAAGTAGCGTACAGAACGTTCGTTATATAACTTACACACACACACAAACACACACACAAACACACACACACACACACACACACACACACACATATATATATATATATATACACATACACTCAGAGTGTAACAGGACCTCACCGACAAAATAATAGGGATGATAGGCCTTGGAGAGAGGATCATTTTTTGAGAAGGAACATATAGTCTCAGAAAAATAAAAAAAACAATGGCCTTCAAGGGCGCTCATCCAGTTCGGACAAATATAATATTAGGAAATAAACCAATAGAACAAGTGGTAAGATATAACTTCCTAGGTTGCGAAATATCATACACAGCGGAAACAGATATAAATAACAAACTAAATAAGTTTACACTAAAAAGAACTTTGAAAACTAAAGCCAGGAAAGACTCTATAATGAAATTATACAAGACAATAACAGTGCCTATTATTACTTATGGATCCGAAACATGGACAGTGACAACACAACAATCTGCCAGAATACAAGCTGCTGAAATGAAATTCCTCAGACCAATAGCAGGATATCAAAGAACAGACAAAAAATATAACACACAAATAAGACAATTAAAAGTAGAAGAATTAAACACTACAATAGTGAAATACAGAACAAACTGGAAAGAATACTTGGCAACGATGACTGAGAATAGAATACCAAAAGCAGCATACAGCTATTCACCACGAGGAAGAAGAAATTTGGGAAGACCAAAGAAAAGATGGAAACAGCAGCAATTTGGAGCCGGAACAGGCTAGTAAATAATCCTAAATCGTGATGATGAAGAAGAAGAAGTAGAAGAAGAAGAAGAAGAACATATAGTCACAAACACGTCATTTATGAGTTATGCGCAGATGAAGGTGTTCACCCGTAAGGGTCGGAATTGAATACAAACAATTGTACACGTATAATTTTATTCAAAAACATGTTTTCACAATAAGTGTTCAAAGAGTCAAACATGTACATGTTTCATATCGTCGCAGCAACGATCGGCCAGCACGACCGAGCATGGCAGGATTCTTTTTGACGTCGTCAAAACACTTATTGTAAAAACATGTCTTTTTCAATAAAATTATACGTGTTCAATTGTTTGTATTCAATTGCGACCCTTACGGGCGAACACCTTCATCTGCGCATAACTCATAAACGACGTGTTTTGCGACTATATGTTACTTCACAATAAATTATCCTCTTTGCATGCCTATCATCCCTATCATTAGGACATACGGGAAATGTATAAGGCCGATCATTAACGACATTATTCACTTTGGATGGGCAATAATGTTAATTCAAGGCAGTTAACAACAGTGTCCAAACTACCTGGGGGACGATGTTTAAAACAACAATTTCCGGGCAATTTCGTAATTTTCCGAGTCTCCTTGGTTAATGTCGAAACAGTAAGTGCAAATGTTGTGCACTGAAAGTTTTATGTACTTCGAAGTGTTATGGAAGTTTGTTCTATTAAAAGGCAGTGCCATAGAAGTTTGTGTTAAAGAAAACAATTACAATAACCTTAATATACAAAAAAAAAAGGAAATTTGTTTTATACACGTTTTTGAAATAAGTACTACATTTTGAAATAATATTTTAGTTGTTCTTTATCAACACTACCCAATAGCAATTGGCCATTAACATCGTTATCCAGCCAATGTGTTAGTAAATTTGAATTTCTCGTGAAGTATACAAGAATTCCCTAAGCTATTTATACACTTACACAAATGCCCCGCCAGTGACGTTATTGCCTTCACATAATATATTATAGAAGAATAATGGGATATGACGTTAGTATCCGAAAAATCACGTAATTTCCTACTTGACTTCATTGTCCATAACACAGACACACACACTCATATATATATGTAGGATCGTTGAAGATATCTAAGAATTTATAAAAAAAATGTTGACGAGAAGACCAATATCTTCATTGTATTGAAATTCGTAAAAACCATAATCATAGGTCTTACACATCTTACTGTCAGACAGACATTGGCATGTTTTAAAAGAAATCTTAATTTATATTTGCTCTAACCTCGATTTTATCATTACCCAATGTAAGGTACATATATTAATTAGTTTTTCGTATTATTTATCATATTTAAGCTACTACTACTACTACTATAATAATAATAATAATAATAATAATAATAATAATAATAATAATAATTACTAATCACTAATTAATAATAATAATAATTAGTGATTAGTAATTATTATTATTATTATTATTATTATTATTATTATTATTATAGTAAGTATTATTATTGCTATTATCGTATAAAATATTGTTTCTACATGAAATTTACATTGCAACATGTATTTTTAACTCTTTATAGTTAATATAGTGTATATCTATAATTGTCGAATATTTATTTCTATTCGTGCTGGTTGAATGGAAGAGAAGGCTTTATGACCTTAACTCTGCCAGAATAAATAAAACATTATTATTATTAGTATTATTATTATTATTATTATTATTATTATTATTAGTATTATTAGTATTATTAGTATTATTAGTATTATTAGTATTATTATATTATTAGTATATATTATTATTATTATTATTATTATTATATATTATTATTATTATTATTATTATTATTATTATTATTATTATTATTATTATTATTATTATTAAG
The DNA here is from genome assembly GCA_030220185.1 of Diploptera punctata. NCBI lineage: Eukaryota > Metazoa > Arthropoda > Insecta > Blattodea > Blaberidae > Diploptera > Diploptera punctata. The sequence goes on from JASPKZ010003834.1 coordinate 1,811,523, forward strand.
AATCCTAGATGCGATTTGACTAAATATATTAAAATTTAATTAAAAATTAAATAAAAAATAATTATTTAGACGACTAGTTACAAAAGCAGAGGTTTAGTAACGAGATGTTCAAGTTAGAACACGATGAGTGTTCTAAGAGCAGCGGGTTACAAAACCTAATTTTATAACGTGTTGGCTACAATATTTTGTCTACGTTCAGAGTAATTTAGTATATGTTGTATAAATATAGTATATTTTATTAAAAGTATTTATTGCGGAAGCGATATGTTTAGAGAAACAATAATGTGGGCTTTAGAAAGAAAATTAACAAACGTTATTTTCTGCAATATAACTATTAATCATCATTAAAGTGTATTTTATGTTTTGTTAAACCTGTATTTTAAGTTTTGATAGCGTGGTTTCTTGGAATATAAAGTATAGGTTTTGTTGCCTACAACTACCAACACAAGTGTGTCTGATTGTTACAGTAGTAGTTAAAGTATATTTCATAGCTTACTTTATGCGCTAGAAATCTCTGAAAGATAAAAATATGAAGCTTTATTTTTTCAATTTATTCTTTAACATCCTACCTATGTGTAAATATAAAAACTGAATATAGCGAAAATTAATAACATGCTTCCTCCTGTGACATATTGTCAGATCTTTTCTTTTTATTGTGATAGTCTATCTGAAGCTTTTTTCTCTCAGCACGCTTTTTATTGATAATTTCCCTCCTTGTAAACCCTGGAGTCACTCGGAAATGACATTTCTTCTTGTCATGTCTATCCCTTGTTTTTCCGGAGGGGAAAATGTCCATTCCAACAGATGACACGCGCATGTGCAGAGAACAAATAGAAGTTAAACAAATGTAAAACCATGAGGAAGTTTTTAAAACGTGAAGAATACCCCAGAGGGGACTCTGAGAGTGCTGCACTTACTAGTTTTTGTTGTTGCTTTCAACAAAAGCTTGTTTTTATTATACCGTTTTATATTATAATTGGGCTTCCGCCCCTTGAAGAATTCTTATATTTTCTTGTGTGTTTTCAAGGCAAGAGCTACTATAGTTTTGACAGCGAAAATCAAAATTAGGTTCCTAGAACTCAAGAGAGAAGCAAATAATGCGAGAGTTTGAGAATAAACTTCTTAGGAAAATGTTTGGACCAAAGAAAGACTCAATACTTTTAAAGCAGATATGTTATAAACACAGGTAATCAATTCAACACACTTTCAAGTAAATAGAAGAAATGATAACTGGAATATAAGCATCCTAGAGGATACAGAAATAATGAAGGAAAAAAAAAAGATAACCTGCTAAACGAAAACACACCCTACCAGATCAACTCGTTATACAACATGCTTGTTAAACATAATCGGTACCCAATAAAACAGTTTTGAAAATATAACTATTTGGATTTTAATTTGTTGAGGACGACAGTCGTCACAGGTAAACTTTTTATTGTTTTAAATTTTTAAAGAAAGACGTCAGAGGATTATTTACAAAGAGCCATTTACGTGTTGAATCAATTAGGACTCTATTATAATCTCAAAGTATCAACTTCAAAAACTAAAATTATGGCTTTTCGGGGTAAAGTGCTAGTCAGAGCAAAAATAGTGATCAATAATGAAATAATAGATCAGATAGCACACTTTAACTATCTTGGTTCAGATATAACATACAGCTACGATTGGGTTATACACAATAAATTAAACCGATATCAAATGATGTGTGGCACCATAAGAAGAACCCTCAGAAAGACTCGAAGAGAAACTCAGTTCAGGTTTTATAAACTTATGGCTATTCCTGTTCTTTTATATGGATCTGAATCTTGGGTACTTACGAAAAAAGATATCTCACACATTCAAGCCACTGAAATGAATTTTTTTAAGATCCGTAAAAGGATGTACACGCATGGATAGATTGCACAATGAATCAATAAGAAACGAACTGGATATATTTTCAATACTCGATAAACTAGACGAGCATAAATACCAATGGAAAGAACATTTAGACAGAATGGATAATACAAGATTACCCAAAAAAGATCAACGCCTACAAACCACATGGAAAAAGATCTTTGGGACGGCCAAGGAAACGATGGACTTGAGACCGGAACAGGTCGCATTGACCTAATCATGGAAAGGAAGAAGAAGAAGTAGAAGAAGAAAGAAAGAAAGTCGAACATACTTTTTTTAACTACATAAAAGTTAGCTATATAATAAATATTTGTAGGTATTCCCTCGTACTAAATAAAACGCATTTTTCATTATCAGGACTCATTTCATCACATTCACCATATTATATATATATATATATATATATATATATATGATGTTGGCTACAATGTGGAAAGAGATATTGACTCCAAAATAAATAAATTTCAGATGGTGTGTGGAACAATACAGAGAACATTCAAAAATAAAATTAGAAAAGAAACCAAGATAAAAATGTATAATGTTATGGCGGTTCCCACAATATTGTATGGATGTGAAACTTGGGCTCCAGTGAAAAGACAGAAGGATAGAATACAGACGGCAGAGATGCGGTTCCTAAGACAAGTAAAAGGATGTACAAGACTTGATAGAATAAGAAATGAGGATATAAGAGAAGAATTGAAAGTACAGCCTTTATTGGATAAAGTCACGAATTACAGACAGAAATGGATTGATCACATGGATGGAATGAGTAAGGAGAGATATCCATTGTTAGCCAGGAACTATCAAGCAAGAGGAAGGCGTGATGTTGGAAGACCTAGAAGACGTTGGGCTGATGCAATATGAAGTCGGAACGGGCAATTGCCTAATCCCTGGAGTGATGATGATGATGATGATGATATATATATATATATATAAGATAAGAAAAATAAATACCTGGACGGGATTTGAACCCATATATATATATATATATATATATATATATATATATATGCCCCATAGTGGGTTAGCAGATGAAGAAGTGGAGGAAAGATATGACAAGATAGAAGAGATTGTTGAGAAAGAGAAGAAGGGGGCATGCGTTATCCTAATGGGTGACTGGAATGCTGTAGTTGGAGAAGGACAGGATGGAAGTACAGTTGGAAGATATGGATTAGGAAAAAGGAATGAGAGAGGTGACTCACTGGTGAGTTTCTGTAAAAGGAATTCAATGATAATTGGAAATACAATGTTTCAACAGCATAAAAGAAGAAGATACACATGGATAAGCCCTATGGACAACAAACGATACCAGATCGACTACATATTGATACAGGAAAGATTCCGAAATTGCTTGAAAAATGCGAAGACCCTACCAGGAGCAGATATCAATTCAGACCATGTCCTACTAATAGGCGAAGTAGATATTTGCCTGAAGAAGATAAGAGGAAGACAGGCAACAAAGAAGTTTGACTTGGAGAAACTCAAAACTGAAGAGGAAAGGAGAAAATTCCAACAAAATTTTCAGGAGAAAGCCTCTACCATGGAAATCTCATATGGCAATACAAAGGAACACTGGAGTCATTTGAAAACCTCTATACAGATAGCTGCAGAGGAAACAATAGGATACAAAGAGAGCAAGAATATTAAGAAACCTTGGGTCACAGAAAAAAATGTTGGAGAAGATGGAAGAAAGAAGAAAATGAAAATGAAAAATAGCAATACAGAAGAAGCCAAAAGAAACTACAGGAAACTAAACAACGAACTTAGAAGAGAAACTGACAAGGCAAGGGAAGAATGGATGAAGCAGAAATGTGAAGAACTAGAGAATCTGGAGAGGAAAGGAAAATATGATTTAATGTACCAGGAAGTTAAAGGCTTGGACTATGGAAAGAAGAGCAGGAAAACTATGTGGCTGATTGAGGACGAAAATAATGAAGAAATAACAGACAGACAGGGAATTATGAATACATGGGAAAAATATGTAGAAGAGCTATATGAGACAAGAAATCGTCCGGCTAACTTGGATATAGAAAATGAAGAAGACGTATCAGAAGATGAAAAAGGATTTTCAATTCTGAAGGAAGAAGTTGAACTAGCAATTAAGGAAATGAAAAATGGTAAAGCAATAGGGGTAGATGGAATCCCCATTGAATTAGTTAAATGCTTGGGTGAAGGAAAGAAGGAAATTTTGCGTTTATGCAACAAGATATATAAAGAAGGTGAATGGCCCGAAGAATTGACTGAGACAGTGTTAATACCAATACCGAAGAAAAACAATGCAAAGAAATGTAAGGAGTTCAGGACTATCAGCTTGATATCACACTCTGCAAAGATTCTCCTGCGAACACTAAATCGACGTTTACGTTCTACGATGGAAAGCGAATTGGAAGAAGAACAGTTTGGCTTCAGGAAGGGAAAGGGTACAAGAGATGCAATTGGATTGATACGAACAATAGGAGAAAGATATATAGAAAAAGATAAAGACGTTTATGCAGTATTTGTTGACCTGGAAAAGGCCTTTGACAGAGTAAATTGGAATAAACTCCTGAAGATCTTGAAGAAAATTGGCGTGAACTGGAAGGAGAGGAGGCTCATAAGTAGTCTTTATATGAAACAGTGAATAAAAGTGAAGATAGGAGAAGAAATGTCAGAGGGAAGAGAAATTGGAAGAGGGGTGAGGCAAGGATGTCCTCTATCACCTACCCTTTTCAACATCTACCTGGAAGACCTAATGAAGAACTGCTTCAATAATACGGGAGGCGTAAACATGGGAGGAAGAAGAATAAAGTGCATAAGATTTTCTGTTGATATGGCTTTGCTAGCAGAAGATGCAACGACATTGAGGAACATGCTGATGGAGCTGAATGATAAGTGCGAGGATTATGGGATGAAGATAAATATAAATAATAAGACAAAGGCCATGATTATAGGAAAGAAACAAAGGAAGATAAACATGAAGATTAAAGATGAGGCCATTGAGCAAGTGGAGAGCTTCAAATACTTGGGTTGTACTACGAGTAGTAACATGAACTGCAGTCAAGAAGTAAAGCAGAGGATAGCAATGGCAAAAGAAGCTTTCAACAAGAAGAGAAGCATTTTCTGCGGACCTATGGCAAGAGAAATAAGAAAGAGGCTAGTGAAGTGCTTTGTATGGAGTGTAGCATTATATGGTGCAGAGACGTGGACGTTACGACGGAATGAGGAAAAGCGACTGGAAGCTTTTGAGATGTGGATATGGAGAAGAATGGAACGTATAAAATGGACAGACAAAGTAAGAAATGAAAGAGTGTGCTAGGCAGAGTGGGTGAAAGAAGAACAATGCTGGAACTCATAAAGAAGAGGAAAAGAAATTGGATTGGCCACTGGCTAAGAAAAAAAATCTGCCTGCTGAAGGATGCTCTAGAAGGAATGGTCAACGGAAAGAAAGTTAGAGGCAGAAAAAGACATCAGATGATAGACAATATTAAAATAAATGGTTTGTATGGAGATACAAAAAGGAAAGCTGAGTCAAGGAAAGAGTGGAGAATGCTGAGTTTGCAGTGAAAGACCTGCTCTTGAGCAGTACACTATGAAAATGAAAAAAAAAAATATATATATCAATTGCCGTGCGTTAGTGTGGCAACTTCTCCTGAACGGCTGGACGATTTTGATGATTTTTTTTGTGTGTGTCTGATCGGGTTCCTCGATGGTTTCAGATTCACAATTAGACCCTCTAAACCATAAGGTGTAGGAGTTCACCTGAAGTTGAAATTTAAAAATCGCTCTAGCGGTCACGATTTTCGATGTCTCACAACGAAACTCAGTATATCCTATTAGAATATTACCAAGGTAGGTATTGTGAAAAATGAGCGAAATCAGACTATTAGAAGTGGTGCTTTACTAAAATCCGAAATTAAAAACTGCCTAAACGGCTGGACCGATTTTGATGAAATTTTTTTATGAATGTTTGAGTGGGCCCCTGGATGGTTTTGAGTGGATCCCTGAATGGTTTGGGGACGCGCTGTAGCGTAGTGGTTAAGGCACTGCGCTACAAGCCGGAAGTTTGAGGGTTCGAGCCCCGTGAGGTCAGGATTTTTAAACTGACCCAAACCCTCTGGCGGCACTATGTCCTGGGGTCGATTCAGCCTCTAACGGAAATGAGTACCAGACGCTTGTTCTGGGGGTAAAGGCGGCCGTCACGCAGGGCTGACAACCTGGCTGACATCAAGTGCCGATTGTCTAGAAAAAGTGGGAGCCTTAACCTCCTACTACACCAAGGGCCTCCTGAGGTCTGTCGTGGGATCACTTTACCTGGTTGTTTTAGATTCACAAGTGGACCCGGTAAGTGGCGCTGCGATCGGATTATAGGAATTTTTATGTTGGATATGTAGTCATCTGCATTTCCGACATATTCCGCGCGACAGCAGTGTGACGTTATAAGGCAAGCTTCTTGAACCACACCATATGGCAGTGAGGGATTTTCTTGCGAACTTATTTGTTAGTGAATTTTATGGTAAAAAAGTAACTTATGTTTTTATCGTCCGGGCAGGACAACGTTTGCCGGGTACGCTAGTTATTAAATAAAATACTAACGTGACCTTTCTGACCAAACACTCTCTCCGTATCTGTAAAGAATTCACGAATTTTATTTGAAGAATAATGCGGTTTCAATATTTAGGGTCGGTTTCACCAACAGAGGTAAAACTGTATTACGCCAGTTTAAGCTATGCATTATACACGGGGAAAACTGGCGTAATACAGTTACCTCCGTTGGTGAAATTGACCCTTAGAGGAATTGGGTTACTCATACTCGTTCAGTAGCTCCAGCTTTTGTCAGCACAATACAAATTAAGTTTTAACAAGTTGTGCGAGTATTATCATATATGTGAACGTATATACCAATTGCAAGGTGACCTCCGAGTGTAAATACTAACAAGTTGTGCGAGTATTATCATATATGTGAACGTATATACCAATTGCAAGGTGACCTCCGAGTGTAAATACTAACAAGTTGTGCGAGTATTATCATATATGTGAACGTATATACCAATTGCGAGGTGACCTCCGAGTGTAAATACTAACAAGTTGTGCGAGTATTATCATATATGTGAACGTATATACCAATTGCAAGGTGACCTCCGAGTGTAAATACTAACAAGTTGTGCGAGTATTATCATATATGTGAACGTATATACCAATTGCAAGGTGACCTCCGAGTGTAAATACTGTTTTGGGTTGAGGGCTGGACTAGATTGGTTCCTGTTCAAATGTTTAATGTCCGTTTGAATGGGCGGAGTGCAATTGAACTGAAAATAAGGTAAAGAGATTAAACCGTGTGCAGTTAGTTAACGCTGGGTTTTCTTGGCTGCGTAGGGGTCCTACATGATGGTTTCCTGCGTCAATTTACCTTGTTGTCTCACTACTTTACCGCTCCATTTTATTACTGCAGCTCGTTATGCGACGTTTTCTAAAGCGGTAACTTATTTTTGTAATTTATCTTTTTTTTAGTAGATTAATTAAAGGTTCTTGATTTTTTGCTTCTCTAATAATATTGACTTGATTCATCATAATTTTAGTTTGATTTTTACGAATATTTAATTGTAATTGTATGTGTAATGATAACAGTTAAGTCTAGTAGACTGCGATGGGCAGGACATGTGGGACGAATGGGAATTGAAAGATGTGTAGATGCTTCTTGTAGGTAAACCAGAGGAAAACGCCCAGTTGGTGGGAGAATAACATTAACTATGATTTGAGGAAAGTATATTATACAGGGAATGATTTGAAAATATTAGCTCAGGATAAGGATGTATGGAGAGCTTATATCCTCGCGGCCATGAACCTACGGGTTCGATAGTGACAGTGCGTTAGTTAATTGTATGTGTAATGATATTGTCCAAATATTTTGTGCATTTAATATATTTCGCTGATAGAGAGAAATACAAGGCCCTATGGCCTTTACTCTGCCAGTTTAGGCCTAAATAAATTATTATTATTATTATTATTATTATTATTATTATTATTATTATTATTATTATTATTATTATTATTATTCTCAATGGCAGAATCGGATTCCTTCAGTACGGCGAAACTGGCGGAAGAGGCAACCCACCTGATGGGGCTACTACATAGAGAGTAATGATCATGTGCTCTGAGATGCCAATCCCATCATGATATTACCCTACAAGAGATTGACAACCTTTTATGGGGACATTATTTCACTGCGAATTCTCCAATCAATTACTATTATTAACAGTAGGATGGCAAGAAATGTTCTTTAATTATTAGTTTTAAGTGCACTTACCTAACATATTCAATAGTTAATCAAATGAATGAATAAATAAATAAATAAATGTACGTCACGCAGAAATTGCGTAAAGTAAGCAAATTCCTCAGAAAATCGAATATGTATTCATGTTTTACTAATTTACTAAATATATATATTTTTCAATTAAATCATATATATATATATATATATATATATATATTCTTATCTATTCACGTTTCGAGTAAGGTATTTATGGCCACTAGACCATATTTTCAAATTATGGCTTTTAGGTATACCCCGACTGCTAAAGATAATAATAATAATAATCCCGATTGAGGGTCTTTCCACTTTTCAGCGGTTGCCCTTTTACCAGCCGGCTGCTGGCCCTTCACATCCACATGTGTCAATCACAGAGGTAGATGATCAACAGCCAGTGTAGGGGTGACATGTGGTTAGCATGTCGAGCCCCCCAGCCGTTATAGCTGGTTCCTCAACCTGGAGCCGCTACTTATTGTAGCTACCCAATTGCCTCACGATGCTGGGTGGGCACCGGTCCCATACTGGCCGAAATACCATGAGAAAATTTCTTCCCCCATGGAGACTCGAACCAGCGCAAGTCCCGTAGCTCTGAGCCAAGGCTTCCTACCTTAACCGCTCGGCTACGGTGCGGGACTATAATAATAATAATAATAATAATAATAATAATAATAATAATAATAATAATAATAATAATAATAATAATAATACTGTAATAATAATAATAATAATAATTATTATTATTATTATTATTATTATTATTATTTAAGCTGGCAGAGATAAGGCCATAAAGCCTTCTCTTCCACTCAAGCAACGAATAATAAAGTCATACGGAAAATACATACGAGTACTTACTATAATCGGATTTCCCTGACTTTGTGTCTTGTGTCAGATTTTTTTTATAAAAATGTAATCTTATGTCTTAATTTTTTTATGATCTAGGAATGTGTATTCTGCAGTCCTTCGAAAATATCACATTTCAGCAGATCTAAGTCCCTGTATATCCTTCTGTGTCTATGCTTCGCTACCATACAAAAGAGTTGGAAGAGCCAGTGCTCTATACACTTTTAATCTTGAATGTTTTTGGACTAACTGTGGCTTGATGGTAGAATTTATTAACCCTAAGATCCTTAATTTTTATATTTTACATCATTTTCTTGTTCATTTAAGATATTGCATCCTAGATATGTAAAATTGTTCACCTGGTCCAAAATTTAAAAATGTTCATCCTGATGATATAACTTCTGTAATGGGGTTTTCCAGTTTTTACTATGTTTATTTGTAAGAAAATAAAATGTATTATCATAAAAATAACCTCCGTAATTAATTCATATAGAATTCGGTAAAATATTATTTTTATAGAAGTCTGTTCTTGAAGGTCGAAACTATATAATATCAGATGACTTAAACCGAGTACTGTATTTTGAGATAGTGAATCATGACTTCGATAAGCATTCTTCCGGCGCCAAGAGATCTTGAAGTGTAGGCTATTATAGTTCGGATCATTGAAGACATAGTGTGATTTTGAACCCAGAGTTCAGTTTTGTCAATGGTTTATCCTGCTCTATGCTACAGTACCCAACTTCGTATAGCGTGTATTGTTAAAATATGAGACTAGTCTGTCGTAATATCTAGATGTTAACGGTAGATGGGTCTCAACCGTGAACAATACAGCCTGTAGGATCTGATACACACATCTCTTATCATTGTTCCTTCAAATATTAAGATTAATATATTTTTAAATCTTTACAGTTTTGATCCTAAAGGTTATAGACATATACCACTTTTGTCTCCGGATAATATCGCTGTCTTGTATGTAGCGGTCCACCGCTGTGGTCTCGAGGTAGCGTGCTGCCTTGTCACGCAGCGGGCCCGTGTTCGATCCCCGGTCGGGGCAGTTTTTCTGGGTGAGGTTTTTATCGGGGTTTTTTCCTCACCTGTAAGACAAATGTCAGGAAAACTTTGAGGCCCAAACGGTCCCCGAAATCATATGGCCATCATCATCATCATCATCATTATCATCATCCTTCACCGGTATGGAAAGCAACGGGAAGCTACCACACCTACAATTCCCTAGTAAAGCTGCAAGCATAGCATGCAAATGCTATGATTGCAGTGAAGGACCTGCCTTCGGGCAGAATTACTATGGATGGATGGTATGTAGCGGGCCCGGATTCGATTTCACTGGGGACAAGCTTCCTGGGTGAGTTTTAGTCAGGTATTTTCCTAACTTGTAAGATAAATGTTAGACAATTTAAGGCCCAAATGGTCCCCGAACACCATCTGCCCATTACAATCATTGCGTCTTTATGCCTTGTCCAGTATCAATGTGTGTTTTACCTTAAATCTTCATGAATGTTTCTGGTGTGGCCCTGTCAATGAGCTGATCTCTCATTCAGGAAGGCCCTGTTTGTCTTTGTATGGTAAAATAGTACTTATGTGACTCATATTTAAAATCCTTCCGACAGGTTGTGTCCCTGTAAGGTGTGAATGGCGTGGGACATGTAAAACAGTACTTACGAAGGTAGAGGTTAAACTAAACTAAAAAAATCTAAAAATTAAATTACATATATATATATTACATATATATATATATCCATAGTAATTCTGCCCGAGGGCAGGTCTTTCACTGCAATCATAGTATTTTCATGCTATGCTTTGCAGCTTTACTAGGGAGTTATAGGTGTGGTAGCTTACCGTTGCATTCCGTGAAGGATGATGATGATGACCGGATGATTTTCAGGGACCGCTTGGCCCTAAGCTTCCTGACATTTGTCTTACAGGTGAGGAAAAATCACGAAAAAAACTCACTAATGTGCCTGTCCCAACCGGGAATCAAACCCGGGCCCGCTGCGTGACAAGACAGCACGCTACAGCGGTGCACTGTATATATATATATGTAATATTATTGTGTTTTCTTTATGTAATTGTAATATTTTTATTGTGTTTTCTTTATGTAATTGTAATGTTATTGCTGTTTTTGTTTATTTTTCTTTACACTAGTACCAATTATTACTTTATTGTAACGGACTGTCAACAGCACGTACGGCTTACTGCCCGTGCGACCCATATTTGTAAATAATATTGTAAATATCTTACTTTTTTGTCTAATAAAGTCCTACTACTATATATATATATATATATATACTAAAAGTCCCGGCCACTCGTTGTTGCGGCTAAGGTATACGTTAAAAATATAAATTAAGTTGCTGTCTTTCAGCCAGATTACTTAAAACTAATAACTAATAATATTGAAAATAAAATAAACACTGAACACACTTAAATTATGAAATAATCAATATTTGCAATTCAATTGTAATTCGCGGTTGCAACAAAAAGCACAGTCATCTGGATCTCTCTTTGTTAAATAATAAACCAATTACCTTACCAAATTACCTTACTCCGCCATCTGTCAGAATAGTATGGAACTCACAGATAATTACACCGCCATCTGTTAGAATCGTATGGAACTCACAGATAATTATAACTCTTTGTTAAATAATAAACAAATAATTTGCAATAAAAATAATGCGACTATAAATTTAATTATAAACTACTCTAAGTCTCAAGTTGGATCAAACTGCACACAGTGTGCAAAATTTTATTGAAATCGGTTCAGTAGTTTAGGATTTCATCGCGGACAAACAACGTGACACATATATACAATTTTTATTATTCAGTTTGACTGTTTATTTACTATTATTATTTATTTTTGATTTATTTTATTTTTTTTTATTGCGAATAAGTCCATGTAGGACTGTGTAAAGTACTTAAATGAGTTTCTGTTTACTCCATAATATGTCCGTTATTTTTTTACTATGGGCTTTCTTCCTCTCTTCTGTCTTCTGTTGTTTGTTTTTTTTTCTTGGGTGAGTCATCTTGGTCAACCAGCCACTTGTGCACCGTAATTCTAAAGCTCTGTTCATGATACCTTTTTGAATAATTCCTGCAATATTAAGTCCTTTTTACTTCACCAATCCATTTTGTAATATTCACTGGTGCTTTGCTTTTATTTTCACTGGTGCTTTGCTTTTATTTTCGTAGAATTCCAACATTTGTTTTGAAAGTCTATTTCAGTCCATTCGTTTAATATGTTCTATGAAACTGGACTTCAGTCCAAACCTTGTGATAACCAAGTGCTATGAAGCGTGACAGGAAACTATTATCATCATCATCATCATCATCATCATCATTATTATCATCATCATCATTATCATCATCATCATCATCATCATTATCATCATCATCGCCATCGTCATCATCATCGTCGTCATCATCGCCATCATCATCATTATCATCATCATCATTATCATCATCGCCATCATCGTCAGCATCGTCATTATCATCATCATTATCAACATCATCATCATCGTCATCATCGCCATCATCGTCGTCATCGTCGTCATCATCATCGTCGTCATCATCATCATCGTCATCATCATCATCGTCATCATCATCATCGTCATCATCGCCATCATCGGCATCATCGTCATTATTATTATTATCATGTACTTTTCCCCATTCAACTGTCTGTTCATCTCTATTTGGTCCAAAAAAAATCCTACAACATACATGGATGTCCACCGTTGTGGTCTCGCTGTAGCGTTCTGCCTTATCACACGGAGCGGACCCGGGTTCGATTCCCGGCAGGGACAGGCTCCTGGGTGAAGTTTTATCGGGGGTTTTACTCACCTGTAAGACAAATATCAGTAAGCGTAGGGCCCAACGGTCGCCGAAAATCATCCGGCAATCATCATCATCCTTTACCGGTGTGGAAAGCAACGGGAATCTACCACACATATAATTCTGTAGGAAAGCTGCAAAGCATTAATATGAAAATGCTATAATTGCAGTGAAAGACCTGCCCTCGGACAGAAATACCATGGATGGAGATATAGTAATTTTCAGTTTATTGACAGACACTCGTATTTTTTCTCCTCTCATAAAGCAAGAGACCATATTTCGCATCCATATAACGTAACTGAAGTGGAAGATGTATCAAGGAAGAATTTTGTTTTTATCCCGCCCTGTGGACTTGTCAGGCCAACTAGAAGCTTTACTTATCTGTAATTTGTCTCACAAAAGCTGTTGGGTTTTAATTAAAACTTATACCTTTAGCCGCATCGCATTTGTCAGGCGTGTTTTTGCCCTTCACTCACTAGATGTCTCCTACTACCAACACACTGCTGTAAAACTTCTTTATTCAACTGAAATTTACCCGCTGTCGTTAACTACATTTACGTTTACTACTAAATGTTCTATTCTCCTAATTTAATGTCTTTCGTCTATTTACAATCCGTTAAAAGTTTAAGTAAGGTACTTCTCGACACATGTAATGATGTAATAATAAAAAAGTTGACAGTAAACATAGGCACTTTCATAGTTTACTGTAGTTTTACGTAATAGTTCGTAAATATTATTGTCATGATAAATAAAATGTTTATTCTAGAGCAATTTTACTTTATTCAATTAAATTATCATAAGTAATGCCACGAGTGATTTCCAAATTATCGATAAATGCACGATTCACGAAGTGAGGAGTGAATTTATCTAGAGAATTTGTAAATCAAGAGTGGTATTTGTTAGGACTATTTAACGAATAAAATTAAGCTGTTTACTCACAAATCATTATTTAACTATAGTTATTTTTAAAATATTTATATATTTAATGTAAATGGCGATGTTTCAAAACAAATGAGAAACGATTGGTACGCTTCATTTGCTTCCTTTCTTCATCACTGCAACCAGATCATAATATTATTTATTGCCAAAGGATCGCAATATTGTAAGAATGCACCTTAGTGGAGAAATGTATAACCAACGTTGTAGGTATTAATTAATTTGATGTCCTATGATGTAAATATGTCAATTATATTTTTCTGCAACGTCATTTCCTGGATAATAATTCGTTTAAGAAAATGCAAACAGTGTTTTATTTTTTGTGGTATAATCAATTGTTACAAATGTTTTTATACTATCCATCGCATGCGCTTTCTGCTGACATTCATGCACTATATATACAATCTGGTAGCCGTATTTCTTCGGGAGTCAATCACTGCAAAATAATGCTATGACCTATTCAGAATGTTAAAAAAGGAGGTACTTTCTTTATTATGACTATTTAACTCATGTCACAAATGCTAGTCAATGACCAATCACGTTTCAATGAATTTTGTTTTACAACCAATGACAGTCGTGTTTCACCTCACTCTTTATCGATTTCTCTTTATCAGCTCCTTCTTTTGTGATAAAGAAAGCTCCTCCTTTTTAATGTTCTGAACAGGACAGAACATTATTTTTCTCCAACAAATACATTGAATATAGCAAATAATGAACAGATTACTTGATTTTACTGAGTTGTTTACTAAAATCATAAATGAATAACCCGTAATGTTGATTGTGATGTATAGTTTGATGTGTTTCATTATTTCTCCACTTGGATGCACTCTTACAATATTGCGATCTTATTTGGCAATAAATAATATTATCTAGTTGCAGTGAATGAACATAACCTCACATTTCTGATTTGTTTTCAAACATCGCAGTTTACATTAAATACATAAATATTTTAAAATAACTATAGTTAAAGAATGATTTGTGAGTAAAGAGCTCAATTTTATTCGTTAAATAGTCTTAACAAATGCCACTCTTTGTTTCCAAATTCTCTAGATAAATTCACTCCTCACTTCGTGGGTCGTGAATTTATCAATAATTGGAAATAACTCGTGGCATTACTTATGATAAACGTTAGTTGGAAAATTTTAGGCGAAACACGACTGTGATTGGCTGTAAATAAAAAATCATTGAAATATGATTGGTCATTGACTCCCATTTGGGGAGTCATCATTATTATCGTTTTAAAGGATTAGACCTGTTGGCCTACTCCGACTCAAAATTGCTCACACCAGTTTTTTAAAGGTCCACCTATATTTCTTGTCCCCTCTGATTATAATATAAAACAGTTCTTGACATCCTGGTGTTGGGTATTCGTAGAACATGGTATCTCTAATTTATTCTATAGATTTATATTAATGTGATTCATGTACTAATATCAGTACTTCTTTTCTGGTCTAATAATGTATTTAAATGCAGATATATTAATTGTTTGTCCAACGGATCTGTGCCCCGTAAGGTATGCGAACTAAAGCCTACTTCCTTTTTTGCCTCGGTAAATTATTTCCCTCCCTTCATTCCTACCCCTCTCTTGCACTTTCACTCCAGTGTTATCAACTCAACTCCAACCTTGCATTATTCAATATTCAAGAGCCGTGACCGAAAAAAACCTCACCCAGGAGTCTGTCACGACTGGGAATCGAACCCGGGCGCGCTGCGTGACGAGAGAGCACGCCACCTCGAGATCACAGTGGTGGACTGTATATATATATATATATATATATATATATATATATATATATATATATATATATATATATATATAAATGACAAAAATATCCCCTACAGCTCAGTAGTAAAAAATCTGGATATCTACATGGACCAACACCTAGATTGGAAAATCCAGGTAAATAATACCTTTATGAAAGTGTTCTCAATTCTTCATTCCCTAAATAGTTTTAAAAACTTCCTTCCTACAAAATTAAAACAAATAATTGTACAGACTTTTACAATACCACACTTCGACTACTGCAACATATTACTGACTGATCTGACAACTGATCTGTCTGACAGACTACAGCGTGCTCATAATGCGTGCATTCAATTTATATTCAATCTCCGTCGTTATGACCACGTGTCTCCTTCATTTGAAGCCTTATCATGGCTACGCCTAAATGACAGAAGAACTTTACATTCACATATCTTACTATTCCAAATTCTGCACACATATTTACCAAGTTATTTAACAACACGTTTTCAAAATTTATCGGTTCATCACAATTTAGGAACACGATCACCAAGACTTTTCTTTACTTTTGATACCACAACACAGGTCATGTCTATACTCTGAATCTTACACAATATCTATGACTAGAGCATGGAACTTACTTCCCAGTCATGCCAGAGACTGTCAATCGCTATCATTATTTAAATCCAAATTAACTGATATCTTAAGTTCGACACAATGAAAACATTAACTTCATAACTACTATATAGAGCATTCCATTAATATACTTCTAGGAAGCTACTTACTTTATTTTATATAATTTTAATTTTATTATATTCTATGTTTTTGTTAGTATTAGCTAATATTAGATCACAACATTATTGCATTTTATTTAGTCTGTATTTTAATAATATATTAAAATTGTAATATGCATGTTATTTTTGTATAATTCTACTATTCGCTGGTTGAGTGGAAGAGAAGGCCTTATGGCTTTAACTCTGTCAGCTAAAATAAAGCATTATTATTATTATTATTATTATTATTATTATTATTATTATTATATGTGTAGATACTACTCTTTTCCCCTGACCTTTGTAGGATATAATAACGTGTTTTACTTTAAAAAAGAACGCTATAGCTATAACATAATTTCCGAGCAACTGTACATCGCAAATATAGCGCTAATGTTACCAGTACAATATAACTCAATTACACACAGTAGGATGCAGTAAATGCAGCATCCAAATTATTGCATTTGAAAGTGAACATGAGTTCAGCGCTGAAAGAGTAAATGTTTTATTATTTCGTTGCTATATTTCATGCTGAAGTTTACGAGTGGAAAAATCCAACTTAGAACATTTTCACATCAAGTAAAACGTTGGGTAGAAATAATAGTCAGTTTGTCATTTGTTTAGACAAAATATTGTGATGCATACAAATATTTTACAACACACAAATATGGTGTTTATTTTATAAATTACTAGCTAATACACGGCGTGTGTTGCTACGCCTAAATAAATGAAATGTGTTTTTATGTTTCGTTGAACAAGTGAAATAAATATTATAAATTTATATCGTAATTACGGAGTATTTTTGGTACCATGTGTTGATTACCGGCGATACCCGAGAATCGACCTATCCCAATCTTCTTGGCATCAATGAGCTGAAAAACAAAAATGGTTATTGTGAGTTATGCGTAAAAGAATACCCGCCCTGCGCATTTTTTTAGCTCCGAGCCTATAGTATTTAGGGTAATATGTTAATATGACATAAAACATACTGAATACTGACACTCATTTATGTATGTATAAATATATTTTGGAAAGCAACGGGAAGCTACCACATATGTAATTCCCTAATAAAGCTGCAATGCATATCATGAAAATGCTATGATTACAGTGAAAGACCTGCCCTCGGGCAGAATTACTGTGGATGGACATATATTCTACAGATTAAATAATTACAGATTATTTCAATATGAGGGTGTAAATCGTTATTATTAGATGAATGAAAGTTTGTGAAGACGAAATCTAGTCCAATCGTTGCTAATTCTGAGAATCTATTTAATACACTTAAAACGCACTTAGAGAATTGAGGTAGAAGATCTTGCCTTAACTTCATCAGGTAATGGTATATTACGATGCGAGGTTGGAAGATGGTATTTATAAAAGCGAGGAAATGTTTAAAAACCGAGAGATAGCGAGGTTTTTAATTCACGAGAGATTCTGTAAAATACTTCACAAACGTGCGTTGTACGTTATTTTTTTGCGCGATGGTGTTTTCAAAATAATAAATAATAGTAAAATAATATCTATGTTAGAAATATTTGCGTTCAT
Source organism: Diploptera punctata (assembly GCA_030220185.1). Lineage (NCBI taxonomy): Eukaryota > Metazoa > Arthropoda > Insecta > Blattodea > Blaberidae > Diploptera > Diploptera punctata. The sequence continues at coordinate 1,829,374 of JASPKZ010003834.1, forward strand.
TATAAACAACTGACTAACGTTAACAGTGTGGACAATGTTTATTAGTTGAGACTACAGCAGGCTGTGAGACTAATCAGTTATGAGATGGCGGCAATTACGTATTTATTGTTTTATATTGTTTCAAATAAACTTAAGTTTATTTAAGATGCAGTGATTTGTTTCGTATAATGTATATTATCACTACCTTTCGGATATATTTTTGTATATACATTATACGTAGTATACATAAAGGCCAGTGGATTTACTTCCCGGACGAGGTTTGTAATATGTAAAATTACAGTATAGTTATTTAGGTTGGCAACCCCGAAGTGTGGGAAGTTGAACTTTGAATCATGGTCGCCATTGATGTAAGTACGACAAAACGCACAATAGCACAAAAAATACATAATCACCATCATTAATAATAATATTAATTTTATTTATATACAGATTTTCATTGTTTAAACATATTTCTGTTCCTGGACTTTTTTCTTCTCCACTCGTTCCTATCCATCCACTCAATGTCCTCCAGTTCTTTTGTTCTCGTTCCAGTTGTTATTTCTTGTATCCATGAGTTTCGAGATCTTTATTTCTTTCTTCTTCCAGGTGGAAACCATTGAAATGTTTTTATGAGTAACATTTCTTCTTGCATTCGACGTATGTGCCCATACCAAATTAATCGCTTATATATTATAATATAATCTACCATTATATAATTAATTTCTTTTTCTCATATGACAATAATAATAATTTTTGGTTAATTAAATAAAATTAAAACGTAGTTTTATTTGATTTTCATATTTATTATATAATTCAGTGACAGCTGTTTCAGTACACTGTACCTTCTTCAGACATGTTAAATTATGAATTGTGTTCCAACTGATCTAAGCAACAATACAACAATATTTATTTAAATTTTTTAATTTAACAAAGGGGATTCATTCAAATCAAGTTGAGAATTTAACAGTTTTTTACTACTTTTAAATTTATTAATTTCTACAGCCTCCAAAAGATCTAATTTCTTACCCTTATCACAAATATGTAAAATTTCAAAATTTGGATCGAAACAATGATTAAATTGGAATAGGTGGTTAGCATATTTTGAATTTTCTAAATTTCTGTTATATGCTCTCATGTGTTCCTTTATCCGAGAGATAAAAGGTCTACCAGTTTGTCCTATATAGACATTGTCACATGTGCCACACTTCAATTTATATACACCTGATAATTTTTCTTTTTTTTTGTTTTGGTTTTATTGTTTTTTATTATATTTTGTAGAGTTTTATTAGTTTTAAATGCCACATTAATGTTCAACTTTTTAAAGTGTTTAGATATTTTATTTGAAAGTGTCATACATAGGCCCACTTTCAAATAAAATATCTAAACACTTTAAAAAGTTGAACATTAATGTGGCATTTAAAACTAATAAAACTCTACAACATATAATAAAAAAACAATAAAACCAAAACAAAAAAAAAGAAAAATTATCAGGTGTATATAAATTGAAGTGTGGCACATGTGACAATGTCTATATAGGACAAACTGGTAGACCTTTTATCTCTCGGATAAAGGAACACATGAGAGCATATAACAGAAATTTAGAAAATTCAAAATATGCTAACCACCTATTCAAATTTAATCATTGTTTCGATCCAAATTTTGAAATGTTACATATTTGTGATAAGGGTAAGAAGTTAGATATTTTGGAGGCTGTAGAAATTAATAAATTTAAAAGTAGTAAAAAACTGTTAAATTCTCAATTTGATTTGAATGAATCCCCTTTGTTAAATTAAAAAATTTAAATAAATATTGTTGTATTGTTGCTTAGATCAGTTGGAACACAATTCATAATTTGTTAACATGTCTGAAGAAGGTACAGTGTACCGAAACAGCTGTCACTGAATTATATAATAAATATGAAAATCAAATAAAACTACGTTTTATTTTTATTTAATTAATAAATATGGATTTTCATCAAGTAAACACCAACTCAATTGATTATTTAATAATTCTTGGTGTTATTATTATATAATTAATATTATGTATTATTTATTATTATTGTTATTATTAATATTATTATTGTTATTAAGTCAGTGAGATGTAAGACTTGCATCAATAATATCATACTGGAACAGGTAACTCCTTCATACATTTAGATTACACACTGACATATCTGGAAGAAAGTGACATTTCTAACAACGTTCAAACTTACAGTAAGTCATTGAGAATCATCAACCAATAATTATTTTTAACCACGGAAGCCCACAAACATATAAGCCTTAAATTATATACAATATTGACATGTTAAGATCCCAGCTATGGCAGCGAAGCCTGTACCATTAGACTCCAAGGCTAACGACGATTGACAGATTCAGGAATGAGATTCATACTAACAATTTCTCAATATTGTCTTCTGGAACATAAGATAAATACTTACATAGCAGAAGAATTACAAAATAACACCTATTGTTAATTACCTACAGACAAGACTGGCTGCAGCATATGAAAATAATTAAACACATCAGAATACCCCGACAGAAGCTTCATTACATACCCCAGGTGAAGAGACCTACCGATAGACCCTCTCAAGAGATGGTTTAGAGAGTGTAATATTCACTACACCCACTACTTGACAGGATTATTATTATTATTATTATTATTATTATTATTATTATTATTATTATTATCATTATTATTATTATGTCCACCGCTGTGGTCTCGAGATAGCGTGCTGCCTTGTCAGGCAGAGGGCCATCCCCGGTAGGGACAAGCTTCCGGGGTGAAGTTTTATTTTTTGGGGGGGTTTTTTCCTCACCTGTAAGACAAATGTCAGGAAGCTCTAGGCCCAAAAGGTCCCCGAACATCATTTGGCCAGCATCATCATCATTATCATATTCGCCGGAGTGGAAACCAACGGGAAGCTACCACACCTAAAAATCCCTAGTAAAGCTGGAAGCTTAGCATGAAAATGCTATATTTGGAGTGAATGAATGCACTTGGGTAGGACATTGTAGAATAGAATTATTATTAATAATAATATTATATTATTATTACTATTATTATTATTACTATTATTATTATTATTACTATTATTATTATTATTATTATTATTATTATTATTATTATTATTATTATTATCGGCCGCGGTGGACTAGTGGATATGCTACTTGCCTCTGATCCCGAGGGTCGCGGGTTCAAACCCGGCCGGGATGGATGGATTCTTTAGGATGGAAAAATCTAAGGAGCAAGTCCTCCGGGAGGGACTTTAAGCCGTGGGTCCCGAGTCTCAAGATTTTCAGGCTCGTAAAAGATCCTTAAGCTTGAATGAAAAGGCCTCTAAGCAAAATTTACCGAATTTTCCCGTCCTAGTACTATCTTGGTTTCCTAGATGTCAGTTTGAGGCGGAACGCTGACCACGGACCACTCAAATGACATCTATACGAAAACAAGTGTAACTAAATTAGTATGGTTCAAATTCTTCCCTGTAGGGGGAGAGCGCCTAAATCTCTGTTAAGGGAAACATGGGCTTAGAAGAAGATTATTATTATTATTATTATTATTATTATTGCTACTATTATTATTACTATAATTATTATTACTATTATTATTATTACTATTACTATTATTATTATTATTATTATTATTATTATTATTATTATTATTATTATTATTATTATTATTATTATTATTATTATTATTCATCTACAAGCAGGGGATTGGATGGACCGACAAAATTTGTTATTAGGAATCGGACGATGTCAAAGACATTAATCAACCGATTGAGCTGTCTATTATTATGCATGGGAATGAACACCTAGTAACTGGGAATGAGTACACATAAAGCGAGAGATTAAGCTATACTAATGAAATGGAATGTTCTTATTACATCTGGTTTCCTATAAAAACGCTGAATAACTAATCCGACGAAAATGTGATAAACGTCAAAGATGAAAATGCAATTGCACAATTTGGCAATGCTACAATAACGGTATGAGTCTTATAAATAAGTCGAAAGCGTTGATTAACAAGTTAAAGATGTGTAAAGCTTGGATAATTAGCCAATTCCGTTATCAGTATAGTAGTAAGTAATATATAAAAGAGAAAATTAAGTTATTCGTGTTGTGCATTTAACTATTGTCTGGGAATTTCATCGACTTGACACACTCCTAACTAATGAACACATTGTTCATGGCATCTGCTGGACTCTCAAAATTAGTTGTTGTTAGTACTATCCAACATACAATGCATTCCTTTGTTTATTCACTCATCAACTCTGGGCTCTTTAATACATTACAAAAAAAAAACAATGCATCATGAAATGTTAAAAAAAAATAGTCTTGAAAATTAGATGATTGAGGACCTTGATGGAAAAACGAACTCGACTCACTCTTCCCTTTTTCCTGTCGATCATTTAAAACGATTCTACGTTGTGTGGAGAACACTTCGACAAAAGTTTGTTAGACTACCTGTAATACTCAGTAAGTAATAGGGATTTTTATAACACTGTATTTATATTGTCGAACGCGGTTGACTTGTGATTACACTAAGCAACAAAAAAGTTTTTTTTTTGTCTCAGAAAGAAAAATATGTGATTCTGATAGTATTTTTTCTCCTGAATTCAAATATGATATTTGGTTATCTCCATCACGCTAGGTTTCAGAGAGACAGGCATTTATAATTTCAAACACTTTAATATGTTCTAAATTCGTAAACACACAATATTCGAACATTCGGACTCACCTAGAAAGTAAGAAATGGCGATTTTCTGCTATATTTCGCGTGTGGAGCATCCCTCTTGATGGTCCAACAATAATCGGCCAGCATATTAGAATTCCATTTGCCTTGATATCTCTTTTCCATAGCTGAAACCATTTGAGTTAGCTCATTTGGTTTTATTTTACAATGGACAAATGAACGAAGAAACGTTGATTAAAATAATAATTATTTAAAACCATTAATTGAAATTGAAATAAAAAACTGTGGGTGATCGAGAAATTCCGAATACATATTTGAAAACACGATAAAAAACTGCATTAAGTACAACTAGTCCACAGCTGTGGTCTCGAGGTAGCGTGCTGCCTTGTCACGCAGCGGGCCCGGGTTCGATCCCCGGTCGGGGCAGTTTTTCTGGGTGAGGTTTTTATCGGGGATTTTCCTCACCTGTAAGACAGATATCAGGAAAACTTTAAGGCCCAAACGGTTCCCGAAATCATATGGCCATCATCATCATCATCATCCTTATCAATATCATCATCATCTTTCACCGGTGTGGAAAGCAACGGGAAGCTACCACACCTACAATTCCCTAGTAAAGCTGCAAGCATAGAATGAAAATGCTATGATTGCAGTGAAAGACCTGCCTTCGGGCAGAATTACTATGGATGGATGGAAGTACAACTATTGGTACTCATGAGACAAAAATCATGTTGACCTGTATTACGTTCGTTGCCTCGAGGGTCGCGGGATGAAACCTGGCCGGGATCGATGGATTTTTTTAGGATGGAAAAATCCAAGAACATAATATTTTGTCATGTGGAAGTGAAACTTTGTCTTTGACGGAATTGCAAAAGAGTAAAATTAGAACAGTTGAATTTGATTATCTTAGAATAAGGCTTTAAAAAACAAGACAGGATAGAATATGAAATGAATTCCTTTGGAGAGAAAAGAATGTCACCACATAGGTTGATAAGAGGATTGAAAATCAAACTCTTGAATAGTATGGCCACGTACAAAGAATGGAAAACGAAATATGGCAAAAAAATAATAAACGTGGCAGACCAAGATGGAAATGGAAAACCTATGTCAGAACTATAATGTATGATAGGAATATGAAAGAAGGAGATTGGAATGATAGAAATAAATGGAAACTGAAGAAGGCATACCTAAAGGTGGGAGAAAGCCGAAGAAGAGAAGAAAATCTAAGGAGCAAGTCCTCCAGGAGGGACTTGAAACCTTGGGTTCCGAGTCTGAAGATTTTCAGGCTTGTAAAAGATCTTTAAGCCTGAATAAAAAAAACTCTATGCAAACTTTACCGATCTCAACATCCTAGTAATTGCCTGCTAAATGTCTCATTGAGTTGGTATGTTGACTTCGTGCCATACATGACATCTATGGTCAAATAAGTTAACTAAATTAACTTGGTCTAGTAACTCCTAACAAACGAAAGTCTACGGCTCAACTTTGGGCTATGCCATTATAGATAGATAGATATTTATAATTCATGGAGTCAAGCGTAATTTTGCGGACATTTAATAAATGTAACTAAATTCCCGTTACAGACTTTGAGGACGTGTAGTGGGAACTAAGGCGGAACGTACAGAATAGGAATTCATGTCCGAAAACGTACCGTTTTCCCGCTACACGCACTCAAAATACCACAACACATGTTCAACTTTCCCGCATTTTCGGCGCTAAAGACCCTGCACGTTCTCCTATTTGACTAGGCTACGCTATTAAATGTTGGGTCATATCAAATCCCTGATTTACGAGATCCCTGTGGCATTCGAGGCAGACCTACTGGTGCGGGTTATGGCTGCGGAGGATGTTGCAGGACCAAGGATTAGTGATCGTGGGCACCAGAACATGGTGCGGAGGTACCGTATCTGTGTTGACGTAGATAGTCGTTATATCCAGCTCTTCTTGTGGACCCAGACGGCTAGCAACAGGCGGCAGAGAGAGCAACATGTGTTGTGATATTTTGCGTGTAGCGGAAAACGATTGGTATCCGGACTTGAGTTCCTATACTAAACGTAACCATCTTGGTCTCCACTACACGTCCCCATGAATTTAGTTACACCCTGTATATAAAATCAAACTATATATCTTAGTAGTAGTAATTCCGCTAAAAGAATCAGCAATCCATCTGGGATGTACATCTGTCCAATGAGTACCACAGATACCAGTAAAAATGATAAAACAACATAAGGAACATTCGATCCCGACACGTGCAGCATCATGTTGTCCTGTTCAAGGGCGAAATACATCAATTTGGGTATGTTTCCTGTCTTGTTTTATCACTTTTACTGATATCTGTTGATTTTAATTAGACAGATTTGCATCCCAGATTGATTGCTGATTCTATTAGAGGAATTACTACTAAAGTAAATTGTTTTATTTTATATAAACACTATATTTTGCGGAACTAGATTATAAACAGCTGATTAAATAATTTCTGTCCTCATTAAATTGAAGAAGAAATTGAAGTATGTAAGTTTATATTAAAATTCAAATAGATGTAGAATCAGCATTTGTTTTTACATTTAAAATCAAATATTAGGCTATACTCCGTACTATGCCAGTTTTTTATCTATTAATCTTGGAACGGGTCGCTAGTTATTAACTGTATCAGCAATTGTACTAGCGACATTTTGGCCAACATATTCATTCACGTTTCTGCTATGGCGAATTACCAGGTTAGGTCATAGAGGTTATATTAGGTAGGTTAACTTAAATTAGATACGTTAGCTAGTATGAAATAAAACAATTTATCTAACAAGGGAACTGTCAACCATTACACGCTGAAACCTACCTTAAAATTTCTCCCAGAGAAGTGTTGTGATGTACTAAGGCCGTGTCCAAAAGGTATCTGCCATTTTAAAGTGCGAGGCACAGAAATCGAATCCAGAATCCAGAAATGGCAGCCTACTACCCAAAGCAGATCTACATCCTAGCATGACTTAAGCACAGATTGGAGTGAGGCGGATTAGGCGCGGACGGCGGGTAGCGAGGGGTTTTCTACTCTGCCAATACAGGAGTTTTATTATTTCTCAATAGTTGAAAGAAGAAATTAGGCGCTTCATTTTAGTGTCTTGCAGTTAGAAACGGTAAATATGTTTTGGACACGGCCTTTGTATATCACAACGCTTCTCTGAGAGAAATTTCAAGGTAGGTTTCGACATGCAATGGTTGACAGTTCCCTTGTTTGTAGTAATTCCGCTAAAAGAATCAGCAGTCAATGTGGGATGCAAATCTGTTTAATAGATACCAGCAAAAGTGAAGAAACACACCCAAATTGATCCCGACACTTGTTTGACCCTAGAACAGGGCATAATCTGAATGATCACATCAAAGTAAAAATACTATAAAATGGTGAACTATCTTTTATTAATTTTAAGTAATTATTACTTGAAATCTGCACACTCTGTAGAGATAGTTTAGAGAATATAGGGTATCTGTTATTTACATCACTGACATTTCAATTTTGCTTGATTTATTGCTCTTTCCCTGAAATTTTGATTGAAAGTATTGATCAAGTGCTCCTTTACTTTCTTGACACGAAGTTGTTTGACTTTTCTTTTAAGAGCATTATAACTTTGTTAGAGCATGCGCACAGAGTTAATTTGAAACACAAGGAGGAAGTTACCGAAAACCCAGATTTTAGTACAAACATACTGAATAATAACTTATCAATATCACATTTCAAAACACATTAACAACATTTCTAAAAGTTCCATTTTTATTGTGTGTTTTGTGTTCTAATATCATACATTGCACTTTTCGTGTTTCGGTTCCACGTTGGGCGAATAGATGGTGATAATGTGATCTCATTTTCAATTTACTCACCACTTCGGCAGACTACTTTAAGCAGATGCTTTTTTATCAGAGTTCTGCCCTAGGGCAGGTCTTTCACTACAATCATTGCATTTTCATGCTATGCTTTGCAGTTTTACTAGGGAATTATAGGTGTAGTAGCTTCCCGTTGCTTTCCACACCCTGGGTGATGATGACTAGATGATGTTCGGGGACCGTTTGAGCATCAACGGTTCCTGACATTTGTCTTACAGGTAAAGAAAATCCCCGAGTAACCTCACCCAGGAAACTTGTCCCGACTGGGATCGAACCCGGGCCTGCTGCGTGACAAGGCAGCACGCTACCTCGAGGCAAGTAGATGTGTTCTTTTATTGGATGAAGAGTGTAGGATAAGTGTACATTTATGTGTTTGTAGTATGAAGTGTGTTGTATTAGAGATACTAATGGAAATAAGCGAGAAGGTAAAACCCGGTACCGGCACATAGCCTACTCTTGTCGAAAAGCAACAGGCTTAATGCTTCCCATCCGACGGACGAATCGCTATCAACAGTATCACATGCCTTCTCAACATACTATGTACTACGGTTGGATAAGCAATTTAATGAAGGAATCTGTTGCACAATCTAAATACTAAAATTGTACAAGATCACCCCCCCCTTGACCCCGAGATTGAAAAATTAAATTAAATTAATTTTTACAATTAAACTTTTCAACTCATACGAGTATTGAAATAGAGCCTGCTTTTAATTGTAATATCATAGTAACCAGTGTTCCTTTGCAACATTCACTGAGTGATACCTGGTATAGAATACCCGTTCGGCCTCGCATATATAGTCGGCCGACTGTCAGTAGTAGTCTGTAAGTTGACCTAGCATTGAATTGTAAGTCAGTGTGTGAAGCTAGGTGTGTTGAACAAGAACTCAATCCAACTACAGTCTAGAAAAAAAAATGTGATTCTGTCAAAAAGCAAGGACTTAGAAAATAATAAACATATGCGAATGCATACTGAATTATTGTGAATGAAATAAAGAAGATTGGAAATGTACTTGTAAACACGGTGTGATGTTATTGAAGAAATTAGAACTGTTCCAAAATCAATGCAACTAAAGACAGTACTTTCTTTACGTGCTAACTAACTAACGAACCAACTCACTGGCACTATCGAACCCGTAGGCTCATGGCCGCGCGGGCATAAGCTCTCCATGCATCCCTATATGTACGTACAGTGTGAATCAATAGTCGAATTCCTGTAACGTTACCAGTCCGATCCTTGACGCTGATATTCCATATAATGTTAAACGAGCTTCAGTCCAGTTTAAAATTCCTGATCTCAACGTGAACCGAACCAACTACTTTCCGTTAAGTAGTGTAATGACAAAACAATTTTATTAAAATCCATGTCCAAACACATCAACAACATATTAGATTAGATTAGTAGAGATTGGTTCGGGTTTTAAGACCTTCTAACAAAAGCCAACTTTCTTTTAAGTTCATTGTGTACCCATCTTTACTTTATGGAATTAATGAGACGAAAATACTCCACAGTGATATATATACTCGAAGAGTGGCTACAACCTTTCCTTTGGTCCTATTCTGCCTTAAGTTGATACACAAGCTCGGAACCACGAGGAAGAACATGAGTAATTCCATTAGATCACCACAATCATATTTTGAACGCTTGTGATTTGCTAAACCAGATTTTTTTTACCTAACCTTACATGGGATGAAAGGTAATGTGAAATGAATGAATGGAGATGAAATTATATGATGTGGAATGGAAGAGTGGTGGAGAGTGTTGGTGGAATTAAATTCAGGAAACGGGAGAACCCCGCAGAATTCCGGTGTGGTCCAGTACTGGAACTTCCAGGTTTCGAACCTGAGTTCCCAGTGCGCGCTAGCCACGCGACCATTTAGACAGTTCAAAGCCATCATTCTCTGTAATACGTCCTCGAAAAAATATCTGTTCCTTATATCAAAACTCTCGGAAACATCCCTGAAAACCTGTGAAAGTTTATTGATTCCACCCTATAGAGTGCATTCATGTTATCATTAAACTATGGTCTGTAGTTTCGGATCCTCTTTGAGTCTTTGAATGAACACCAATCCAAAATGAGGTTTGCAGTAGTTTTTGTTTATGTAATAGAATGAAGTTTATTCGCATGCAGATGTATTGATCTGCTTTGTTACTTTTGTGTGAAGTCTGAGAGGAAAGTTTTAATGCGCGTGGGTTTTTAAGCTGAAAAGAGTACTTGATGCAATTAGACTATATTGATGTAGGACACTACAAGTAATTTCAACATTCACTCTACCTAATGTAATAGCTGCTTGTATATTGATCGAAGTGGGGTTTACATTAGAATTTCTTTCATAAAAGCAATTGTATCGTAACATTAGGCCTAGGGGAGTGGATCAGATGGTAATGCACAATATTAAAATGAAGTTAAATATTAAAAAATGAAAATCCAACACGCAAGAACTGCGTAAACTAAGCGAATTCCATAGCAAGTCTAATGTTTGGTCCCATTTTGCTGGTTAACGGAACATGTATCCATTTTAATGTTTAGTGTTACTTTAATGTGGTCTATAACTGGTATTTATTTCAGACGTTTCTCCCTCAACTGCGGAGGGCATCTACAGTGGCGACTGGTGAGTGCTTCTAGGTGATGTTACCTTGTCGTAGACACGGCTGTAGTCTACGACTGTCTATCCTCCCTCAGCTAGAAGAATTGCTCATGCTGGAGCATCAGTAGATTTAGCAATCTTCTCTCTTCACCTAGCAGGAGTATCATCTATCCTGGGACATAGTACTTTCTAAGATTTAACTTTACTTAACTAAGGTGTCTCGTGTTTTAATAGTTGAAGGGTTGATAATATAATATAGGAAGTATAATAGCGTTAGTAATCGTCCTGTAACAAGGTAACATCACCTAGAAGCACTCGCCACTGTAGATGCCCTTCACAGTTGAGGGAGAAACGTCTGGAAGAAACACCAGTTATAGACCACGGCCACATAGCCCGGAATCTTTTAACATTATGATTACCGGCCGTGAAAGCCTTGCATTTAACAATATATCAATTTTATTCGGAGAACTAAAAACAGTCAAAATAAAAAAAGAGAGATCAGGCAGCGCAGAATGCATGCAAGTCTGGTGTGTTCGGTTGGCTTGGGGACGAAGACCGAGTCCATTTACTTCACGATTTAAATTTCGAAACATTGGAGGCCTTCAGCCTTGGAAATATACAAGGCTATTAACCAGGCCCAAACGCTATAGGGGCAAATGCTGTAACTGTATGCAGTTGGGTAACTCTTGACAGGCGCATTCTCGTTGCGGGGTGAACACTAATTGCTAGTGAAAAAGTCGTGTCAAGGACCCAGCGTAGAATGCATGCTAGCCTGATGTGTTCAGCTGGCTTGAGGACGAAGACCGGGTCCATTTACTCCACGATTTAAATTGTTTAATATTGGAGACCTTTAGCCTTGGAAATATACAAGGCTATTAACCCGGACCAATGCTTATAGGGGGAAAATGCTGTAACTGTATGAAGTCGGGTAACTCTTGACAGTCGCGTTGTCGTCGCGGGGGTAAACGTCAATTGCCAGTGACGACGTTCTGTCAGGGACCCAGTCTCTCGGGGTGTAGAGAGCCTCTGACCAGGGATACGTGTGAAGACCTCAACGGATAGTACAACTACGCGGGAGAGGCACCTATTATTCAAGGGACAAACATGAAGACCCATCACCGGGGGTAACAAGGAGAAAATCCTCAACGGTCAGCAGAGCGGAAGAGGTACTCCATCTGTTGGGGTTCATACAACATACGTCTTGTTATCGAGTCTTAGATGGCAGCCCCATCAGGCATCTTACCCTGCGAGACGCCAGTAACGTATTTAGGGGAATCAATATTTATACTTTCAAGTCTCGTGGTAGAAAATGCCGTTGACAAGCAAAGCAAGGAATAGGTATAAATATTTAGGTATAACGAGTTTAATGAAAGTAGATGTATGGAACGCCGGAGAATTTGCTAACAAATAACCGATTCTAGAAAAAGAAAATATTAAAAACACAGTAATACATTAAATCAAATGTGTGGCACCATAAAACAAAGTCTCAAAGGAACTATAAACGAGACACTTTTAAAATTTTTATACTATATGGATCGGAACACAGGGTCTTAACGAAAAACCAGTCACGAATAATAGAAACGTCAGAAATGAGGTTTCTGAGGAGTGTGGCTGTACAATAACAGCTCGAAAACGAAATGAAAATATACGAAATGAACTAAATATATTCAAACTGCTAGATAGAACTGTACAATACAGAGATGAATGGACGGACCACATCAGTAGAATGGATAACAATAGAATTCCGAAACAGATTCTTCATTAAAACCACTAGGACGAAGTAATGTATGAAGACCCAGTGAAAGATGGACAGATCAATTCTAGCATGAGATCGGAACAGACCTTAAGGTCTAATCCATGATGCTGATGATGATGATGAAACATTGGAGTTAATTTTTATTTTAATTTAGTTGATTCGTACCTATTGGTTTAACCATGGCTGAGATCGGCAGTTGTTTAGCTCTATTGAGTTTATATTAAGTTGGTCTATCATTATTAGTCTGAAAGTGTAGGTTCCCCGTTGCAGTTGTGATTTGATAGATCATTTTGGTCATTGAATTTATTTATTATTTATGTTTGTCAACCTTTTGAGAAGTCCAGATTCAGTATGTGGTAAGAATTTTAAATCTCGAAACAAAGCTCCATTTTCCCAATACTGGCTAGTTTGATTTTGAATTTGGAAGAGTGATTTCTGACGTTTGGATTGGATATATTTGTGCTTGCATGGATAAATTCAATTTCTGATGTCAGCTTATTTAAAAGTGTAGGAGTGCAGTGAAAATAAATACTGCATAACCGTAAGTTATCTATATGTATATTGTTTTAATTTGACACCAATTTAAATAATCTATTATTATTCATTTTTCCATTACTTTATTATAAATATTAAATAAAATAAACGAATGTTTCCTATAGGATACATTCCATTTTCAGGGTTAATTGAATTATTGGTAGGCCTATACAGTATGACTGTTTCTAGAGTCAATTTTTAATTTGGAGTTTCAGGTAAACCCATCATTCTAACAATTAAATTTCGCTGATTTTAAAATATATCTTTCTCGGTTTATTTCGATAAAATACATTGAGTTATGGGTTTTCGAATTCCGAGTAAAGAAACTGTTAAACTTCATAACAAACTAAGGACAACAAGGTCGCTCAATGCTACGATTGCTAAGCGAAAACGAAGAGTATTGACGGAAAAAAATGGTGAAATCGGTACGTCATTTGAACGTTCTCCTAATTCTTCTCCAAGACATTTTTCACAGGAAGTTAGTATTTTCATTATTTTTTTAACCTCACCATTCTTTTAATCTTTGCTCTGTTTTTAATATTTATTTTTCTTATGTTATTCTTCTTTCCCTTCTCGAGTTAGAATATTACAAAATGCCCTCAAGAACATAACGTCTGATGCTCTTAATTTGGTAACAAAAAAGGAAATGTATTCTTATTCTCGTTTAGTACGTAACTGGGTTAGGGAAGGAAGCGAACAAAAGAGTTGCTTAATCTTACAAAGATAAATTGTATTACCCTAAAGCGATTTGATTTCAAAGTAATTCCGGTTTTAGTAAAAAAGGAATAACATTTTACACTTCTTTCTTTATAAAAATAAGAGAATACTTTTATCTTCAGAGCTATTGTCCTTTTAAGGATGGAAAGGCACCTGTGTGCTTGAGGCTTCATGATCACTTTTTTAAATAATCATTCTGAATTCCCTCCCACCCGGCCCGCTTTCATTTTAAACATAGTGGCTCATTTAAGGGGAGTCAGGTCTGAAGAGAAGTAATAAAGTAACTCTCAAAAATAATTATATACCTGTTACTAATTACTTTACATTGTTGCAGTTTAGTGTTGATTATACAGGCCTGTGAAAATTATGCGGAATGAAATATTTTAAGGCCGTCCAGTACTTATTTGGTTTTAAAAATTAGAATATTTTCCTTTTTGTTTCAAAAAAATTCAGGAAGGTCTATTTTATCGACGTGTAATATTTTGTCGATTTTGGACATTACAACCCATATAAATTGATTTTTAAGAATGGCGCGTCTGTGTTCTGCTAATGTGCATATTTGTTTTTTGCACATTCCCGTAACTTGCATTTTTTTCATATTTTGGTACACTTTTCTCTGAAACTATGAAAGAGAGGAGAATAGTTTTTTGGCAAGGATATGCAGTTTAAAGAGCTCTGTAATAATACGGTAAATTTATCTTTGTGCTATTGATAGTGTTTGAAATTTTAAAAAATTGCAAAATTTTAAACACAAAAATGGTTTTTGGTTTTTTAAATCAACTACAATTCATATCTGAACACAAACAAACCCTATTATTATTGTCAAATAAACTATAACATACTAAATTTTGGAAACAACTGGATAAGTAGTATTTGAGAAACTTGTACCAAGACAATACTTTTAAGAATTTGGATTTTTTATTTTCATTTTTTCGTATTTTAAATTACTCATCAAGAAATATGTGTAAAATGTCAACCACAGTGTCATTATTTTCAGGAAGACGTTTTTAATTAGTGACTATTTCGATGCGTATAACTTAAGAATAGGCTGAAAAAATTATTTTTGTATGTTGCATATTTTTAAACCAAATTGCGAGGAAAATACTATCGGGTGCCCTTAATGGAAATATGCCACGTTAAATACCCTGGTAACGGAACTGTTACTAGTTTTTGCATATCACGTACAGGTTATACACAATTTTTTAAACACAAAATATGAGAGCGGGCGGTCCACCACTTATATGCGGTATATGCGCACTGTATAAGAATATGTAAACACCTAAAATATAATGCAATTTTATAATATAATCACTGATTCTATTCATACTAGTTTGTCATTGTGTTTAATTGAGGGTATGTTCATCCTATGGTCCTCTCCTGGTTACATTGCACAGTTTCCGGCAAAAAACAGAGAATGCAATAAGAACCGGGTACATGGGCCAAATATTGCAATTCCAATTCCATCAAAACACAACACAAGAGAGTAATACCAACACTCCTGCCTCCAGCACAGAAGATGATTTTAATTTGTCCCTAGAATCAAAAGTAAACAATCTGCGTCCTACCAATTTATCATTATTAAACGATTTGGTATCCGTTTTGGGTTTATAAAAGAGAAAAGTGAACTTTTAGTTTCGAGATTTAAAGAAGACAATCATTTAGCTCGTCGTACAACTTTTTATTTTTGTAGACATCTTGAAGAAAAATTTTTAAAAAAAGATTTCGTAATGGGAGGTATAGAGGTACTGTAGTTATATCCGTGGCTTGAATGGTCGTCTAGGAACAGTTTATGAATCGGCAGGTTAACGTACATTTATTGATTCTAGCAAAATAATTCTAAAAGGGGCGTTCTTCTGCATAATGGGAATAAATTAACTTCATTTCCAGTAGATCAGTCAGTGTGCATAAAATAAACATATTCAAACATGTGTACTATTCTAGAAAAAAAAAACATATCGAACACAAGTGGTACGTGTATTGTGACCTTAAGGTGTGTTGTATTTTATTAGGGCTACAAGAAGGGTGTGCGAAATTTCCGTGTTTTTCTTGCGAATGGGACTCTAGAGCCAGGACAAGACACTAGAAAGTTACTAATTGGCCGAAAAGAAACAAACCGATGCCAGGGAGAAAAATGTAATAAATCGCGAAAAAAAAATATTGCTATCTCTTTTGCACATAAGACTACGATTAATGAAGCAATTTGTTAAATTTTTGAAAAAAAAAAGTCTCGTCACCAATACATTGCTTAAAAAATTATGTTACAGTCGGAAGAAAAAGTGAAGGAAGACTTTTTGATGGCCACAATTCGCAAACTGATTAGGGATATTACTTTTAGTAACTGCATTTCTCACATGGAACTATAAGCTTGGGAATCGTACAGGGATGTCATCTAGAAGTTTCTGGGTAATGTTAAAGATCATCATCATCATCGTCACTCCAGGGATTAGGCAATTGCCCGTTCCGACTTCATAATGCATCAGCCCAACGTCTTCTAGGTCTTCCAACTCTTGCTTGATAATTTCTTGCTAACAATGGATATCTCTCCTTACTCATTCCATCCATGTGATCAATCCATTTCTGTCTGTAATTCGTGACTTTATCCAATAAAGGCTGTACTTTCAATTCTTCTCTTATATCCTCATTTCTTATTCTATCAAGTCTTGTACATCCTTTTACTTGTCTTAGGAACCTCATCTCCGTCGTCTGTATTCTATCCTTCTGTCTTTTCACTGGAACCTAAGTTTCACATCCATACAATATTGTGGGAACCGCCATAACATTATACATTTTTATCTTGGTTTAAAGATGATCAATATGTGAAAATTGTAAAAACTATGCTCGGAAAGTTAAGGGCACTGGCACTTCCTCCATTCCCATCTTCAAAATTTTCCAGAGAATTTAGGATCACTAAGTGAAGAACGTGATGAGAGATTCCATCAATACATAAAATACAGATGGAAACAAGGTACCAGGGTAGATGAGATGTCTCGAAGATTGCCCACTATCTTTGGTGTTTGGTAAGAGAATATCCGAGGCAGGAACACAAACGCCAATCAACTCACTGTTCAATTCTTCCTAAGCGCAAGAGAAAATAGAGATATTAAGGTATGTTAGCAGTTTTTATTTATTTTAGAATTATTTGACTGCTCAATTGATTTTGTATCAAGTTCTGTAGTTTTTACAGCAATTTAAAGTATAATGGCTATTACATATAATGCGAAAAGTAATTAATATTTAATTTCAACATTTCAAAACATCTTAACGTGATACAAAGAAACAGTTTACATAATTGAATTAAATACCCCAAAATTAGGTTTACCGTAGAGACCTATAATATTATAATGATATTGTGAAAAGAAAAATTAATGTCTGAACCAGGAATCGAACCGTGCAATAAGAAAGTTCAGGGCGCTGACACTTCCTCCATTCCCATCTTCAACATTTCAAATTGTTAATGTTCGTGCCAAGTGGGCTGCACACTAGTACGTAGAACTGTGGTTGGATAAAAAAATATAGTATTTTTGGGGTCGTAACAGGGAAAAATGTCTAACTCCTGAAGTAGAAATGAAAAATTGCTAAAGATAAATTTATATATGCAACACAGGCCTGCGAATTTATTTTTATTCGTCCGCTGCCAGGTAGGTGTCACTACCATCGCCAACGGCCGGCTTCGTTTCTAAGTATCTATATTTGAGATTTCACACCATCACTTTTATAAGCAGTAAACGATGTTTAGAGACCTGTTAAACCCTATGTTGCAAAAAATAAAAATAAATTCGCAGGCCTGTGTTACATATATAAATTTAGCTTTAACAATTTTTCATTTTTACTTCAGGAGTTAGACATTTTACCCTGTTACGGCCCCAAAAATACTACATGTTTTTATCCAACCGTATTGTCAATTGTCTTATTGGTTCGTCTATCCTTTGACTTCGTAGAATAACATTGCCTGTTTTGCTGTATTATCTATTGGTTGCCGGTTTAGGTGGTCTCACCATCTTTTCCTACATTTAATTGTAACTTTTTTTTTATTTTAAGTTGAATGTATTTAATTTTCTCTCACCGCTGGGGTCCCGAGATGGAGTCTCGGTCACTCCATGTGGGTTTCGTGGTGGACGAAACGGAACTTGGGTAGGCTTTTCTCCCGTTTCCCTCTGCCACAAACTTCGTTCCACCATTTCTCCTTACTCATCTCATCAATTTCCTTTCATTTCATTTATCCGCCGCTATTACGGTGCGTCAGGAGTAGTCGACCGGCACCCTTGTAGTTCAGACCTCTCTAAATATCGGGGATTCATCTCATCTCATCCCTCAACCGGACCCTGAGTTGGATACGAGTTGAGGATATTTATTTTTTTTATATTTAATTCTTGTCTTATTTCGTAATTTCTATTCTTATCCATTAATTAATAACCTAGCATTGCTCTCAGAAATTTCATTTCATAAAATAAAATCTGCGCACTTATATTACTTCACTCTGTATGCCATATATTTTAATTAACAATCGTTGCTACGGACACCATTGGAAGGCCGCTTATGTCAAAAGCATTGCCAAACAACTGATCTTCTACACTTCACGGACTAGGCAAATTGCCTGTTCCGTCTCACAGTTGTTCTGTCCATCTTTTCACTGGCCTTCCTACATTCCTTGAACCTCTTGGCTTATAGTTAAATGCTGCTTTTGGTAATCTTATTACATTTATTCTTTCTACATGTCTAAACAGTTTTTCTCTATATTCTTTGATTTTACCATTCAATGGATACATATATAACTCTGTTCTTACATCTTCAAACAACAGATAATAGTGGGTATCCTTCTGCTGAAGATGGAATCTGGTTTCCGAAAAGCCTACAGTTCTTAAACTTTTTATTTGAAAGTTAAACTAGTTCAGGACGATGGCAAAGGCCAGATACATATTTTAATGTTTTAATATGTAATAAAAGTAAGACATACTCCATAAACAGGCAAACTTTAGTTACTCTTATTTAATTTACACATAGATGTCAGCGATTGATAGGTGGTCGACCTAGCGGCTCAACAAGTCATCTACGTGGATAAATAAACTATTACTGAATTGGAAACGGCAGGTAAACTTTTGCACAGAAGTCTTTTTATTCCCTTTCAAAAAACGTTAAACTTAAAATATATAAAACTATTATTCTACCAGTTATATTATATGGATGCGAAACATGGACTCTTACTTTAAGGGAGGAAAGGAGATTACGAGTATTTGAGAATAAATTTCTTGGGAAAATTTTTGGACCAAAGAGAGATGAACAGACAGGTGAATGGAGAAAGACTTCATAACAGTGAACTACATGGTCTTTATAGGGAGCCATATATAATAACAGTTAAGTCTCGTAGACTGCGATGAGCAGGACATGTAAGTGGAATGAAAGACGTGCATCCAAGTTTCTTGTAGGAAAACCAAAGGGAAAACGCTCAGTTGGTAGACCAAGAATGAGGTGGGAGAATAATATCAATTATGATTTGAGGGAAGTAGATTATACAGGGAATGATTGGAAAAAATTAGCTCAGGATAGGGATGCATGGAGAGCTTATGTCCGCGCGGCCATGAACCAACGGGTTCGATAGTGCCAGTGTGTTAATTAGTATTTTTATTCAGGCTTGTGGTTCTTTTACGAGTCTGAAAATCTTCAAACTCGGGTTTTTATATAATTACCTCTCATTATACCTTTCTCCTCAATCTAATACTTAAATTTTATTTCAGGAGTTAATCTACCTGAACGAAAGAAAACAGCGCGACCTGCTTTTTTTTTATTTTGGAAGCTGAAGAACAAGTAGTGGATCGTGCTTGGTGTTATCGCTGTCCATACTGTGTTGACATCACATTCTCTTGAAGGTATTGTCTTCTTGTTATCTTAATTTTGAGACAACCTATGGCATGTGTGTTTGAATTAAGACTTTTTGGTTCTGATACGTTCCTTGTAGATTAGTGGGATCCCCCAGGTTGCGTTGCATGTGTTTTCCTTGAACTGAGTTCTCAAACTGCTTCAAAACCTCAAAATGTTGAACGTAGCTCTTCTTGAAATATTTACACACCCAGCAGGATATGTTAATGGAGCTAAGAGCTAGGAAATAACTAAGTTGGAGAATTTCTCAAACCTCCTTCCCCAACAAACTGACTTGGTTTATATCAAAGATTCAAATTAGCATGTGTTCACTAAGTTTACATACTTGACAATGATATGAACGTAGTTTATAAACTGTCAAATAATTTTGATTACTTTGCTTGTTTGTGAATCGATCTCACTGGTCTAGGAGTTTTGTTCCCAGCCTGTGATCCCTACTCAACCTTAATGAAATTCATGATACAATTCCGTTAGGTAATAGTCGTACAATTAAAATTGTATTATAAAATTGTTACCTAATAGTTCCGTATCCTCAACTATGAAAGTATTGCATTCAGGGTCAGCAGATAGAACCTTATCTCCTGCTCTTTCTGCTGAAGATGGGACTAGTCCTGAAAGGCCTACAGAGAATCAATAGTTTTAAAAGTTGAGGAGACGGACCTATTAGGTAACAGTTTTAGTAATAACAACAATTCTTCTTCTTCTTCTTCTTCTTCCTTCCAAGTATTAGGCCAAGGCCTGTTACGATCTTATATAAAATTTTCCCTACAGCGTTTCAGAGGACGGCCCAGTGATCTTCGTCGTCTTGGTATATAATTATAAACAGCTTTGGGGATTCGATTTGAACTCATTCTTTCAAGATGGTGTTTCCAATTTAACAATGTTTCCCCTCAGGGGTCCCCATCTAGGGGATATGTGGATGGCGACCACAAGGTGCCCAAGCTGAGCAAAACATTGCTTCCACTTGTGTTCAGCCCTTTACTTTTATCTTTAACCGATCTGGTATTTCTTCCTTTCTTCCACTTATACCAGACTCTTTTAACTTTACTATCTAACCTCTCTTGGTTAACTCTTGTTTTTTCGACCTCGACGCTATCAGGGCATCCGAGGGCTTTCCTTTCTTCCGTTTCTTCTTTCCTTTATTTTCTTTCCTTCTCTGGCCAGCAACCAATCGAATGGACTATTATTATGCTTTCAAGTCTTATACGAGAATTTCCAGGAAGGATCAACAATAATAATAATAATAATAATAATAATAATAATAATAATAATAATAATAATAGCTTTATTTTACCCGGCAGAGTTAAGGCCTTATCTACCACTCGACCAGGGTTTAAAAAAATACAAGAAATATTCTTACATATAAATTTCAATAAACATAAACGATTACATGTTATATATACAATACAATTATTATTTATAATGTATTTTGATTTACTCGAGATTAAACGAATTAAATATAGTATGTACTATACATAAAAAACGAGAAAAAATTATTAATGATATAGTATAAATTTAAATAAATAGAGAAAAAAATATTAGACAACAGGTAACTGTATAAGCGTGACTTAAAAGTGCCAAGTGTGCAGCAACCACTGATATCTTGAGGAAGGAAATTCCTAATTTTATATTATAATTTTAATTCTGAGGTCCTAGGTTTGCGAGTTCAAATCTGGCGACGTCGATGGATTATTTAAAAACTTCATGGCGCGAAAGGCTTAAGAATCCCTTAGCCTACTTGCAGCTGCTGGCCACACATCCACATGTGTTAATGTCAGAGTTGGAATATCATCTAATCATTGTAGCGGTGACATGTGTCGGGTCTCCCAGCTGTCATAATTGGTTTTATTAACCTGGAACAGCTACTTACTGAATCTACCCAAATTACGCACGATGCTGGGTGGGCACCGGTCACATACTAACCGAAATTTCACGATAAAAAAAATCGAAACAGCGTATGTCCCATAGCTCTGCACCAAGGCGTCATGCCATAAACCGCTCGGTTAAGGTGCAGAGACCGATGGATTTGAATGGAAAAATCCAAGAGATAAGCTCTACGGAACGGATTTAAAATCATGGTCCTGATCTGAAGACCCTTGGGCTCGTAAAATAACCTAAAGTTTAAATTATAATTTTTATCAATATTTAATGAACCTCTCACGTCCAAATAGTACTATAGTTACCTATTAGATGTTACGAGTACTTTGAGACGGTGAAATAACCAATTGACACTCGCTTATATCTGTGGAGAAATATTTATAACTATTTTAGCCCCGATTTAGTAACTCCTGCAAGGGAGGATCCTTGCACCATGTGGAGATGTATGATTATGGAGAAACAGGCTTTATAAATATGTTTTTCTTCTTTTATTGTACATTCTCACTTCATGAAAATTACACCTGCGTAGTTTCATAGCTATTCCTTCTTCTTTCCATTGTTCTTCCTTGTTTAAATGTATTAGTTCCTCTGGGTCTGTAGTTATACATTGTTTTAGGAATTTGTGTTATATCCATTCACCGTACATATTGTACTTTCTGGCTTCAATAAAAAAAAAGTCAGTCGCGCAGGAACTGCGTAAACTATCCGAATTCCTCAGTAAATCGAATTTATGGTCCTATTTTGTTGGTTTACGGAATATATTATTTTTGTTAATGAAATCGTTAAGTATCCAGTTACCTTTGAGGAAACAAAATTGACTGCAACTATAGTGATTTTTAAACATTTTGGCTTTCAGATGAACTTTCAATCTAAATGGTCCGATTTGGCTGATTTTTGGACAATATCGTTCTACTTTTATTTTAATTGTAGATCCCAAGATTCAGTGCTAAGAATACAAAAACTGTAGTCGCTACGGAGATTTTTAAATTTTCGATTCACGGGAGCCCCCATTGCCTACGGTTCGATTTCTCATGTTAATGAACTTAGCTTAATTTTTATAATTGATTTTTCTATGTGGATTTTGGTTCCAAAATATTTAATTCCGTCCGCTAAAGCATTAACGTATACATACGCATATATATATATATATATATATATATATATACAGGGTGGACCGCTCGAATGGACCTAATTTCAATTGCTTGTTACTGGCAAACGGTTGAAGATAGAAACTTAAAACAACGTTCATAGTACAGAAAAACTCACCAAGTTTCGAATCCTGTCGGTAGATGGCACAAAGATACGTTTCTCGTTCTTAGATTTAATTGTTTGTGAAAATGGCGACTCCGCAGATGAAAGCGCAAGCTGTTTTGTGGTATGCGGAGTTTAAATCAATCATTAGAGTTCAAAGGGAGTTCCGGCGTGTGTTTAACCGTGATGCTCCAACTGCTAGAAGCATAAAGAAGTGGCGTGATACATTATTAGCTACAGGATCTGTGTTGAAGAAGCATGGTGGTGGTCGCAGAGCATCCGATGAAATGGTAGCAAATGTTCAAGCCGCATTTGAGCGAAGCCCCCGGAAGTCATTAAGAAGAGCTTCGCGGGAACTTCAAATACCAAAATCGACATTACAACGGATTGTCCACAAACGCCTCAAACTGCACGCATATAAAGTGCAGTTAGTGCAACGTCTGGAGCCGAATGACATGCCGAAATGAGTGGAATTCGCCAATACGATGCTGGACCGTCTCGGCGCTGATCCTGACTTCATGACCAAGATTTTCTTCTCGGACGAAGCCACTTTCCATTTGTCAGGCAAGGTAAACCGGCATAATGTGCGGATCTGGGGATCGGAGAATCCTCACGCTATTCAAGAGCATGTTCGTGATAGTCCGAAGATGAATGTTTGGTGCAGTTTGTCACATAATAAGGTCATTGGACCGTTTTTCTTCGCCGAGAAAACTGTTCGTGGTACCACATATCTTGACATGCTGGAGCAGTTCTTCTTTCCACAAATTGAACAACTGCAGCCTAACATCGTTTTCCAGCAAGATGGTGCTCCTCCCCACTGGTCCAATGAAGTTCGTACGACTTTGGACAACATTTTCCCTGGCCGTTGGATTGGTAGGGGAGGACCAATCGCGTGGCCCCCGAGATCTCCCGATTTAACACCACTGGATTTCTTTCTCTGGGGCTATGTCAAAGATAAAGTTTACACCACCCCAGTCAAAGACCTTCGTGATCTTCGTGAGCGCATCATAGAGGCTATTGAGAACATTCCAGAAGACATACTCCAACGTACTTGGCAAGAAATTGTTCATCGCTTTGATATCGTCACAGTGACTGCTGGGGCTCATATAAAGATGTGGTGATCTGGATATCAAAACTTGGTGAGTTTTTCTGTAATATGAACGTTGTTTTAAGTTTCTATCTTCAACCGTTTGCCAGTAACAAGCAATTGAAATTAGGTCCATTCGAGCGGTCCACCCATATATGTATATATATATATATATATATATATATATATATAATGTGTGTGTGTGTGTGTGTTATATTGCAGATTTTCGCGGATATAAGTATGATAAAGAAAGTTTTCTTGGGTTTTCCGCGTCTTGGATTCAAGTTTGGCCTGTGGTCACTGATTCCGACGTTTCGACATGATCCACATGCCATTATCAAGGAATGATAGATAAGACTTACCGGTTTATGTATTACACAGTTAAACACATTTCTTGATAATAGCATGTGGGATTATGCCGAAACGTCGGAATCAATGGCCAGAGGCCAATATTGATTCCATGACGCGGAAAACCAAGAAAACTTTCTTATTCATGCTTATATCCACAAATATATACAATATAATATATAACACACACACACATATATATATAGGGGGGCACGCCGTAGCGTAGTGGTTAAGGCACTGAGCTACAAGCCGGAGGGTCGAGGGTTCAAGTCCCGTTGGGGTCAGGATTTTTAAACTGACCACAACTCTCTGGCGGCACTATGGCCCTGGGGTCGACTCAGCCTCTAACGGAAATGAGTACCAGACGCCTGTTCTGGGGCCAGAGGCCAATATTGATTCCATGACGCGGAAAACCAAGAAAACTTTCTTATTCATGCTTATATCCACAAATATATACAATATAATATATAACACACACACACATATATATATATAGGGGGCACGCCGTAGCGTAGTGGTTAAGGCACTGAGCTACAAGCCGGAGGGTCGAGGGTTCAAGTCCCGTTGGGGTCAGGATTTTTAAACTGACCCAAACCCTCTGGCGGCACTATGGCCCTGGGGTCGACTCAGCCTCTAACGGAAATGAGTACCAGACGCCTGTTCTGGGGGTAAAGGCGGCCGTCACGCAGGGCTGACAACCCGGCTGACATCAAGTGCCGATTATCTAGAAAAAGTGGGAGCCTTAACCTCCTACTACCCCAAGGGCCTCCTGAGGCCTGTTGTGGGATCACTTTACTTTACTTTACACATATATATGTAGTATATTTGTCGTGGTCATTTTGGGTCTCTAATGTGTAGGACCGAAGAAGTATTGTTAACGCACTGATAAACGCTTCGTATTTATGAGCAAAATCAATCAGTGGTGACAATATAATAATAATTTTAAGACATTTTATTTTTTGTTACATGTTTTATTGTAACCAAATCCATAAACTCGAAAAATAAACCAGAAGAAATGTAATAACTTCCAAAAATATAGCGACCAAATCATAAAACAAAAAGTAAAAAAAAATGTTTAAATTATTATATTGTCGCCATTGATTATAATATATTAATATATTAAATATTAATATATTTTAAGTATCATAAAATTTAATAATAACCAACGTGACTCACGCCGGTTTGAACTCAATTTAAAGTTCGAACATACCTATTATTTAAACTACTTTCATGGATACAGTTTTATTATCCATAGTTTATTCTTCTGCTGAAGTTTATGAGTAAGTTATTTTTTACTAGTAGAGCTTACCAGCCTCTAGCCAAACCCCTCTTCCTGGAGGGCAGGGAACTGGAATTTCGGAGTGTTCGTCTCCTAGAGAAGTTGCCTTCACTACGACTTTGGGGACTTCTCTTCTCCCCACGTAACCCTGTGGACGGGGCCCTACCCAGGTACTACCCACTGGGCGAGTGGGACCTGGAGCTCACAAAAGGGCAGGGGCGCCTACTCCCTGGAGTGGACCTCTATCAAGGGTTCCAAAACAAATAACAAAATACAAACCTAAAGGCACCCGAGATGTGGGCAGACCTAGAAAGAGATGGGCTGAAGTCGGAACGGGTCAACAGACCTAATCCATGAATGAAGATGCTGATGATGAGTTTATTCTTTCGGAATTCGCTAAAGAGAAGATCTAGTTAAACGAAAGAATAATTTCATAAGGCACAAAAAAGTATAGGGCTATTTCTAATGCATTTTAATTATAACAACACAATACAGAGAGATTGTAAAAACTGAGCCACGTGGATGCACACAACTGCATTTGTCAAAGAGATGATTATTATATGTATCAGTGAATGAAACTGTGTCATATTATTAAACATCGCTTCAGTGAACATTTGTTAAATTATGTAGGAGATTTAAATGCAAGAGACGTGTATAATTACGTTGGGCCTGTACATATATACAGAGTGTTAACAAATTCAACTACCTTTGTCCAGAGAAACTAAACTGACATTTCATAAAACGTTCGCGAGAACTGTAATAACATAATACAGCTGAAACATGGACACTAAACATAGAATATCAAGCGCCAACTCTCTTACTTTATAGTAGTAATAGGACTTTACTAGACTACAAGTAAGATATATACAATGTTATTTACAAATATGGGTCGCACGGGCAGTAAGCCGTACGTGCTGTTGACAGTCCGTTACAATAAAGTAATATTTGGTAATAGTATAAAGAAAAACAAAAAGAAAACAATAATATTACAATTACATAAAGAAAACACAATAATATTACAGTTACATAATAATACAATAACAATATACATTAATTAAGTTATGTAGAATTATTAAGAATTAATGGTATTGCATTAATTATAGGGAAGTAATACAGCACCTGAATTGGTAAATTGGATTACCCTCACAACCTGCGCCGCTCCCGCCTCTACTTCACTCAGCTCTTACTTACAGTGGGTTGACATTTCTAGATTCTGGCTTCGATTTTTGTGCCTTGCAGTTAAAAGTGGCAGATAATTGACACGGTCTTGGTAAAACACAACGCTTCTCTGGAAGAAATTTCAAGATAGGTTTCGGCATGCAGTGAATGATAGTTCCCTTGTCAGATAATTGAAAATAAAGGCCGAAACGTGTGTCATAAATTCGTATTGAAAGTTTCCTTTCTAAACTAGTTAGAAATGAATTTGATTATTTTTAATTATACAAGCAATAAAAGTTTCAAAACTTAATGAAATGATCGATAATTCAGAAAAAAACAATGGAATATGAAGAATAAAAAATATCATGAAATGTAACATTTCTATAAAGACAGGGTATTGTAAAATGTATATTATATCTTAGACTGAGTTGAGCAGGAATGTTTATACAATGAATAAAAATATAGGGATCCCAAAAATATTTTAAATAGTGTCATGTTTAGTATTAAAATATATGGGTAGACCAAAAGGATTGCAAAGGAAGCAAAAGCCCACACTGGGCAGTAAATCTGAGAAAGAAGAAGTCGAATAAATTCAACTGATGCACCTACATTCAGCAGATCTTTACACAAACAATCTGACATGGAAACTGTCAACCACTTCTTGCTGAAATCTTCCTTGAAATTTCCCCCAGAGAAGAATAGTGATATACCATAGCCGTGCCCAAAAAATCATCTGTCGCTTTAAACTTCAACGCACAGAAATCGAAGTCAGTATCTAGCAAAGACAACCCACTGTTTGGAGCAGATAAACTCCCTGTTTGAGTATGAGCGGAGTGAAACAAGGCGGGGGGGCGGCGCGGAGGCAAGTAGTGAGGGTTATCAAATATACCAAGATAGGAGTTGTATTACTTCTCTATAGTTAAATTAAAAATTTGGCGCTGAATTTTATTGCCTCGCCAGTTAAAATCAGGAGATATTTTTGGAGTCTGATTTGGTACATCAGAACGCTTCTCTGAAAAAAAATGAAGGTAGGTTTCGGCATGCAATGGTTGACACTTCCCTTGTCAGATAAAGCAATTATAATAAAAAATAAACCTGTCATGTAGTTTTTTAATATAATATGTTAGTTGTTTTTAGTCCTTTGAACTGGGTACTGTCCTAAAATATTTCAGAATAGGCTATACCAGTAACTAATTATTATTACCATTGAGTGGTACTCTTTCTTCATTCTGCCTGTTTTGGTATACTTGCAGTGTTAATTCTTTTGACGTGATCATTCACTGTCCTCCATTTCATATTGTATTTCAAAATATCTCTTACTTAAAGTTCTGTATTCTATTTCTTCTGATTTTCCAAGCTTATTTCTTGAAGACTTTCATTTCTGTTCCTTGAGTATTCTTCTTCTTTATCATCACAAACAGACTTGAACACACTATCGAAGGAAAAAATGTTGGAAGACCAAGCAGGATTTACCAGAGGGAAATCATGCATGGATCACATTTTTAGTCCTGAGACAGATAAAAGAAAAATCACATGCTAAGGGCCAGGAAATTCATTTGATATTTGTTGATTTAGAACAGGCCTATGACTCAGTGCCAATCAACCAACTTTGGGATGCAATGGTTGATGTTGGTATCGATATACCAACGATTTCACTTGTCCGACGGTTGTACCAGCAGTGTCAGGCTTCGGTTAAAGTGGGTAAGATGAAATCCTCTCCTTTCAGAACTACTAAAGGCCTGCGACAGGGCTGTAGTATGTCCCCTACTCTGTTCAAAATATACATCCAGCATATATTGGAGCAGTGGAATCGATATTGTGGAGGCATGGGAGTACCAGTCCAAGGTGGCACAGTACATTCCTTATTATTTGCAGACGATCAAGTGTTGATAGCTCAGAGTCGTGAGGATGTGAAATACATGATGAGAAAACTTCTAAATGCTTTTAAAATAGGAGGATTAAGAGTAAACATGGAAAAAACTGAATATCTTGTAGTAGGAGGAAGTGAACGAGATATATCCCTATCCCAAGAAATTATTAGAGCTGTTAAAAAATTTAAATATTTGGGATCACTTATTGATGAATCAGGGAGTTGTAAAGCTGAAGTAGATAGCAGGATAGTACAAGCAAGAAGAGCCATAACAATGTTGAATGGAGTACTGTGGAGAAGGACCATGTCAAACCACACGAAGAAGAGAATTTTGAAGTCTGTTGTGGAAAGCATAATAACTTATGGTGCTGAGGGATGGACTTTGGTAGAGGGACAAAAAACTAAGATCTTGGCAGTGGAGATGGATGGAATAAGACGCAGTGCCAGGGTGTCCAGGTTGGAAAGAAGAAGAAATGAAGAAGTGAGGCAGATGATGGATATGGAGGAGACAGTGGTGGAAAGGATCGAAAGACGAGCTCTTCAGTGGTATGGCCATGGCAGGAGAATGGAGGATGATAGGTGGCCCAAAACTCTTTTGGAATGGTCGCCTTCTGGTAGAAGGAAACGGGGCAGGCCAAGAACAACTTGGAGAGGAGAGATCCATAGATTGATGAACGACCGAGGTCTGGAGGAGGATGAATGGCGTGATCGGCAAGAATGGCGAATGGGAATACAGGGTAACCGCTGAAAAGTGGAGAGACCCTCAAAAGTAAAAAAAAAAAAGTAAGAGTATTCTT
Source organism: Diploptera punctata (assembly GCA_030220185.1). Taxonomy (NCBI): domain Eukaryota; kingdom Metazoa; phylum Arthropoda; class Insecta; order Blattodea; family Blaberidae; genus Diploptera; species Diploptera punctata. Next base: position 1,859,053 of record JASPKZ010003834.1, read on the forward strand.
CTTAAATCCATCTTTGGTACTTTCCATGTTTCGTCTCCATAAAACAATACGTGTTATTTAAGAAATTTTAAATATATACAACATCTTCCTGTGTCCAATATTAATTAAGTTTTGATTCTCTTCCTCCAGTCATCTCTATCCTTCCAGTCGCCTTCCTGCAGTCCCCTGTCCTTCATAAAATCCATAACCCCCTCTATCCATGTCTCTTTATGTCTTTTTCTTCTATTTGCAATCCGCTCCAAACACCTAACTGGCATTCTATCTTCATCCATCCCCTTAAAGTGTCCAAAATATTATGATTGTTTATTTATTTTTGACGAATTTTTTTGTGTATGTTTGAGTGGGTCCCTGGATGGTTTAGACTTTATATTCACAATTGGACTCTGTAGGTGGCGCTGCGATACGGTTATTATTCGTCTGGCTGAACTTTGCAAGAAATTTGTAGAAAGAGACAGCTGTGTTCGCCTCTCTCACTCGCAACAGTGTTGTCTGTTGTCGGATATTCTTCACCAGGTCTTAATAGGGGTAAGGGGAAAGACAAAAACTGACAACAGTGTGGGTTCATTTTTTGTAACTGGGCGAAAGCGGTTAAGGATCTACCCTTATATCTCCATCTCTCTCTTTTCCAAATTGAGCCAGATATATATATATATATATATATATATATATATATATGTGTGTGTGTGTGTGTGTGTGTGTGTGTGTGTGTGTGTGTGTCAGATGTGTGTCGCAATCTGCATTACCGACATATTCCGTACATAACAATGTGACGTCATTACGAACTTTTCTTGAGCCACAGCAGATGGCAGCGAGCAGTTTTCTTGCGAACTTATTTAATAAAATCTAATTACGTCTTAACCTTTTGACTGCCGAGTTTTCCTTTTGCCAGCTGGGCTGTGGGTGCCAGGTTTTTTAAATTTAAAGTACTACGCCATACTATATAATATAAACCTATATAAAGTATATTTAACTATCTACGTGCCATGGTAAATTTAATTTAAACTCACTATTTTACATTTATTTGAAGGTTAGGCGGTGTTGCTTCCACTTGTAAAGATCCCAGGTTCGAATTCAGCACGGTGACTTTATTGAAATTTGTTATCACTATCACTAAAACATTTATTCTACTGAATAATTTTGATGGTGTTATCACTGAACACTTATAATATTAAATATTGTTGAACATTTTTTGTGGTCCTGGGTTCGAATCAATTCCAGTCAAACAGCTGTTTTATGCCACGTGTTTCTTTTGGCGCGACACACCCACCACTGTCACTCACACTCTGTTCATTTAGGTCTACATCACTTGCTTTACTATTTACAGGCTTAGATTGTAATAATATTCTCTTAGAAATAGGATTACTATCACATTCGTCAAACGAATAACCATTTGATGAACTGTTACTGTCACTCTCATCTTCTGATAAAACTGTCACAATAAACTCGCGAATTGTATTTTCGTCAACTTCGAGACATGAATCACTGTATTCACAACACGACCTATCCCTTGCTCAGGTATCTTTTCAACTAAAAATAAAATAAATAAAGAGAAAATCCTGAAATTGCAATATTCCATAGCAAAAAAAAAAAAAAGGCCTTGAAACATGAATGTACACCCTCCTTTAGAAAACCGATTTACAACCAGCCTGTACCTTTATTCTGTAAGGGATGTGCAAAGTATTGCTAAGAAAGGATGTACAAACATAGAACGAACAATAATTTTAGTTTATTGAAGTAAAAATTTCGGGAAAAAAATATTTAAAGTAATAAGATTGAAAACCGGAGCCTGCCGGGCGTGGCGTACAGTTGTACACACACTTTCACCGGCGCACGCCGGGCATGGCGTTCAAAAGGTTAATTATTGAATTTATGGTAAAAAAGTAACATTTTTGTCGTCCGGCCATGATACGAGATTTGAACATTCGGGCATGACGTCTGTTGGGTCCGCAAGTATTGTAGACATGTTTTTTTTAAATTTAATTGTATATCTTGTTTCAATTTAATAAGCAAAAGTAAAAGAAGTGGAGTATATTTATGTCTGTGAATTTGCTAGTGCGTTTAATTAGCATGCAGTTTGTGAGAGCAGAATTAATTCATATGTGAGTTTATTGAACCAAAATCTGCACCTGTTTTATTCATCAATCACGATTTGAATTGTCAGGGCAGATGTTTCGCTTTAGTAACCCTCATAATAAGTCAACCAGGTCTACCTCTACCACCATCATCATTATCCGTGATTACAGCCCCAAGTGGCTTCGGCATAATAAACTATTTTCCTTTTTCTTCTTTGTCCGCGTCGGTTTCACTTAGGCCAACCTAGTACTTCTATCGGATTCTACCCGTGCACATTTTTGTACCATCCTGTTTTCTCTTCAAATTTAATTTGTCATTGAGTGAGAAGTGATACATTTAATATTAAATATCGAATATTAGCTTTGCTTGCTAGAAATGTAATGTGTTGATTTCCAGTTTTAAAGTGCTCTTATTTCAATATTTTGATTATTTAGTTCTCTGATTAGTTCTTCTTCTTTTGTGTGTATTTAACAATAAGATACAGCGGAAAGAACATGTAGAAATAATGGAAGAAAGTAGATTACCAAATAAAATCTTCCATTATTTTCCAAGAGGAAGAAGAGATGTCGGACGTCCTCGGAAGAGATGGTCTTAGTTCTATTAGTGAAGACGGAACAGGCAACTCTTGCCTAAACCAGGAAGTGATGAAGAAGAAGTTCTCTTATTTAAGAGACCGCTAGATGGCGTTAGTGAAACAAAAGTTTACTACTACCTGGCGCACGGGAATCGTATTTGCATAAGGGGGAAAAAAAAAACCAATGTTTAAATCGTGATGCCTAATATCTTAAATCATTAAAGCACAGGTGTACAGAACCAGAGATACTGGGTTCAAATCCCGATTTAGGCATATATTTATCTTCAAACTTAATTTCTCATTGAGTGAGAAGTGATAGATTTAATATTAAATATCGAATATTAGCTTCCCCTCAGGGGGTCCTCATCTAGGGGATATGTGGATGGCGACCACAAGGTTCCCCAGCTGTGCAAAACATTTCTTCCACTTACTTGTGTTTTGCACTCTTTTAACTTTACTATCTAACCTGTCTTGGTTAACTCTTGTTTTTTCGACCCCGACTCTATTAGGGCAACCGAGGGCTAGGGAGTCCTTCCTTTCTTCCATTTCTTCTTACCTTTATTTTCTTTTCTTCTCCAGAAAAGCCTGACCAGAGGCTATAAGATGGCAGCCCCATCACTGGTCTTGCCTTCCTTTGGCCAGCAACCAATCGAAGGGACTATTATTATGCTTTCAAGTCTTATACGAGAATTTCCCATAAGGGAAAATTTTCTATAGGATCGTAACAGGCCTCGGCCCAATACTTGAGAGGAAGAAGAATATTAGCTTTACTTGCTAGACACAGAATGTGTTAATTTCCATTTTAAAGTGATCTTATTTAAGAGACCGCTAGATGGCGTTAGTGTAACAAAACGTCACTGCTGCCTGGAGAACGGGAATCGTATTAGTATAAGGGAAAAACATATGTTTAAATTGTGATGCCTAATAGCTTAAATCATTAAAGCACTGGTGTACAGAATGAGAGATATTGGGTTCAAATCCTGATTTAGGCATACATTTTTTCTTCAAATTTAATTTGTCATTGAGTGAGAAGTGATAACTTTAATATTAAATATCGAATATTAGCTTTACTTGCTAGAGATTTAATGTGTTAATTTCCATTTTAAAGTGCTCTTATTAAGAGACCGCTAGATGGCGTTAGTGTAACAAAACGTCACTGCTGCCTGGAGCACGGGAATCGTATTAGTATAAGGAAGAAACTTATGTTTAAATTGTGATGCCTAATAGCTTAAATCATTAAAGCACTGGTGTACAGAATGAGAGATATTGGGTTCAAATCCTGATTTAGGCATACATTTTTTCTTCAAATTTAATTTGTCATTGAGTGAGAAGTGATAACTTTAATATTAAATATCGAATATTAGCTTTACTTGCTAGAGATTTAATGTGTTAATTTCCATTTTAAAGTGCTCTTATTTAAGAGACCGCTAGATGGCGTTAGTGTAACAAAACGTCACTGCTGCCTGGAGCACGGGAATCGTATTAGTATAAGGAAGAAACTTATGTTTAAATTGTGATGCCTAATAGCTTAAATCATTAAAGCACTGGTGTACAGAATGAGAGATATTGGGTTCAAATCCTGATTTAGGCATACATTTTTTCTTCAAATTTAATTTGTCATTGAGTGAGAAGTGATAACTTTAATATTAAATATCGAATATTAGCTTTACTTGCTAGAGATTTAATGTGTTAATTTCCATTTTAAAGTGTTCTTATTTAAGAGCTAGATTGCGTTAATGGAACAAACGTCCACTGCTACACAGCGCACGGGAATCATATTAGTATAAGAGAAAACCTATGTTATGCCTAATAGCTTAAATCGTTAGAGCACTGGTGTACAGACCCAGGGATATTGGGTTCAAATCCCGATTTAGGCATATACGTTTCTCATCATCATCCAGGGATTAACCCTGTTGGCTCGTTCCGTTCCATGAAAGCTAGAATTGTTAAAATTGTTCAGACCATCTTCTGTTTGGGCGTCCAACATTTCTCCTTCCGTGCGGTTTATAATTTAGCAATAATTTTGGAAAACTTTCTTCTAGCATTCTATCAATATGTTTTTCCAGTTGTTCCTATATTTAATTATTCGGTCTGTAAGTTTGAAAATATTTAGTTCCTTTCTTAATCTTCATACCTTTCCTTATCCAGCAGAGTATATCCTGCTATATTTATTAAAAATCTCATCTCAGCTGCTTCCAATCTTTGTTCTTGTCTTTTAGTGATCGTCCAACATTCTGATCCATACATCAATACAGGAACAGCCATTACTTTATAACATTTCATTTTTGTTTCTTTTCTTGCGTTTTAAAGGTTCTTTTAATGGTGCCACACATTAGATTAAATTTATTTAATAAGAAATATATAAATCGTGATTATTTCTTACCTCATACTTCTATATTCCTTTAAAAACAGCACTGCAGTATCGGCGACTCCTTGTCACCATCGTCAGCTGTTTTCACGATTGTCAATTTTTACTTTTGTTGATAATTATCCAAACTGATATCTGAAGTTCTTCTTAAGGAATTATTTTCTAAACTGCCATCTGGTGTTCTTTTTAATGAATCATTTTCTAAACAGATGGCAGTTTAGAAAATAATTCCTTAAGAAGAACTTCAGATGGCAGTTTGGATAATTATCAACAAAAGTAAAAATTGACAATCATGAAAACAGCTGACGATGGTGACAAGGAGTCGCCGATACTCCAGTGCTGTATTTAAAGGAATATGAGGTAAGAAATAATCACTATTTATTTAATTCTTATGAATTGAACCTCATAATGTTAAAAATTCCCAAATTTAATATATACAATTAAATTTATTTGTTTATTTTTTCTCATCAAATTGAATTTGCCATTGAATGAGAAGTGATAAATTTAATAGTAAATATCCATCCTATTCTGTCTATTGTATTTTCCCTACTACGTATTTCTCTTCCAATTCTTCCCTTTTTTCTTATTTACATACTTTTTTGTGTTTATTTTCCTGTGAAATACGCCATACATGTTTAAACCACTTCAATTATTTCTATTAATAAAGATGAAATGTTAACCCGAATGGGTATTATTCTTTGGTATAATCGGAAATCGATTTTGTTCTTTCACGGCCTCAGTGATATGATATTGCCCGCACAATTCAACACACACATTCGTCATTCGGGGGTATGGAAGTCTTGTTCTTGCATATTTTGTGGTGGAAGCCGTGTATGATGTGCCTCTGCTCCTAATTCTCTTTGCGGTCGATCATTGCAGTCGTCCCATAGAAGTCGATGTCTATCCCCGCTCTTTTCATTATTCTCCGTTCTGTTCAATGAATCTTAATTAGTGCCTTCAACATACAAAAAAATCCGTTTAATACGGAACTGGTAATTTATTCTTTATGCACAAATGTGCGCATTTCTAATTATTATTAATTAGTGCCTTCTCTTATTCTATCGTATCTTAACAATAATTATAGTACATTTCCATTAACATTAATGATGTCGAATCAAATAAAGTTATTAGTAAAATTTGAATCATTAGTAACAATTTCCCATTCAATGAAGTGAATTAATTAATTAATTAATTTATAATAATAAATTCTAACAAACGAAATGTCAACTGTTGCATGCCGGAACCTACCTTGAAATTTCTCCCAGAGAAGCATTGTGATGTATCAAGACCGTGTCAAACAAATATCTGCCGCTTTTAACTGCAAGACACTAAAATCCAGTGTCAAATCTCTCATTTAAACTATAGGCAAGTAATACAAGCCCTGAATTGGTAGATTGGATAACCTTCACTACCTGCTGTCCGAGCCGCGATCCACATCACTCCTCTCTTACACAAGTAGGGACATCTATCTGCTCTGTTACCATTGTTGGATTCTGGATTCGATTTCTATACCTTGCAGTTAAAAGCGGCATATAATATTTTTAATACGGTCGTAGTACATCAGAACGCTTCTCTGGGAGAAATGTCAAGGTAGGTTTTGGTATGCAATGATTGAAAGTTATCTTGTAATAGTTTTAATTTCTATTAATTAGAATTAAAATATTTATTGTTTTCTCTTTCCTATATTTTGCTTCGCCAATTCTGATTTAGCTAAGTCACCAGTCACTCCGTCCAACCATATTTGCATTGATCTTCCAGATCTTCTCTACCCTAAAGCTTCGCTGAAATGAAGTTTTCTTCTTCGTTTCCCGGTCTGCCTGAACCAATTGGACTAGCAATTCAGTAAAGTTGAATGCAGGCTTTCACGGTCGGTAATCATAATGTTGAGTGATTCCGGGTTATGTGGCCGTGGTCCATAGTTGGTGTTGATACCAGACGTTTCGCCCTCAACTGCGGAGGGCATCTTCAGTGGCGAGTGCTTCTAGGCGTGTTTTCCTGGTCGGAAGATCTACTTAGAGTGAGCGCTGTGTGGGTTGTCCCTAGGGACAACCAAGGAGACGACCATTAGTCAATCAGACAAGAGCCACCCTGACTCACCAATGGTCCTCTCCTTGTTGTCCCTAGGGACACAACGTCTGCAGCGCTCACTCTAAGTAGATCTTCCGACCAGGAAACACGCCTAGAAGCACTCGCCACTGAAGATGCCCTCCGCAGTTGAGGGCGAAACGTCTGGTATCAACACCAACTATGGACCACGGCCACATAACCCGGAATCACTCAACATTATAATTCAGTAAAGTGTCACGCAGTAAAGTAACGAATTATTCAGCAAGTAGAATTTATGCTGGATTTTGCCAATTTAATATATATATATATATATATATATATATATATATATATATAGTGGTTATGCGTTTCGCTTCTGGTTCCGAAGGTCGCGGGATCAAATCCGGCCGGGGTCAATGGATTTTTAGGACGGAAAAATCCAAGAAGCAAGTCCTCCGGAAGGGACTTTTAGCCATGTATCCAGAGTATGACGATTTTCAGGTTAGTAAAAGATCCTTAAGCCTGAATAAAGAGGCATCTAAGCAAAATTTACCGAATCAACGTCCTAGTAATACCTTAGTTGCCTGTTAGATGATTAATTGGGTCGATGTGTTGACTGCATGCCATCCATTACATCTACGAGTAAATGACGTAATTAAAAAATTAACTTGGTGTAGAACTCCTTACAATGGAGAGGCTATCGCTCAACAATGGGTTACGCTATTATATATATATAATATATATATATATATATGAAAAGAAAATTAATGCTTGAGTCGGGATTTGAACCCGAGTCTCTAAACTCTGTACGTTTAACGCTCTAACCATCTGAGCCACTCAAGTATTCCAACACAAACATACATTTCTTCTTATATATGTAGTATTCTCAATTCACACAAGAAGTAGCGGGAAGTCGTTACCTGTTATAGTGGCCGCTAGATGTCAGTTGGAACGACTTCCCGCTACTTCTTGCGTGAATTTAGAATGCTACATATATAAGAAAAATGTATGTTTGTGTTGGAATACTTCAGCAGTTCAGTTGGTTAGAGCGCTAAATGTACAGAGTTTAGAGACTCGGATTCAAATCCCGACTCAAGCATTCATTTTTCTTCTCAAATCATTTTTCCTTCATTGCCAAATGTCAAATATATATATATATATATATATATATATATAGGCCCTATATAGGTGTGAGCTATTTGTGGTATATTAAATAGAACATTGAATAATAAAGCCCATAAACAAACAAAATTAAATTTTATAAAACATTGGCTGTCCCTGTCCTTTTGTATGGGAGTGAATCTTGGATTACCACTACCAAACAAGAAAGTAAAATCCAAGCAGCCGAGATGAAATTTTTAAGAAGAGTAAAAGGCTGCTCTAGAATGGACCAGACAAGAAACGAGTATATCCGTGAAGAACTGCAGATCTATTCCATAAAAGAAAATATATTTAACAAGATACAGTGGAAAGAACATGTAGAAAGAATGGAAGAAAGTAGATTACTAAATAAGATATTCCATTATTTTCCAAGAGGAAGAAGAGATGTCGGACGTCCTCGGAAGAGATGGTCTTCTAGTAGTGAAGATGGAACAGGCATCTCTTGTCTTAACCAGGACGTGTGTGTCTGTTAATTAAATCATATGTACCATACCATATTTTTAGGATACATTGCGAGAAGACAAATATTGCACCTAATAGAGAGTTGGAAATATTCCCATTAAAATTTCAGCTTATGGCCATGTTAATGGTTTAATTTTGCTGTTTGACAAAGTAAATATTACTTTTCTTTTTTGATATGTTACATGTGAGTTTTCCTGGTTAACGAACTCTGTATTTATTTTCTTAATTTATTTGTATACTTTCAAAATGTTTTCCTTTTTTCCAAGTGTTATCCTTTTTCTAGTCTTTTTTCCCTCCAGTCCATCCGAGGCTTGTTGTGAGAATTAAAAGCAATTCTAAAGTACAACCCGACAGGTTGCTAGCCCGAAGGAGTAAAGTGATGGGTTTCGAACCATGCAGCATTTACTCTGAAAGAGATATTTTGGGTTACATTGTCAGTACTCGGTCCCTAGAGCCTCATCAGTTATAAGCAGGTTGCACCCACGGGCAGGTTGAGGTTAGGTTTTGTATAGGAGAGGTTTTAGAATGCACTTCACTATCCCATGCAACCTTCTGGGCCGTCCAGGAACGCTGGATACAAAATTCATCATTGAGATCGTAAACAGGCCTATAGGCCTAAGACTTGGTTGGATGAAGAAGAAGATTTGTTCGTATACGCCAAGTTTGGTTCCATATTGCGACCTTTAGAGCGTTGACGTAAGCATACTTGCGTCCGCGCGTATAAGATTATATACGTATTCCTAGGAACATGTCCCTATGTTTAAACCCCTGAAAGAGTTCCACGTTAATAGGGTATTAAAGAGGATAGTAGAAACTTCTTCTAACTAATCCAGAACGAAACCGCAACTAATAGGACGTAGGAGTACAACATTGACCATGATTGTAGGTATGTAAATTATACAGAAGATAATCGGAAAACATCAGCTCGCGATAGTGAGATATGAAGAATTTGTCTGGCCGGCCATGAACCTTCGGGTTTGATAGTGCCAGTGAGTATATATAATAGTTATTTTCTTCCTCGTGATAGATAATCACATCAAATGTTATAAATAATAATATAATACCCTTTTTATCCGCCTTCCTCAATTACAATTGATTTCTATTAAAAAACATCGTTAAATTACACTGGTCAACATGATTTTTGTCTCATGAGCACCAATAGTTTTACTTAATGTAGTTTTTTTATCGTGTTTTCAAATATGTATTCGGAATTTCTCCATCACCCACAGTTTTTTTTTATTTCAATTTCAATTAATGGATTTAAAAACATATTTTTTAATAAACCTGTTTTCGTCAATTTGTCCATTGTAAAATAAAATCAACCGAGCTAACTTAGGAGATTTCAGCTATGGAAAAGAGATATCAAGGCAAATGGAATCCTAATATGCTGGCCGATTATTGTTGGACCATCAAGAGGGATGCTCCACAGGCGAAATATAGCAGAAAATCGTCATTTCTTACTTTCTAGATGAGTCCGAATGTTCGAATATTGTGTAGTTACGAATGTAGAAAATATTAAAGGTAAAGGTAAAGTGATACCACTACAGGCCTCAGGAGGCCCTTGGGGTAGTAGGAGGTTAAGACTCCCACTTTTTCTTGACAATCGGCACTTGATGTTAGCCGGGTTGTCAGCCCTGCGTGACGGCCGCCTTTACCCCAGAACAAGCGTCCGGTACTCATTTCAGTTAGAGGCTGAGTCGACCCCAGGGCCATAGTGCCGCCAGAAGGTTTGGGTCAGTTTAAAAAATCCTGACCCCACCGGGACTCGAACCCTCGACCTTCCGGCTTGTAGCGCAGTGTCTTAACCACTACGCTACGGCGTGCCCCAGAAAATATTAAAATGTTTGAAATTATAAATTCCTGTCTCTCGGAAACCTTGCGTGATGGAGAAAAACCGATATCATATTTGAATTTAGGAGGAAAAAGTACTATCAGAATCACATATTGTTCTTTCTGAGACAAAAAAAACCTCTCTTTTGTTGCTCAGTGTTATTAAATCATGAAGGCCTTTCAAAAAAACGAGTTTTATCTTCGGCTATGCTAATTGGTACTGTTGTCGGCGTATAACTAAGATAGGCCTAATAGATTTAGTTGTTCAGGTTAATCCGATATTGACGAGCTCGAGCTTAAGTTTCGTGATTTCCGTAGGCTTAGTTTGTTTCAGAAAAATAAAAGTTATTATATTATTATTTATAACATTTAAATACATAACTACAATTAGATGACAACAATTAATATTAAAAATATATATAGTCATATATAAGGAAGAAAAATAGCATAAATATTTATGCTGGAATGCCTGAGTGTCCGCAGTTGGGAGCGCGCTAGCGTATATAGTTAGAAGTCTCGGGTTCAAATCCCGGTTCAGACGTTTATTTTTCTTTGTATGTCACACACACACACACGCACACACACACAAACATATATATATATATATATTTATTTATTTATTTATTTATTTATTTTATGTGTGTATGTGTCTGTATGTAGACCCTATGTGTGTTATTTGACTCTCTAGCAGTGTAATTTTTTCAGAACCAAACTAGGCATATAACAATCAATTACGAAACGTATCGAGTTCGAATACAAGCTACATCGGATCTAGTGGCACCAATTTTGGGTTTTCACAATGAAACTCGATGTATGTCATTAAAACAAAACAAGAAATGTACTCTCAAAAATATCAGCAAATTCGGACCATTAGAAGTTTGGGTTTATCTGAAAGCCATAATTTAATAGTCTCTGTAGCGACCGCCATGTTTGATTCTCGCAACGACACTACAATAATTTAATTTAAAAGTATGTTTTCTGTAAAACTGCAAAATTAGACCATAAATTCGACTTGCTGAAGAATTAGCTTAGTTTATGCAATTCCTACGTGACGGACTTTGTTTAAAGTTATTTATTATCCTGGACTCTTGATTTGTGTATTAGCATTGAGTGTTTATAATAAGTTTGTTATCAGATAACGGAATTAGATTGTAGAATAAAACTGTTGGGCTGAGTTTTGCTGAATATATATATCATAACTTTAAGATAGCTGGGATATTAATGAAATTTCCTGAAAGATTTTGCCACTGTGCGTACCGAACAGAAATTAAGTTTTCCTATCTCCATTCAATGACATAAATCTCAAAGCCAATTTAAGCAATTTGTTCGTAAGACGTGCACGTAATTAAATTATAGCCCAAGACAGTTCTCAGAAAATATCTTCCATGTTTTCACAAGAATAATTCCTTATTTTTGTAGCTCATTATATAAGAAGACAGTTTGTAAATTTGACAGCAAATCTTCGATCCTAATTATAATCTTCGTTTACACACAGTGGCATAAGAATCAGCCGTCTGAAGCCCTTCTCCCATCCCATATTATTTATATATTCTTTACAAAGATGTAAGTTTCAAATTATCAATACAGAAAAGCCAGTCAGTTGAAACTGCGTGAAATAAATGGATTACTCTCTAAGTAGAATGTATAGTACGATTTTGTTAGTTTACGGAATATATATCTATTTCTTTAATTAAATCGTATGTGTAGAATGTCGTTCAAATGCCGCTCTAGAGACATTTATAAATTTCAGCTTTCAAGTAAACTTCCACTCATAATGGCCAGATTTACCAGACGTTTTAATAATATATTTCTCATTTATTTAAATGGCATGTACGGAATTGTGTTTAAAAAAATAGAAAAATTGTGGCCGCTAGAGCTATTTTTATATTTTGGCTTCAGTAGTACGAGGTAATAACAATAATAATGGATCGTTACCTCTGTCAAATATTCAATTTATTTAAGTCGACGTTTCAATTCCGTGTGTGAGATAGTTTTCAGAACATTTGACATTACATTTTGTTTGGTTGTTTATACTAATAGTTACCATTACCAAGGCAATTTTGTGTGTGTATTTTTTTTTACAAATTTAAATTAACAAATTTTAAATTCCAATTTATATTTACACATTTTTTGCGCGGTAGTGCGTTTTGTCTTACTTACAGCGACCATTATTGAAAGTTCAACTTCCTACATTTCGGTAGACCCAACCTAAATAACTATACTGTAATATTTACCATTAATTATTAACAATTATATATAAATTAATTAGTGTATAATGCTATTGTGTTATTATTTAATTGTAATATTAATGTGTTTTCTTTATGAAATTGTAATGTTATTGTTTTTTTAGTGTATAATGCTATTGTGTTATTACTTAATTGTAATACGAGTATTATTGTGTTTTCTTTATGTAATTGTAATGTTAATGTTTTTAGTGTATAATGCTATTGTGTTATTATTTAATTGTAATATTATTATTGTGTTTTCTTTATGTAATTGTAATGTTATTGCTGTTTTTGTTGTTCATTTTTCTTTACACTAGTACCAATTATTACTTTATTGTAACGGACTGTCAACAGCACGTCCGGCTTACTGCCCGTGCGACCCATATTGTAAATTATATTGTAAATATCTTACTTTTTGTCTAATAAAGTCCTACTACTACTACTACATTTACACCCACGTGCGGGAAGTAAAAACACTGCCCTCTATATATACTACATATAATGTATATACAACACATATCCAAAAGGTAGTGTTAATATACATTATACGAAACAAATCATTGCATTTTAAATGAACTAAACTTTATTTGAAACAATATAAAACAATAAATACCTATTTGCCGCCATTTTATAACTGATTGGTGTTACGGCCTCTTGTTATCTCAACTAATAAACATTGTCCACACTGTTAACGTTAGTCAGTTGTTTGTAATGAACGCACATATTTCCAACAAATATATTATTTTACTGCTATTTATTATTTTGAAAACACCAAAAAGTAATGTACAACGCATATTTGTGAAATGTTTACAGAATCTCGTAAATTAAAAACCTCGTTATCGCTCAGGTTTTAAACATTTTCCTCGATTCTGTAAATACCACTCCCCAACCTCGCATCGTAATTTATTATTAACAAGGAATCATATGTTTCACACCATTCACTTAAATCTTTTTCATTATACAATGCTTTATTTATTTATTTTTGAGATGGTAACTATGTAGTATAAACAAAATGTAATGTCAAATGTCTTGAAAATGATCTCGCACAAGGAGATTGAAACGTCGACTTGGATAAATTGAATATTTGACTGAGATAACGATTAATTAATGTTATTATTAACTAATCTCAAGTAATAATATTTATAAAAAACATATTAAATATTTTCGCTTCAGGTTAGCCCGATTTTGAAGAGCACGAGCTTAATTTCCTTAATTGATTGCTATATGCCTAGTTTGTTTGCGGAAATAAATAAATACATTATCATTTACCTGTCCACAGCTATGGTCTCGAGGTAGCGTGCTGCCTTGTCATGCAGCGGCCCAGGTTTAATTCCCGGTCGGGACAGGCTCCTGAGTGAGGTTTTTTTTTCGGGGTTTTTCCTCACCTGTAAGACAAATGTCAGGAAAACTTTAAGGCCCAAACGGTCCCCGAAATCATATGGCCATCGCAATCATCATCATTCATATTCATCTTAAATTAGGCTTAGGATTAGGGACTCTCCTGGCGCACCACTATCATCATCATCCATCATATCATCGGGACAACGTAACCCCGCCTTCCAAGCGCCCCAACCTCAGAAGTGGGTTACAAATACGCCATGTCAGGAGAGAAACCAGGAATGTCGAAAGACAACCTGGGGCATTTGCAAAAAAAATACATTATCATTTACCTGTCCACCGCTGTGGTCTCGAGGTAGCGTGCTGCCTTGTCACGCAGAGGGTCCGGGTTCGATTCCCGGTCGGGACAGGCACCTGGGTGAGGTTTTTTTCGGGGTTTTTCCTCACCTGTAACACAAATGTTTGGAAGCTTAGGACCCAACGGTCCCCGAAAAAACATCCGGCCATCATCAATATCCTTATGATTATCATCATCCATTACCGGTGTGGAAAGCACCTATAATTCTCCAGTAAACCTGCAAACCATAGCATGAAAATTCTATGATTGCAGTGAAAGACCTGCCCTTGGGCAGAATTACTATGGATGGATGGATGGATGGATGGATCATTTACCTCTCATATTATTGGTACTCTTACGTGTCCCATGGGGCTCGGGCTTTGCAGTGGCAAGTCAGGTCGGGAGAGAAATTTTAACTTCAGATCACACACTTCCTTATATGACCATACAATGGCATGGAGGGACTCCCTGAATGAGTGATCAGCTCAATCTAGAGCATCTTCTGTGACAACACGAATATTTAAGACGAAATAAGCCATTTGCTTACACATCCATATTTAAAGTAATAATAATTGTGAAACAATACCTGATATATCAGTCGTCCTCAATAATTTGCAGTGTTTTTTTATTGGAGGCCTTTCGATAACTTAAGTACCATCTTCTGCTTTCATTTTGGTACTGACTGTTGTTGGTAATTATTTTGCACAGAGGGTTTATGCTGGGTATGTTCTCGTTCAGCAGGTGTTTATTTGTGGTTTCCTTGATGATTTCTAATTAATCGAAAATCAACGTTCTCGAAGAAATTATCAAGGAAACCACAAATAAACACCTGCTGAATGAGAACATACCCAGCAATAGAAACCCTCTGTACAAAACAATTACCAACAACAGTCAGCCAAAATGAAAGCAGAAGATGATACATAAATTATCGAAAGGCCTCCTATAAAACAACACTGCAAATTATTGAGGACGACTGAGATGTCAGGTACTGTTTTACAATTATTAAAACTTTAATACAGTGACCTCAACGGAGTTTCGTAATGCATTTTAGAAATCTTGATACATTCATATTTAACTTACCAGATATGATAACGATGATCATGATGTCAGGGACGTTTAGGCATTAACGTTTCCTGATTTTTGTCTTACAGGTGAGAAAAAAACGAAACATTAATTACACTTAAAACCTGTCCCGACCGGGAATCGAACCCGAGCCCGGTGCGTAAGAGGCAGCGAGGGTACCTCGATACCACAGCGGTTGACTACAAGTAATGTAACTAACCCACAGGCAGTATCGAACCCAGACGTTCATGGCCACACGGACATAAGCTCTCCATACATCCCTGTCCTGAGGTAAAGCTTTCCAATTATCCCCTGTATAATTTTTCTCCATCCAATCATTATTAATGCTATTCTCCCACCTCGTTCTTGGCTTACCTATTTGACGTTTTCTCTCAGAATTTCCTAAAATAATTTTCAATACCCACTCTTTCATTCTCCGTTGTTTCCATACGTCTTGCCCATCAACGCCATAAGTAATCAAACTTTTAAAATATATTTTAATTATAAACTTAGAAAATACAGTTTTATCTAATTTATTTAATTTAATGAGACAAAAGAGTTGTAGAGAAAGAGAGAGAGAAATAGAGAGAGAAATATATATATATATATATATATATAAAAATAGAGAGAGAGAGAGAGAGAGAAAGAGAGAGAGAGAGAGAGAGAGAGAGAGAGAGAGAGAGAGAGAGAGAGAGAGCTTATTGTTATTTTCCAGTATTTTTAAGATCTAAATTCCTTCTGAATATTACTGCATTTATTGATAAATTTGATCATGTACGTTTATGCTTCATACACGGAACATCTATTGGATATTTTATGATAAAATCTGACGTGACTTGTCTGGGAAGGTACCAGATGTTACCCGTTATCCTGCCTGATCTGAGACAACTTCTGGAATATTGAAAAATAAGATACTTTACTGAAGCGTTATTTAGCACTCACGTGGCAAGATGACATAAAGACTCGATTCACAAGATGTAGAGGCAATTTAGTTGGTTCGATGTAAATATGTAGACTGTGGCAGTCGGATTATTGTTAAGATTACTATATCCAATGTCGCTTTAAATCTATTTCATATTTGGAAATTCCTAGATTTCCCCCGTCCTTTCTCTCTGTCTGTCTGTCTGTCTGTCTCTCTCTCTCTCTCTCTCTCATATATATATATATATATATATATATATATATATATATATATATATATATATATGACATGATAAGAAAAATAAATGTCTGGACGGGATTTAAACCCGGACCTTTGGGTTGGTACCCCAGTGTACTATCCATTACACCACCGGACATAACCCAATACAAACATTTATCTTTCTATATATATATATATATATATATATATATATAAATGTATATATGAAAAGAAAAATGAATGCTTGAGTCGGGATTTGAACCCGAGTCTCTAAACTCTGTACGTTTAGCGCTCTAACGACCTGAGCTACTCAAGTATTCCAGGCCTTATCATGGCTACGTCTAAATGACAGAAGAACTTTAGATTCACATGACTTACTATTCCAAATTCTGCACACATATTTACCAAGTTATTTAACAACACGTTTTCAAAATTTATCGGCTCATCACAATTTAGGAACAAGATCACAGAGATTCTTCTTTACTTTTGATACCACAGCACAGGACATGTCTATACTCTGAATCTTACACAATATCTATGACTAGAGCATGGAACTCACTTACCAGTCATGGCAGGGACTGTCAATCGCTATCATTATTTAAATCCAAATTAACTGATATCTTAAGTTCGACACAATGAAAACATTAACTGTATAACAACTATATAGATCATTCCAGGGACTGTCAATCGCTATCATTATTTAAATCCAAATTAACTGATATCTTAAGTTCGACACAATGAAAACATTAACTGTATAACAACTATATAGAGCATTCCATTAATAATCATCTAGGAAGCTACTTACTTTATTTTATATCATTTTAATTTTATTATATTCTATGTTTTTGTTAGTATTAGCTAGTATTAGATCACATCATCATTGTATTTTGTTTAGTCTGTATTTTAATAATATATTAAAATTGTCATATGCATGTAATTTTTGTATAATTCTACTATCCGCTGGTTGAAGGGAAGAGAAGGCCTTATGGTCTTAACTCTGCCAGCTAAAATAAAACATTATTATTATTGTTATTATTATTTTTATTATTATTATTATTAGATTATACAGGGAATGATTGGAAAACATTAGCTCAGGATAGGGATGTATGGAGAGCTTATGTCCGCGCGGCCATGAACCTTCGGGTTCGATAGTGCCAGTGAGTAAGTAAGTATTATTATTATTATTATTATTATTATTATTATTATTATTTATTATGAATGCAATCGATAGCGAAAAAAAACGGACCTACCTTTGTGAAGTCTCAATGATCTTGCGTGGATTTTTTTCCCAATGCCATTAAGTTATCTTTCATGACATTTAGAGCCTTCTCCTCTGGCATTGGCGGAATTGTAATCCATTTCTGAGGTTGGGGCATCTGGAAGGAGGAGTTACGTTACCTCGACGATATGATGGATGATAAATGATAATGAAATGCCAGAAGAGTTCTTATCATCATCATCATCATCATCATCATCAACAACAACAACAAAGATTAAGCCCAATGGCCTGTTCCGATATCATTATAGGTCGAATTGGTCCTTCCATCTCTTCAATGGTCTTCCCAATTCTTCTCCCTTTTGGTTTATAATTATACATTCTTCTTGGTATGCGCTGTTCATTCATTCGTAATACGTGCTGAAGATAAGCATTTCGATAATATTTTATTCTTTCACAGAGATTAAATATATTAAGCTCTGTTCTAATATCTTCGTTTTTCTTTTTATCGGTTCTTTGGTATCCTGCTATTGCTCTCAACATCTTCATTTCAGCAGCCTCTATTTGCTTACCATCTGCCATTATTAATGTCCAGGTTTCACATCCATAGATAAGAGATGGAACTGCCAATACTTTGTAAAACTTCAAAATAGTTCCAGACAATGGACAACCAATTCCTACGGTTTGACCGGAAATCGAACCCGTGAACTCATGAACTGTAGTCAGAAACTCTGACCACTAGCTCGTTAGGCTGGTATATGAAATTCGGCAACTTTTCAGCACTAGAAAATGCCATAATTTTATTGTTGTGTATAGCGCAGCATGCGTCGACAGATGAAACCCAGTGGATACAAAAGAGAACCTATAATGTCTAGTCCTAGTGGATCATATGATCCATGAAACATCAGTTCAATTGGATAGTATTTGAATTATAGAATTATGAAGGTGTAACATACTTTAGAGACACGAGTGTATTTATATTGTTTTATAAATGAACGAAACATTTACTGTGTAGACTGTAGAATATAAATGGAACTGCTTTTCAATTTGCTTTAAAAAAGTTGTTTCAATCGCTCGAATCTTTTTTCAATTAAAAAGAATTCATTTATTATAAAATCTCTCTTTCAGGATTAAATTGATTTATAATGAACGCATTGGAGATTAAAGTAAATGTGCAGTTTCTTTTTGAGGAGCGTGCATCCAGTGGAGATATATATTGCATGAGATCTGGTGTAATCCCCGCGCAAACAAATGTACCCGAGCTGCACGGTACAATTCCATTGAGACTGGATTACCAGTAGCTAGTGATTACCTGTTCCCTTGAAAAATAGTAACAGAGGTGCGAGCAGGCCTATCGCTTCCAATACACCACCCGCTTCCATTCCAGACCAAGTTTGTTTGTTTAGAATTTCTCATTAATACAATTAAAAAGTCCATCACGCAGAAGTAGGCCTCTTTAAACTAAGCAAATTCCTCAGCAAGTCACATTTATAGTCTATTGTGCTGGTTTACGTGTTACATACTTTTTTCATTAGCTCATAAATTGGAAAAAAAAAATCTAATTATTTTTACAAATTATTTAAACTTCTCGGACTACAGTGAAATCAAAACGTGTAAAACCGTTAGTTATTAAGTGATTTTTATTTTTGCGTGATAGTACATTTTGTCGTACTAACAGCAATGGCGACCACGATTGAAAGTTCAACTTCCTACATTTCGGGGATGCCAACCTAAATAACTATACTGTAATATTACATATTATAAACCTCGTGCGGGAAGTAAAACCACTGTCCTTTATGTATAGGCCTACTACGTAGCTACAATGTACGTATATACAAAAATATATCCAAAAGGTAGTGATAATATACATTATACGAAAGAAATCACTGCATTTTAAATGAATTGAACTTTATTTGAAACCATATAAAACAATAAATACATACTTGTCGCCATTTTATGACTGATTGATATCACTGCCTGCTGTAGTCTCAACTAATAAATATTATCCACACTCTTAACGTTCGTCAGCTGTTTATAATGAACTCAAATATTTTCAACAAATATGTTATTAATATTTAATTTTAGGAAGTTATATTTTGAGGTTATTTTAATTGACGATAAAACAGAATTGTTTTGAAACATGTCCAAGAACAAATCAACATTAATATTGAGGTAAGATGTCCAGACCAAAAATAATATAATTAAAATAACCTCAAAATATAACTTCCTAAAATTAAATATTAATAACATATTTGTTGAAAATATTTGAGTTCATTATAAACAGCTGACGAACGTTAAGAGTGTGGATAATATTTATTAGTTGAGACTACAGCAGGCAGTGATATCAATCAGTCATAAAATGGCGACAAGTATGTATTTATTGTTTCATATGGTTTCAAATAAAGTTCAATTCATTTAAAGACGATAAAACAGAATTGTTTTGAAACATGTCCAAGAACAAATCAACATTAATATTGAGGTAAGATGTCCAGACCAAAAATAATATAATTTAAATATGTTATTATTTTACTATTATTTATTATTTTGAAACACCATCGCGCAAAAAAAAATGCACAACGCACGTTTGTGAAGTGTTTTGCAGTATCTCGGAAATTAAAAATCTCGCTATCGCTCGGTTTTTAAACATTTCTTTCCTTCTGTAAAAACTACCTCTCAACCTCGCATCGTAATATAATAAAACAAATGAAGCTAACTTTACAATGAATTAAATTAATATTACGATATAACAAAGAATTATATGACAAATACAATGAATCTGACCTTGTCACTTTTATTAAATTAAAGAAATTGGAATGGGCTCGCGATGTACAAAGGCTCTCAACAGACCGAGCAACAAAAAGGTGCTTTACAGCAAGTTTTATGGGTAATAGACGAGTTGGAAGACCGAAAAAAACGACGGGAGAATGGTATTAAGGACAATGCTGCAAATCTATTTAAGTGTCGCAAATGGAGGCCCGCCATGCAAAATAGAAATGATTGGAAGCAGAAGTTAAGGGAGGTCAAAACTCTAATTTGAGCCAATCCACCTTTGGATGGATGAAAATCAATATTATTAGAGAAGCGAAAAATCAGTAATCATTTATTAATAATTTGAAATACCTATTACAAGATAAAGTATCAATAAATAAGTCAAAATTAATGGCATTTATTGGTAAATATGGAATTAGATCAAAAATTGTACTGGATAACAAAACAATAGAACAAGTATCACATTTCCAATATTTAGGATGTGATGTAACTTATAGAGAAAATAAAGATATAGAAAAAGAATCCCGCGCCGTAGCCGAGCGGTTAAGGTAGGAAGCATTGGCGCAGAGCTACGGGACTTGCGCTGGTTCGAGTCTCCATGGAGGAAGAAATTTTCTCATGGTATTTCGGCCAGTATGGGACCGGTGCCCCCCCCCAGCATCGTGAAACAATTGGATAGCTACAATAAGTAGCGGCTCCAGGTTGAGGAACCAGCTACAACGGCTGGGGGACTCGACATGCTAACCACGTCACCCCTACACTGGCTGTTGATCATCTCCTCTGTGATTGACACATGTGGATGTGAAGGGCCAGCAGCCGGCTGGTAAAAGAGCAACCGCTGAAAAGTGGAAAGACCCTCAATCGGAAAATAAAGTAAATAAATTTCAGGCTATTTGTGGAACCATAAAAAGAATCTTAGGTCGGAAAACAAGGAAAGATACGAAACTTAAATTGTATAAAACAATGCCTGTTCCTTTGTTGTATGGAAGTGAAAATTGGATAATGAAATCAAGGGATAAAAGCAGGATACAGACTGCGAAAATGCTGTTTTTACGTAATGTGAAAGGATGCACAAGAGCGGATAGAATAAGGAATGAAACTATACGAGAAGACTTAAATGTATATAAAATTGAAGATAAAATCAGCGAAAATAATAAGAAATGGACAGAACACTTAATGAGAATGAACAACGAAAGAATACCAAAAAGAACCTTCCTGTATAATCCCAGAGGAACAAGAGATGTTAGCCGACCACGTAGAAGATGGATTCCACTTTTAACTTCGCCGGAACAGGCTGCATAGCCTAAACCTTGTAGTAGTAGAAGAAGAGAAGAAGATAAAGAGATTTAAATTTATTTAAAAAAAAGTTATTTACAGCAGATTCTAATCACTTGTTGTAAGGACTTACAATGTCTAGTAGTGAATACTGTATAAAGGCTGTCCGCTCTTAAAGTGATCCTCATCAAAACAAAACCACGTGATCTGTTAGCTTTTTATTGGTTATGGACACCAACGTACGATCTAGAAGTATTAAGTACGCGAAAAAGTAGTTCATTTCATGAAATTAAAGATATGTCCTCTAAATACAGAAAATATTTTAAATTATACATAATCAATAATTACAACTTAAAATATTTTATTACATATGCATACGGATGAAGCATTTGAGTCATGCTTCAGTCGACTCTGATGCAACAAAATGACGGAAGGTGTCGAGTCTTCTGTTGCTGTGTAGCTATCTAAATTTTCTAAACACAAGTCTGGCAAACATTTGACTAGTGGTTAAAACATTTATTTTAAATGTATTTCACAATTCAGTGAAACATCTCACCGGCTTTCTTGTAATCTATCCCATTCAGTGACCACATGTCTTATAGGGCTTATAATTCACACGTGCCCCCTGTCAACGTGACAGTAATTGTGTTGCTAATGGCGGAAGGATACAATTGGCGTTTGTTTGTGTTAGGACACTGTAAGAGCGGATAAGGTTTAGGAATTAGAGCAGACAGGGGTTCTGTGTTGTAGTATGTAAAGCAGGAGGTTCTAGTGTGATCGTATACTTAAATTGCGTTTGGACGATAGGAGATGGAAGCTTGGTGTAGAGGTAGACCTATGCATAATTTTGAATAGCAGAATAAGATAATGTATTTTTCTACGATCGTGGAGATGAAGCCAACATATTTCGTAGAAATGTGAATAAATATGGCCATATTTACGATTGTTGAATATATTTCTCTTACACATGTTATGAATACGTTGTAATTTATGTGTTGGTCCATCGTTAATATCTGTCAAGTAAGATGTAACAAAAATAAAAATGCGACGTCATGACATTTTGGACTACAATTCTTTCAAAACCAGTTGGAAGAAAGTGTTATAGATAGATTTGTATTGTCAAAAACATAGTACAATATATGACAACATCAATCAGTAATGTTAATTACTGCGCGACCAGTCAATGCTAAATTATTCATGGATACTGTAAATAGAGTTCAAAGTCAAAGTTCTTTTAAATTCTGAAACAGGATGATTTTTATACCAAATGGATGAGTATTAAACGTATTCACGGATACCACCTCATAGCTATTTTTAATTTTACAAAATTTGCATTTATTTAAATCATCATCATCATAGTACATTCACGAATTTAGGCCATTTGTTGACCTTTTTCGGCCTCAAGAGAAACACCATCCAAAAGTCTTTTGAGTGGACGTCCTGGTCTTCTTCTTCCTGCAGGTTGATATCTTAACATTTGTTTGGGTATTCTGTGATCTTCCATTCGATGAACATGTTGCATCCATCTTGACTTATAATCAGAAATTTTGTTTTCTTAGGATTCCATGTGTAATTCTTCTAAGATGTCTTCATTTTTTTTGTGATCTAGTAGTGTGTATCCGCAGTCCTCCGAAGGTATCTCATTTCAGCAGATCTAAGTCTCTGTATATCCTTCTGTTTCAACGTCCATACTTCGCTACCATAGAAAAGAGTTGGAAGAGAACAGTGTTTTATACACTTTTAATCTTGAATGCTTTTGGACTAACTGTGACTTGTAGATAGAATTTATTACCTAAAATTCTTAAAAATTTAGATATTTTTGCACTTAGATCCTTTTCTTCTTCATATGAGATATTGCATCCTAGATATGTAAAATGATTCACCTGCTCCAAAATTTTATTGTCCAGTACAATTTTACTTGTGATAGGATCTACACCTTGAAATGCCATAATTTTTGTTTTTTCTGTATTTATTTAAATATATGTTAATATTTTTCCTCGTAGGATAGTTATAATTGTGTAAATTCGTATTTGTATAATGTAAGCAACTGGATACTAACACTGATACCAAAGTAAGAATTTCCAATTTTATAAAACTAGTTTACAGTGAGTTCTAATTATTCTAAGAGCTCTTTTGTGTGAAATAAAAAGTTTTTTTTTTCGAATAATTATGGCTTCCCTAAAGCAAAATTACGTAGTTCAGATAGCTATAAAAATGATTATAATACACTGTTAATAAATATTTCCTTTCTAAATTATAAATAAGGGCTCTCAATATAAATAAACTGTTTACTAGTTTGCTACTAATATGGTCAATGTTGGATTTCCATCCTAAATCAGAGTCAAGACAAATGCCTAAACACTTAACATTTGAATTATAAATTCTATTTAAGTCTAATTTAATATCAACCATTTTGCTTGTATTGAGACTAAGATTGTTAGTATTACACAAATCTTGTATTTTTAAGGAAACTCTAACATTCTCATTTCTAATACAGGGTGATTCAAAAGTCTCTTGACATTTTTCTCATACGTTAATTTAAGTACTTTTGTTATAGGTAATTGGAAACTATGCTAACAATACAGCAAATATTAGTTGTCGTTCTCGCTCGTATACGAGGATTAACGTACAGGCAGGTCCAAGAAGAATTCACTAGAAAGTTCAGAAAACAAAGTCCAAGCAGCTATTAGAGATCTGGTACTGAAAATGAAACGGACGGGATATGTTGCTTATGAAGCACGTAGAGGGAGGCCGGCTACAACACCAGAAGACGTGCAAACCATAAAGGACGCCATCTCACGAAGTCCTGGTGCATCAACCAGAAGACTCAACTGAGAGTATATCCGAAGCACTGTATGGCTTACCTTGCGATTCACACTAAACAAACGCCCTGATCGCATCCAGATAATGCATAAACGTGCGATGACTTGTTAATGTGTGATGATCTGTTGTTAATTGACATTGGAAATGAAGACATCATAGAACATGTGTTGTTCAGTGACGAGGCAACATTTCACACATGTGGACATGTCAATAGGCATAATTATAGGATTTCGGCAGGCGAATAGCCAAACGCCATACAAGAGTTTCACAGAGGCACACCAAAGGTAAATGTGTGGCTGGGAATAACAAAAACAAAAATTCACGGGCCGTTCAAGTTTGCGGAGACAACAGTAACTGGAAGTAACTATCTTGACCATGTTACAACAATATCTGGAACCGCAGCTGGCACAGGATGCTGTATAAGATACTGTGGTTTTCCAGCAAGATGGTGCACCACCCCATTTTGCCATCATTGTTCGTGACCACCTCAACGAAGTTTTCCTGGTAGGCGGATCGATCGTAGTTCACCGAGAATTTGGGCGGC
Source organism: Diploptera punctata (assembly GCA_030220185.1). Taxonomy (NCBI): domain Eukaryota; kingdom Metazoa; phylum Arthropoda; class Insecta; order Blattodea; family Blaberidae; genus Diploptera; species Diploptera punctata. Next base: position 1,884,297 of record JASPKZ010003834.1, read on the forward strand.
CCGCTCTCCAGATATGACACCACTAGACTTCTTTGTTTGGGGTTTTGTTATGTCCGAAGTGTATGGAGTGAAGATCAACACCTTACAGCAATTGAGAAACCGAATAGCTGCAGCGGTAGCTGCAATCACACCAGCTATGCTGGCAAAAGTGTTTCGTTGTACACAAGAAATATGGAGTCTGTGCCGTGACTTAGAGGGACACCACATGGAAATGTACTGAGTTTATCATCCAGTAATCATTACTTTCCACATGTAATAACAAGTTTGGCATAAAACGTTGGTTTGACGGAAATGTCAAGAGACTTTTGAATCAGTCTGTATATTCTTCTCTTGTACAACATTTCACAGCCCATAGGAATATCATATCCGCTGCTTCATGAAAGAGAAAGGATTGAAATATGGAGATTTGAATGACAAATATGGGGGGAGAGAATGGAATTAAGTTAATTGGACGCGGGAAGATGTTGTTGAACATTGTAAAACCTGCTGCATAAATAAACAAAGTCCTTCCAGGGATTGCACCTTGTATTTTTTTCCATTAAAATAATCCATAGGCACATTGGCCGAGTTTGAACCTGAGACCTCAAGGTCAGAGACAAGTAACTTAATCGCTCGATCACGAGGCCAATAATTCCAGAAATTAGATGAAAATGAAACATAATTTCATAAATATTATACATATTGTGTAATAAAGCATAACTAAATAGCTCACTGGCACTATCGAACACGCAGGTTCATGACCGCGCGGACATAATAATAATAATAATAATAATAATAATAATAATAATAATAATAATAGCTTTATTTTACCTGGCAGAGTTAAGGCCTTAAGGCCTTGTCTACCACTCAACCAGGTTTAAAAAAAATACAAACAAAAAATAGTCTTAAATCTAAATTACAATATATATATATATATATATATATATATATATAAATAAACGATTACAAGTTATGAATACAATACAATTAATATTTATAATGTATTTTGATTTACTCTAAATTTAACGAATTAAATATATAATATGTACAATATATATAAAAACAGGAAAAGATTAATGACATAGTATAAAATTAAATAAATAGAGAAAAATTAATTATTAGACAACAGGTAACTGTATAAGCGTGACTTAAAGGTACCAAGTGTGCGGCAACCCCTGATATCTTGAGGAAGGAGATTCCAGGAGCGGGCAGAGGCTACTGTGAAGGAAGTAGAATAGGAGGAAGTGCTATGAAGAGGAATTGTTAGCAGACTGCTATCTTGTGATCTAGTGTCAATATTGTGGTAAGAGGATAACTTCTCAAATCTAGACGCCAGGTAAGTGGGGATGTAGGAATTCAGAAGCTTGAAACCTGAGACATAAGCTCTCCATACATCCCTATCCTGAGATAATGTTTTCCAATCATTCCCTGTATAATATACTCCCCTCAAATCGTAGTTAGTTATTCTCTCACCGCATTCTTGGTCCACTAACTGGGCGTTTTCCCTCTGGTTTTCCTACAAGAAGCTTCCATGCATCTCTTTCATTCCCCATTCGTGGCAAATGTCCTGCCCATCACAGTCTACGAGACATAACTGTTCTTATTATATTTGGCTTCCTATAAAGACCATGTAGTTCATTGTTATGTAGTCTTGTCCATTCACCTGTCTGTTCATCTCTCTTGGGTCTAAAATGTTCCTAAGAACTCTATTCTCAAATACTCGTAATCTCCTTTCTTCCCTAAAGGGCATATATGATTATATTTCTCAAATGGAGTATGTTTTAAATACATGCATGGATACATAGGCTGCACACAATATATTCTCTGAAACCATTTGCATGAGATACGAGACTGTAATCGTTCCATGTAGTTATAAAGGTTCTACAAACCTACATACTTTCTTTCTAAGATCTTTGAACCTAAACTTGAAACGCTAATTCCTTTATGATACGTTGATACATCTGGCTTATAGGAGAAACGTAAGCCTGCCAAAGATATTGTACGGAATTACCTTATAAGAACAATTCTCCATATTTAGGGATTCAGAAATTCTCTGCATTTAGAAGAGAATTAGAGTTCTGCATGAACGGAAACCATACATAATACTGCACTTGTTTTGATATATTATTTATTCATAGTTAAGTACTTTGCCTTAATTTCTAAAATACCAGTAATTTTAATTACCAACTTTTGTAACACAAAACGCTTGTTTGCTTTTCAACAGAGAGAGAATGCGTTTCAGGGCAAACTAATTTTGTACTTAATGAAAACCACATAACTTCAAAGTTGTTACGAAACAAAGGGAAACGCTTCTAGAAAATGATATATAAATAAGCTCAGAGTTATGACCTCTTCCACCGTAAGCAAGTCTGATAGTGTGTGCTTAAATGATACTGACAAGTCTATGTAAATTGTATTTGGATTGGAAATCTACTTTGAAATAAAAAGACACTGTGAAAATGTTTAAACTTTCAACTGTTTATTTATACTTTATCTATACATTCTCCACCGCTGTGGTCTCGAGGTAACGTGCTCGGGTTCGATCCCCGGTCCGGGCAGTTATTTTTGGGTGAGGTTTTTCTCGGGGTTTTTCCTCACCTGTAAGACAAATGTCCCCGAAATCATATGACCATCACCATCATCCTTATCATCTCATCATCATCATCCTTCACCGGTGTGGAAAGCAACGGGAAGCTACCACATCTATAATTCCCTAGTAAAGCTGCAAAGCATAGCATGAACATGCTATGATCAGTGAAAGACCTGCCCTCGGGCAGAATTACTATGGATGGATGATTGGATCTATACATTAAGTGTCCCTATATTAGTGAGTTTTGTTTCAATAAGAATAGACAATTTCTGATTGGTTAATTATTTAATTCTAATCATCCCTTAGCTATCGCATCCTCATTAAAATATATTCACTTTTTGTTCAATGCCACCTGTTTGTTACTCGACATTTCAGATATTCTCTCCTGGCACTGACGTATTGTAACCCAATTCTGAGGTTGGGGCGCCTGGAAGGCGGAGTTACGCTGCTCCAATGATATGATGGGTGATGACGATGGGTAATGATGCGCCAGGAGAGGCCTTAAACCAAACTTAATATAATGAGGTGAATATGATATTTGATGATGATTGCCAGATGGTGTTAGGGGACCGTTTGGGCCTTAAAGTATCCTGACATTTGTCTTACAGGTGAGGAAAAAACCCGAAAGAACCTCACCCAGGAAATTTGTCCCGAGTGGGGATCGAACCCGAGCCCGCTGCGTGACAAGGCAGCACGCTATCTCGAGACCACAGCGGTGGACATGTATCCACTTATTGTATGTGTTTCTGTTATATTAAAATGTGATTATATAAACAACATTCTGATAATAATAATAATAATAATAATAATAATAATAATAATAATAATAATAATAATAATTCATGGGTTGCAAAAGATAGTGAAGTGCATTCTATATAACCTCTCTATCTAAATCCCAACCCCACCTGCTCGTGGTGCAACCTGCCTAAAACAAGCGGGGCTCTGGGGACCGAGTCACGGCGGTATAACCGTTCCATCAAGATACAGAGTAAATGCTGTATCATAATCGCGCCTGTCCAGAGGCTTAAGGTGGCAGCCCCACCACTGGACTTGCTCACTTCAGGCCGTAACCTGTTGTGAGGACTAACCTTACTAAAAAGTCTCAAAGAAGATGTAAAAGGACTGCTTCTAAAAATAATTCATAATAATAATATAATAATAATAATGATGATATAACAATAATAATATAATAATAATAATAATAATAATAATAATAATAATAATAATAATAATAATAATAATTGATAATACATGAATAGTGTTTTGCCCAAGAGCAGGTCTTTCACGTCAAACTCAGCATTCTCCACTCTTTCCTTAACTCAGCTTTCCTTTTTTGTATCTGCATACAAACATTTATTTCAATACTGTCTATCATCTGATGTCTTTTTCTTGCCTCTAACCTTCTTTCCGTTGACCATTCCTTCTAGGGCATTCGTCAGCATGCATTTTCTTCTTAGTCAGTGGTCAATCCAATTTCTTTTCCTCTTCTTTATGAACACCAGGATTGTTCTTCTTTTATCCACTCTCTCTAGCACCAACTTATTATTTTTTTTGTCTATCCATTTTATACGTTCCATCCTTCTGCATATCCACATCTCAAAAGCTTCCAGTCGCTTTCCTCATTCCGTCGTAATGTCAAGTCTCTGCACCATACAATGCTACACTCCACACAAAGCACTTCACTGGCCTCTTCCGTAATTATTTTGCCAAATGTCCGCAGAAAATGCTTCTCTTCTTGTTAAAAGCTTATTTTGTCATTACTATCCTCTGCTTTACTTCTTGACCGCAGACATGTTACTACTTGTATTACAACTCACTTATTTGAAGCTCTCCACTTACACAATGGCCTCATCTTTAATCCTTATGTTTATCTTACTTGGTAATTGATAATAATAATAATTCATGATAGTAATAATAATAATCAATAATTATTATTATAATAATTGGTGATATAATAACAATACTAATATTTGATAATAATAAAGATAATTGTAATGGTGATATTGATATCAGATTTTTAGTAGTAGTAGTAGTAGGACTTTATTAGACAAAAAGTAAGATATTTACAATATTATTTACAAATATGGGTCGCACGGGCAGTAAGCCGTACGTGCTGTTGACAGTCCGTTACAATAAAGTAATAATGGGTAATAGTATAAAGAAAAACAAAAAAATAATATTACAATTACATAACGAAAACACAAATAATATTACAATTACTAATAATACAATAGCATTATACAGTAATTAAGTTATGTATAATTATTAAGAGTTATGGTATTGCTTTTAATAACATATTTATTCATGAATGAGTGTTGTTCTTATTTTTCGCTTTTTGTCCAGAAATTTACCCAAGTTTATCCAATTTTCTGGATTTACCAAATAATTCGTAGCATGCCAATCTTTCCGATTTGAATTTAGAAATCTTTCCGGTAATAACTGACTTCTCCATATTCTAAATCATCACATTTTCCTAATTAATGTACTCTCATCTTCAAGTTCCCGCAAATTGGACATATTCGCATATCGTGATCGTCGCTAATTTTTAGAAATTTCCATGCCCCTAGCCTAAACCAAGCAAGCCCTGATCTCTCTTTAAATCTTAGGTTGAGTATATACGATTCTTTTCCCCAAACGTGTTTTAGGTCTCTTTGTAAACACAGTGAGCGTTTTCCTGTACATTCGGCGAAAATATCTTGTTGGTTTATATCTAAGTAAAAAGTAAAGTGATCCCACGACAGGCCTCAGGAGGCCCTTGGGGTAGTGGGAGGTTAAGGCTCCCACTTTTTTCTAGACAATCGGCACTTGATGTCAGCCGGGTAGTCAGCCCTGCGTGACGGCCGCCTTTACCCCCAGAACAAGCGTCTGGTACTCATTTCCGTTAGAGGCTGAGTCGACCCCAGGGCCATAGTGCCGCCAGAAAGTTTGGGTCAGTTTAAAAATCCTGACCCCTCCGTGACTTGAACCCGCGACCTTCTGGCTTGTAGCGCAGTACCTTAACCACTACTCTACGGCGTGCCCCTATATCTAAGTACCTCCTCCTTATTTTTCGCCACACGTTCTTGCGATTTTCAGTCCCTTTTTTCCCATATCCAACTTATCCCAATCTTTTGGAGTTCTCTCCTAACCTAGTCTGCCCAAAATTTATCATCTATGTTTCTAATTTGGTGGTCGTAACAAGTTGCTCTAAGCATTGTTGATTTTTAGTATAATATATTATAGAAAAAGAATGTTAATATGTTGACACTATACATCAACTATATGGACTTAAAAAAAAAAGTCATACGATTCAATAAGCAGGGAGTAGTTGTATGGTATTCTGTTGCAATTCTAAATTCCTAAGCAATAAGTCTACCCGATATGCCCGCATGGGAACATGGGTGCTCCCTAGCGGGAGTTTCTTGACCAGCTAATTTTTACACTTACGTTTATTTACTAACATGTCAGCGAGTGACATGTGTTCAGCATATCGCTTCGAAGACACATCTAGTAGGCAATTAAGGTATTATTTAGATGGGAAGGCCAATTAAATATTGCTCAGAGGCACTAATTTAGGCTCCAGGTCCTTTTACGAGCCCGAAAATCTTCAGACTCGGGACCCACAACTTTAACTCCCTCTCGGAGAACTTGTTCCTTCGATTTTTCTATCCTAAACAATTATACTTATTCGAATGTGTCTAACTTACACGAGAGTAGACACAGGGGAGACAAACCGTTTTCAGATCTTTTGAAATTTATAGTTGGTTAAACCAAGGAGATAAACTTTCGTTATTGAATTTTATGTTAGAGCATACAATCAATTCGTTAAAGTATTAAAAGGGCGTACATCTCATTGATATTAATTTGTATTCAGCTGTTAGTATATGTTGATAGTGTAGGCTCTACGTAGTATTATTAGGCGATGAGAAATTACTAAAATCCAGCATATATATTCTATTAAATAGCACTGGATTAAAGTGGGGGCTCAAAGTAAATATCAATAAAACTGAATATGTGGTCACACGTAGAAATGGATTATATAATGGAAATGAACTGTAACAACAAATGAGAGAAATACTGAAGAAATGCTGGATTCAAATACCTATAAACAATAATTTCAAACTGCAATGAAGTGCAGAAAAAAAATAAACGTGAATGGATCATGAAGGAGAGAAAAATAAAAGTAGCCTAATATAAAGAAATAAATCTTATTCTATGATAGATTATAGAGACTATTTAACTCATGCCCCAAATGGGAGTCAATGACCAATCACGTTTCAATGATTTCTGTATTACAACCAATCAGAGACGTGTTTCACGAAATAATTATCAACGTTAGGATTATCATATATTAAGCAAAGCTCCTCCTTTTAATATTCTGAACAGGTCTGACCGTTATTTTGCAGTGACTGAGCCTATAACAAATACGGCTACCAGATTGTATATAATAGTGCTTACATGTCAACATTTGTAGCAATTGATTATACCACCAAAAAAAGAAACCACTGTTTGCACTTTCTTAAATGTATACGACATCAAAAATGAATTAATATACAGATGATGTGTTTCATTTTTTCTCCACTAGAGAGCATTCTTACAATATTGCGTTCCTTTGGCAATAAATAGTATGATCTGGTTGCAGTGATAAACAAAAGAAGCAGTAGAAGCGTAGGCTACCTATCGTTTCTCATTAGTTTTCAAACATCACCGTTTACTTTAAATATAAAAATATTTTTAAATAACTGTAGTTAAATAATGATTTGTGAGTAAACAGCTTTATTTTATTCGTTAAATAGTCCTAACAAATGCCACTCTTGATTTCCAAATTCTCTAGATAAATTCACTCCTCACTTCGTGAGTCGTGAATTTATCGATAATTTGGAAATCACTCGTGGCATTACTTATGAAAATTAAATTAGGATGAATAGGGGCATGCAGTACTGGAATATAAATGCCAATAATTCCTTATGCATTTGATTGATAAAACTGTGACTGGAACAAAATGTTGACTAAAGATTATATTAATCATAAAGTAAAAACATACATGTCTTGCTGATAATGAAAGCGATATTATAGATTTTCTTATTTTTGCCCCGATTCACCCGAACTAACACGCCAGAACCTATTACTCTATATCATACAACACAAAACTTTCAATTATTCTACTATATATATACCGTATACTTTGCTATTCTCTCAAACTCTTTACCTCAAAATATTATGGAGTGCCGGACATTTGAATTGGAATTGCAGTGACTCTTGTCACCCCACCTACTCTCAAAAAACTTTAAAATAAGAATCCGTACTACGGTTATTCTTCTAGTTAATTTATATGAATGTGAAACATGTCTGTTACTTTAAGAGAGGAGAAAAAATAGGAGATTTGAGAAAAACGTTGTGGGTCAAAGAGAGATAGAAACAGACAGACGAACGGAGAAGACTATATAACAATGAACTACAATATCTTTTTTGAGAAGCTAGTGGCAATAAGAAGAGTCCCTCCTCCGGGAGGGACTTTAAACTGTAGGTCCCGTGTCTAAAGATTTTCGGACTCGTAAAAGAACCTTAAACCTGAAAAAGAGGCCTTTAAGAAAAATTTGCTCTCCTTCATTATCCAAATACTACCTTAGTTGCCTCCTATATATCTCATTGGCTCGGTATGCTGACCACATGCCGTTCATGACATCAATAAGGAAATAAGCGTAACTAAATTAGCTTGGCCAAAAAACTTGTATTAAAGAAGCGGCTAAGGTTTAACTAAAAGGGCCGTTAAAAAAAAGGTGTAAGTAAAATATAGGTTACTTGGATGAGCAGATTATGTGATGAGGATGGAGGAAAAAGAAAATACTGAACAAAGATCCAAGTTGCCAGCGATATCGTGGCTGACCCAGGCTTAGATGGTTGGAGTGGAGAACGATCTATATAAATTAGAATGCAGGAATTGGAAAATTGTTGCCCAGGGTAGGACAAAATAGCGATGATTCCTGAAGGAGATGAGGATCAAACCCGGCTGTCCAATGATGGTAATGATTAACAGAACGTAGAACTAATTTTCTTAATTATATTAGACTTGCATTTGATACAAAACTTTTTTCTCTCTTGTACAATTATTTTATTCAGGATTTCCCCACCTGTCTTTGCTTGTTAGATTTTTATATTTCCTCCAACTTCCTGGTAACAATGTTATTTCCTGCTTCATTCTTCTATTTTCTCCGTCCTTCCCTCAAAATATCATTACTTCTTTTTATTTATTTTTCTAGATGTCTAGAACGAGACAACAGACCTAAAACGACATGCGGTTGTTTTAACAAGGGAAATACGTAGGGTCCCCGCTTAAGATTTCGACAGAAATGTAAGATTTTTTTTCTGAATAGTATTTTATAATTAATTTCAATTGTCCCGCACAATAGCCGAGCGGTTTAGTGAATGATGGCATGTTGCAAAGTAATGGGACTTGCGCTGGTTCGAGTCCCATGGGGGAAGAGAATTTCTCATGGAATATCTGCCATGTGGGACCGGTTCCCACACAGCATCGTGACAAATTTGAGTAGCTACAATGAGTAAATAGCGGCTCCATGTTGAGAAAATCGGGACCCGACATCCTGACCATATGTCACCCCTATACTAGCTGGATGAAAATCCATTTCGATGATTTTCACAAGAGAATTTGAGGCCAGCAGCTGACTGATAGCCAAGAGCTTCTAGGTCTGTCGCTCCATCAAGTAATTAAATTCATTAAAATCATAAAATGAAAATTATTAGTGAAAGTTTCTGTTTAGTAAATTGGTGGTCTCACTTTGTAGTCTGGATAAATCAATATTGATAAGATCTCATATCAGCCGCGGTGGACTAGTGATTATGCTCCTTGCCTCTGGTCCCGAGGGTCGAGGGTTCAAACCCGGCCGAGGTCGATGGATTTTTTTAGGACGGAAAAATCCAAGGAGCAAGTCCTCCGGGAGGGACTTTAAGCCGTGGTTCCCGAGTCTGAAGATTTTCAGGCTCGTAAAAGATCCTTAAGCCTTAATGAAAGGCCTCTAAGCAAAATTTACCTAATTTTCCCGTTCTAGTACTACTCTGGTTTCCTAGATATCAGTATGAGGCGGAACGCTGACCACGGATCACTCAAAGGACATCTATACGAAAACAAGTGTAACTAAATTAGTATGGCTCAAATTCTTCCTTCTGTTAAGGGAAACAAGGGCTTACAAGATACAAGAAGATGTTATATCATAAGTAAAGTCAGTTTTAAAGAAACTTTGTGTGTCTGATGGAATTTTGAAGGTGTGGTTCATTGGGAGTTCGTTCCAAACAGGCGTGTACTCGAGCGGACCTTTATTCTCAACAACTGGAAAGTGTTCATGAAATTTTGAGACGGAGATGCCCAGGTTTAGGTAACTGAAATAAGAGATCTCTTGCAGGACAATGGTAAGCCCATACTGTAAGAACAAAAATGATAAATATTCAGAAATTGGGAGGAATCGAATTGCAATAACCCTCAGCATATAGCTCTGATCTTCAGATTACTATCTATTTCGATCCAATGCGCATTTATAGCGTGACATTTCGAAAACCCTGAAAACATTGAAACTCTGTAACTGGTTCTCAACGAATTCTTCGCATAAAAAGTAGAGATTGGCACCGTCGCGGTATAATACAATTCGCTGAAAAAAAAGCGTTCAAAACCGTAGAATCTCATGGGCTCTACTCTGAAGAGTAGTTCAATATCTTAAAAAAATATTCCAAAATAATTTTTATTTAAGAATGACATTACTTATGAGAGAGTGTCTATAAAAGAGGATAATTAAATAAACATGAATTTGGATGTATCATTATTGTTTTGACCTCATAATTTACCTTAGTTTTATCATATTGGCCTTCGTTTCTTCAAATCTCTTCTGTGACGTGTTACCAGTGACCGCATGCTCCCTAGGAATAGTTTTTCATTATATTTCTTGCGCAAGTCTTTTAATATGAATTGATGATAATTTAGTCATCTTAGGCCCTACCACTTTATCTTTCCTTACAGTATTTAAAAAGCAATGCGGGGACATTTTCTCTCTCCTTCCCCTAGGACCTCCTAATGCCTATAGTATGACCACTTTACCTTCATCTTGGTATATAGAATTCTCAGGTCTTATTTCTCACGAATTCTCCATTGTTTTAATTTTTAATGGGGCTAATAGCCTCCCATAAAACTTTGTTTTCAATTTTTTTGACATAACCTTGGTACAGTACATCACAATGCTTATTTGGGAGAAATTTCAAGTTAGGTTTCGACTTGCGGTGGTTAACAGTTCCCTGGTTAGAACCAGGCTGTTTGAGGAAAGGGGATTTAACACTTTCTGACCACATGTACAATTTTGTGTATGAAACTAATACAAAAAAAGAGTTTTTAAGTGAAATTACAAAAACACGTGGATCTAAGCACATGATATGCTAATTATTAGATCAATCAAACATTTTGTACTTTATTTATATTTGAGGAGGAAAATTCATGTACTTCCCTTTACTGGTTTTGTGTCTTATTAGTGCTACAGTACCTATATATGAACATGTATCAGAAGGATACGTGTTGTTGTCTTTAAACGTGCCGTTTCACCAGAATGGGTCGTTATAATGTGAGGTGGAATCAGAACATCGATATTAGAACCGTGAACCGCGCATTACAAGCATCTAACTACCCGCAAGATAAGGGATTCCTTGAATTATAGTAAGAGGCAATAGCATAAATCTCCTATAGTTCATAGAACAATATTATCTTCAAGCCTACGTGATAAACCGCCATGACCGAAGCACAACAGATAATGACTAGCTAACTATAGGCAAACTTATGAAAAGGAAAATATTCATATTTGTATTTTTTTCAGTACTGATAAAATTCATATTAAACTTCCATCTATACTTCCATAGTAATTCTGCCCGAGGGCAGGTCTTGCACTGCAATCATAGCATTTTCATGATATGCCTACAGCTTTACTAGGGAATTGTAGATGTGGCAGCTTCCCGTTGCTTTCCACACCGGTGAAGGATGATGATGACCATATGATTTCGGGAACAGTTTGGGCCTTAAAGTTTTCGTGACATTTGTCTTACAGGTGAGGAAAACCCCGATAAAACCTCAGCCAGAAAAACTGCCCCGACCGGAGATCGAACCAGGGCCCGCTGCGTTACAAGGCAGCACGCTATCTCGAGACCACAGCGGTGGACATATTAAACTTATGTTCAGGTAAATCGTCACAAAGTAAAATATTGAAATAAATATCTGGCAGGTGCCTCGGCCTAAACTACGTTAATTTCTTAAAAAAAAAAAGTCCGCGATGGTTACCGGCGACTCTGGAAGGCCGCTGATGTCAAAAGAGTCGCAAAACAATAACAACAGTTAATAACACATATCCTTCTTCTGTTGGTGGAATCCAGTTTCCGAAAGCTAGAGTTCTTAAAAGTTTTTTTATGTAACCTAGTTGAGGACGACGCGCCACCTACCAGGTATTTATTGTAATATTTTAACTCTAGGCCTATGTATTTTTGTCCATCGTCAACAGGATGCCATATGACTTTTTTGTAATTTCTCCTGGCATTAACTTGTGAGGTTGTGGTGCCTGTATGGCGGAGATACGTTACCTCAATGACATGATGACAGATGGGTTTTAATAGCTAACCTCAATTAAACGCACCGAAGGAAGGTGAAAACGCCTGTGACTTTGCAGTGTTCTCTCTACACCATTATGACATAGGGGCCTACAATATAACCAATACGTATAACTCTGCTTCAAAGCAGGTTGGCCAGGATTATTTATTTTATTTTATTTATTTATTTAGCCTGGTGGAGTTAAGGCCATGTGGCCTTCTCTTCCACTCACCAGGACAAACATATATTACATCAGAATACAACAATCATAATTAACTCTAATATTAATACTAAATGAATATTTGATAAATAAGGTAATATCTATTATATTACGATCTATAATACAACTAGTTAATGATAGTTAAGATTAAGACTAAAACTATTAATAGAATGTATTCTAGCAAGATAAATTAAATTGTTGGTAGATCGTCCCTGTCTAATGTAGGGGCTTATATAAAAAAATAAAAATTATGAGATATAGAAAACCAAATTTACGGTTATACATTATTTAAACAAATGAAAATATTTTAATTTTAATATTATTTTCATAAATAATACTATTAGTGAGGTCTATAAGTTAGTTTGTTATTAAATAATTATTTAGTTTGTTTTTGAAGGATGTTTTAGTTTAACAGTCTTTGACGTAGGGCGGAAGGGAATTCCATGTTTTGGCAAGTGAGACTGTAAAAAATAGTGAATAATACACAGTGTGATGAGGAGAGATATAAAGGACAATGTCCTGATGGGATCGAGTGTCAACATTATGTGTGTCGGATAGTCTATGAAGTTGCGTGATAAATAACACACAACAAAAAAATTGAACTTTTTATCGCTCGCAAAAATGAAAATACGTGATTTTAGTTAATTGGCATGCGCTAATTTCGAATTTGAAGTCCGGTTTTCTCTATCACCTAACAGTTTTTTGTGAGGACATGTTGAACGTTTTTCGTTATATTTCGCATATTATTGCTTATCTGCACTTAGTTTAATTTTTTTTTGCAATAATATTGCTAGAAGCAATTGATCTATGTAAAACCAAATCATATAAGATCCAAAAAGTTAAGATATTTTTTTTCTAAGAAGGATAAATAAGTAGTTACATTACAACACATGCTTAAATTGTAGCAAAAATCTCACCTTTCAAAACTTCTTCCTGGATGACCTACGCCGATAAGATGGCTCCGAAACGTCTGTGATAATTTGCCAGCAGTAATCAGCAAGCATGTTGGTCACTAATTTCCCTTTATAACGCCATTTCATTTCTAAAATGTCTTCGTGGAACCTTTCGCCATGTTCATCACTGACGTCACCCAAGTTCGGTGAAGAATCACTATATTTAACAGGTCGCATGGCTGACTGCAAATTTGGATACTGAAGAGAATGCTTATTTTTTAAAGTGAAACCAGATATATTGACCATACAGAAATAAGTCAGTGATGTGGTCCGTAGGTTCCCTCCACAACATTGGAATGGCAAATGGCATGCACGAATGCGAACCTTTTAGCCACCCTATTAAAATCCTTTGGCAGTTTATACAGCAAACATTGTGGGCCAATATTTATCAGTATCTCCAAATTTACTATAGTTCCCGAAATATAAATTGTTCGCCTTTATAACTAGTTCTGCGCTGAGATTTTGTACAATACTCTCCACATACGTTACAGAATAAATTAGGAGAATACTTACAGCAGTGAGACATTGCAAAATTATAAAAACACTAAAACTTACGTATTAAAATATATTATAGTATTAAAATATATATGTAGTCAATATGCCCATTTCACCAATTAATGTTTTAAAATGGTCAACAAGTTTCTACAGCCAAGCTGTCATTCTCAAGACCAGATATTGACTTGGTCTTGAGAATGACAGCTTGGCTGTAGAAACTTGTTGACCATTTTAAAACATTAATTGGTGAAATGGGCATATTGACTACATATATATTTTAATATTATATCACCAAGAAGATCACTTGTGTATTAAATATTATAGTAGATTATTTTAATTCAATTTCTTTATAATGATACACAATAATGCATATATCGACACTTCACAATCATAATGATGTAATGTAAGATGAACTGCACGGAACGAGGTATTTCAAGCCATTACATCACGTATTTGACAGTGGCAATCAGGAAATTTTGTATATCTGTGTATTCATGAGGGTTTAACAATCCCTAGGAGTAATAAAACCGCGCAAAAGAAAAAGAAGGGTGACCAGTTTGAGAGACAATAGCGCCTGCGACTCTCACGGAAACGATCACTTCTGCTAAAGGTCGTCGTTGAAATATCTGACTCCGGTTAGGTGATTGGAAAAAACTAATATCATTTTCGTCTTCTGCGAGTCCGAAAACATAGTTATTGATACATTTCGAGCCTGCGAGTATGTGTGAAGTATTTTATAGAGAACAGATAGGGAATGGATAGTCTTACGATCTCTTAGACGAAGCCACGATAATTGTACCAGGGACGGTGCAACATGGTCAAATTTGCGAATATCACAAACAAAACGTGCGCAAGAATTATGAACACGTTGAAGTCTTTTAGTGAAAATAGTATTTAAATCAATAAACGAGTATGACAATAATCAAAATGGAGCATTACAAGTGTTTCTACTAACATTTTCCTGACAGCGAATGGTAGACAATTTCTTATGCGATTAAGGATTATTAGGAGAAAAAAAGTTTAGCTATTTCTAAAATTTAATAAATGTACCTCCCTAATTAAGGTGTTAATATACAGCCGCAACGAAACAGGTTGACGTGGGTCAATAGGCCTACTCCATAGGGCAGTGAGATTGTTCTGTGTAGGCCTACTTACTAAAACCTCTTTGCCTGGTTATAAAATATAACGAAACACCAGGAAATACTTTAAATCTAAATAAACCTAAATTCCAGAATATGAACTGTCACAGAATAATTCCTTTAAAAAAAAAAGCTTCTGGTGTGACAGGTAATACAAATCAAGACATAGTGAATTGTAGTCTGAAGGTTTGATAACGTTGACCATGAGGCTACGCTCATTTTTAGGAGATCATAAAGACACTTTCAAAAATCAAATATTGACTTAAAGCAGAACATTCTAGTTCCATTTCAGTTTAATGTCTCCTGCCTACTCCATTTTTGTCTAAGTATCTGTTCACAGATATACATTAACGTTAACGCGATAACATGTACGTATGACATGAACACAAGATTCGCATTGCCATTCACAATAACGACAGAAAGCTAATATACATTTATCCGTTCAGGAAAAAATGGAAAAGTTCATAACCTATAACGTTCTCACAAGGGAACGGTCAACCATTGCATGCCGAAACCTATATGGAAATTTCTCCCAGAGAAGCGTTGTGATGTACCAAGGCCGAGTTCAAAAACTTGCCTGCTGTTTTCAATTGCAAGACACTAAAATCTAGCGACAAATCTCTCATTTAAACTGCATGGAAGTATTAATAAGTAGAATCTTCTTGGCGATAAAATTGTATTATACATACCTCAATAAAACCCAAATCACCAAATTAAAAATATAAAGAGTGGGCAACACACCCACTCTATTGAGTAAACTAAAAAAAATTGGGGCTGGAAATAAACAACCAACTAATTAACTTATGGCTTTATCGAACCCGTAGATTCACGACTCCCCATACATCCCTGTCCTGAGACAATATTTTCCAATCGTCTCCTGTATAATCTACTTCCCACAAATCATGCATGGATATTGTTCTTTTCCCACCCCATTCATACCAACTGGGCATTTTCCTTCTGGTTTTCCTACAAGAAGCTTCCATGCACCTCTTTCATGTCCATATTACGGGAATTCCAGGAAAAAACTATCCCATTGCACAGTTGGGCAAAGATGAGAAATTCAATAATTTGATGAGAAGATTATTTTATTCAAATTAACCGTTGCCCTCGTAACAAAACATTCTTAAATTATATAACGACATTTATATTAACTAAATTAACTATACGTGACACATTTTTTGTGTGTAAAACAACTTGGAGAAATAATTAGGGTTTCAACTTTGTTACCTTAATGTATAATACAATTATAAACTTGATGTATTGATAACCCTTGTGATATGCCGTCCGCTCCGCACCGCGCTACACCTCAGTCAACTCTAATGAAGCAGGGATGTCCTTATGCTTCGCAAACTGGGTTGCCATTTCTGGATTCTGGCCTCGAATTCTTTGCATTAGACATAAAAAAGGCAGGTAATTTTTTTGACATAACCTTGTTACATCATAACGCTGTTCTGGAAGAATTCCAAGGTAGATTTCGGCATGCAATGGTTGACAGTTCCCTTGTCAGACCTTAGAAATATACTAAAATAAATGATAATATCCTCAACTAAGTTCAATTCAGGGTCGGGTTGGGGGATGAAATGAAACCCCTATATTTATAGAGGTCTATTAATTACAAGGGAGCCGTCCGACTTCGCCTGACGCATCGTCACAAGGGCGGATGAACGAATGGAATCGAAGCAGATAAGATTGGCATGGAATGAAATTTGTGACAGGGGTTTTTGCTGCAAGAAGCTTCCATGCACCTCTTTAATCATCCATACGTGCCACATGTTTTGCCCATTGCAGTGTACGAGACTTAACTGTTATTATATCGGTGTCATTAAAGCACGCAAACCACTCCACCACGACAAGGTTAAAATGGGAGAAACCTCTATAAAAATCTGTGTAAGCTCCGTTTCGTCACGTGGAGTGACCAAGGCTAGATTTCGAGATCCCAGGGTAGGAGGCGAGCGCTAATGGCTTTTTCACGGATCCGTCAGAAATATACTATATTAATAATGTAATTAGTATTTCCTTCAAATTTCAGTTCATTTGCTATTTGTTTCCATAATTTTCTTTAATAAAATTATTATAAATCCCAGTATATTATAAGAAACCGAAACGTTGAATTATTTTATGGGAGGAAAGGAGATTACGAGTATTTGAAGATAAAGTACTTAGGAAATTTTTTGGACCAAAGAGAGATGAACAGACAGGTGAATGGAGAAGACTACTTAACAGTGAGCTACATGGTCTTTATAGGAAGCCAGATGTAATAAGAACAGTTAAGTATCGTAAACTGCAGTGGGCAGGGTATGTGACACGAATGGGGAATTAGAGGTGAATGGAAGCTTCTTGTAGGAAAATCAGAGGGAAAACGCCCGGTTGGTTGACGAGAAATGAGGTGGGACAATACCATTAACCACGATTTGAGGGAAGTAGATTATACAGAGGATAATTGGAAAACATTAGCTCAGGATATGAATGTATAGAGAGCTTATGTTCGCGCGGCCATGACCCTGCTGGTTGATTGTGCCAGTGAGTTAATTGGTTAGTTAGTTAATATAATTGTCTTAATATAATTTTGTCCACCGCTGTGGTCTCGAGGTAGCGTGCTGCCTTGTCAAGCAGCGGGCCCGGGTTCGAATCCTGGTCGGAACAAGCTCCTAGGTGAGGATTTTTTTTTTGGTTTTTTATCACCCGTAAGACAAATGTCAGATAGCTTAGGGCCCAACGGTCCCCTAAAATCATCCGGCCATCATCACCATCCTTATCATTATCATCCTTCACAGGTGTGGAAAGAACGGGAAGCTACCACACCTGTAATTCCCATGAAAATGCTATGATTGCAGTGACAGACTTGCCCTAGGGCAGAATTACTATGGATGGATGGATATAATTTAAGTATGTTTTTGTTATAAGGGCAACGATTAATTTAAATACAATAATGTTCTCATCAAATTATTCAATTTATCTTCTTTTGTCCAACTGTACAATGCTATAGTTTTTTTCTTTTTCTCTCGAATTCCCGTAACATGGTCATGAATGCTTTGGAGTTTGCAAGCTGTGTCGTTATAACCTCTGGCGATAGTGTTCGTGTTGATATTAACGAAAATCATAGTGAATGGTTGCATTAATTGGGATTATTGCAAACTTTTGTTTTTGCGTAGCGTTTACGTTAGTGTTTCTAAGCGAATTGGTCTTTAAAGCTTAGATTTAATGAATAGTCTTCTCTGTGATCCTCTCTGGGTATTAAACATGGAAGTAAACATAATTGAAAATAGGATTCTAGTTTGAATATTTGGTCCCATGATCCATGTGAATGGAGAAAGCTTCATCATGACGAACTCCATAATTGAATAGCCTCCCAGAACAAAGTTGAAACCCTAATTATTTCTCCAAGTTGTTTTACACACAAAAAATGTTGTTTATGTCATATGGGAATTTTCCATATAATCGTCAACATTGGGAAAAAATAGTTACAATTTATAGATTTTCCTAAAAATTGTTAAGGTTGTTGAGTGCGGGATATAAAGATCTGCAGATCATTTAGATAGAATGAGTAGGAACAAAAATTATTTCAAATATTTATTGGAAGACCATTGGTGAAAACACTACTAGGAAGCCTAGGCGAGAGTGAGAGTATACAATTCAGACCAATCTCAGACAACTGAATATCGAGGAGAAAATGGCTGAGGAAAGGGAGCAGTGGAGGGCTTTAGTGAATGCGGAATTGTACTTACGGGTTCTATAAACCATACAATGGAATACAGAAACGTCTGAATCATGATTTTAAGATTTGTTTGGTTCCATATCAATTTTAAAAACCGAAAATCCACAGCTGCTAATTGCAAAACGTCCGCCCCCCCCAGGAACTGCATAAACTAAGCGAATTCCTTAGCAAGTCGAATTTATGGCTCGATTTATCTGCTTTATTCAAAAGTCTTTCTTTTTTCAATTGGAGAAACTCAATTTTCTGATACCAGCTTATTTAAACGTGTCCTATTGCAGTGAAAACAAATAATGCATAGCCGCAAGAGTATCATACCTTTTATTATCTGCTGATTCATTCTTCTATTACTTTGTTTAAAACATTAAATACATTTTTCAATACTAAAAGTGTATAAAACACTGGCTCTTCCTACTCTTTTGTATGGTAGCGAAGTATGGACGTTGAAACAGAAGGATGTTCAGAGACTTAGATCTGCTGAAATGAGATACATTCGGAGGACTGTAGGATACACACTACTAGATCTAAAAAAATGAAGACATCTTAGAAGAATTACACATGAAACCTTTAGAAAACAAAATTTCTGATTATAAGTCAAGATGGATGCAAATGTTCATCGAATGGAAGATCACAGGATACCCAAACAAATGTTAAGATATCAATCTGCAGGAAGAAGAAGAAGACCAGGACGTCCACTCAAAAGACTTCTGGATGGTGTTTCTCTTGAGGCCGAAATAGGTCAACAAATGGCCTAAATTCGTGAATGTCCTATGATGATGATTATGATGCTGATGATGATAAATTGAATCGATGTATCTTATAGGATACTTTCCCGATACAACTGTTAATTTAATTACATGAAATAAATTGCAACGAAGTAAACATGTACGTTGTTAGAGCAAGTTTTTGATTTTAGTTTTCAGGTATATCCTCACTTCCAATGGTCGGATTTCGCTGATTTTTGGAGAATGCTTTCCTGGTTTTGTTATAATAAATTGTACTGAGTCTCTTTGTGTAACATAGATAATTGCGACTGCTAGGGCAATTTTAAATTTTCGTTTCAGGTATATTCCTACATATAATGGTCCGAATAGCTTCCAGTAGAGAGGCCAAGAATTAGGTAGGAGAATGAATTAATTATGATTTGAGGGATGTAAATTGTACAGAGGATGAATGGAAAATATTAGCTCAGGTTAGGCCTCTATAGAGAGTTTATATCCGCGCGTGTTCGATAGTGTCATTAAGTTACTTAGTTAGTTAGTTGTAATGATTCTGAGATCATTTTCGTCCAAAACTAAGTAAATCTCCAGTCACAAAATGTCATAGGCCTTTAGGAACATGTTCCATCTTCAGCAGTTTACGATTTTACTTAATCGAGAACGACGACTAAGAACTTAGGTACATGTTGTATTATTCTAATATTTTAATATAGGTCTGTCTACCGCTGTGATCTCGAAGTAGCGTCGCTGTATCTTATGCAGCGGGACAGAGTTGATTATATACTTTTAATATTCATCACTTTTTTTTATTCAGACCGTTAAGGTTATAGTTATAAGAGTTCGATTACCGTTCGAGACAAGTTTCCTGAATGTGGATTTTTTCGGGGTTTCTCCTCACCTGTAAGAAAATGTCAGGAACTTTTAAGGTCCAAACGGTCTGCGAACATAATCTGGCCATCATAATCATCATTATTACATTCG
Source organism: Diploptera punctata (assembly GCA_030220185.1). Classification (NCBI taxonomy): domain Eukaryota; kingdom Metazoa; phylum Arthropoda; class Insecta; order Blattodea; family Blaberidae; genus Diploptera; species Diploptera punctata. The sequence goes on from JASPKZ010003834.1 coordinate 1,904,692, forward strand.
ACATGTTTCATATGAATGTGTGTGAATGGTGTGATACGTCTTAATGTTGTGTTGTCTTGGAGAAGGCCCTGACATTGAGCTGATCACTAATTCGGGGAGGGCCTCTATGTCCTTGTGTGGTAAAAAAAAAAAATATGTATGTGATGAATAGTTAAAATACCTCTCCCTATAGTTTCGTGGCACTGTAAGGCCCGGGTGGCGTGTGGTACGTAAAGGTGCCTATAAGGTTAAAGGTTAAACTACGTTAATTGAATGGAATATAGGTCTAGTATCTTCAACGGTAGTTAATAATAAGGAAAAACTGCACTTAAACTAGCGTGAAATATTTTCAAAGTCCTATAGAACAACAGTGCGCATGCGCCAGAGTTTATACAGCCAGCGATAACCCACAATCGAACCACATATCGATTATCATCCTCGATTACTATCCATCGCTATGAAATTTAAATGACCAATATTTGCAATAAATCCCCAAATCTATGTTAAAAAATATATTAATAATATTAAAATTACCAAACGTTTATTAAAAATGGGTGTACACTTACTTATCACTCCCTAACGCTGATCCAACCAGCGATAACCCAAAACGGCGATAGAAAATTCATAGACTAAGTAATATACTCTGTGGAGAAAGTAGCAGTTAGCATCACAATTTTGTCTAATAGTGTCATAATATTGTGATTTGCATATTTAAATAAATACTTCAAAATTGTCTAATAATGTTATAAAAATTGTTTGAAAGAGTTTCAAATATTAAATAATGTTAGTAAATACAGAAGAAGAGCTATAGTTTACAACAATATAACTGTAAAATCAAGCGCTAGTAGAAGTGCAGTTGAGCCAATAATAACTTTTGTATTATAAGATCCTAAAGTACTTAACAGATATAATTTATGAAATAAAATACAATGAATAGCATACGTTAGTTGTTAAATGTAATGGAGGTAGTCAAGGCGTTACAGCGTATAAGTTCGATGTTTCATTCCACACACGTTCAGCAGGTGATTGTGATGAGGGTGTCACCTGATCACGAATTCACAACAAGTTCGTGCTTTAAATTATTCCTCTCAGATAATCAAGTGATGTTTAAAATCTAAGTCAAATAAAATAATCGTTAATAGTAGTACAACCAGATTCACAGTTTTTTTTACTGTTGACACAACTAAATAATTAATTGACAAACTCATTGGCACAATCGAATACGGACGTCCATAGTCGAACATACATCAGCTCTCCATACATCCCTATCTTGAGATGTTTTCTAATCTTCCCCGTTTAATTCACCTCCCTCAAATCATCATCATCATCCAGGGATTAAGCCTGTGGTTCGTTCCGATTTCATGAAAGCAAGAATTGTTAAAATTGTTCAGACCATCTTCTGTGTGGGCGTCCAACATTTCTCCTTCCATGCGGTTTATAATTTAGTAATACATTTGGAAACCTTCCTTTTGGAATTGTTTCAATATGTTCTTTCCAGTCGTTTCTATATTTAATTATTTGGTCTGTAAGTTTGAACATATTTAGTTCCTTTCTTGTATCTTCATTTCTTTTCTTGTCCAGCAGAGTATACCCTGCTATATTTCTTAAAAATCTCATCTCTGCTGCTTCCATTCTTTGTTCTTGTCTTTTAGTGATCGTCCTCAAGTCATGGTTATTATTATTCTACCATCTCATTCTTGACTTACCTACTGGTTGCTTTTCCTCTAGTTTTCCTCTAAGACTCTCTATGTCCCTCTTTCATTCCGATTTTGTGTCACATGTACTCCTCCCAGTTGCAGGACTTCTGGGATGGAATCCCCTTATTTATGAGTAAACACGTTTGTGATAGGTTCTAGAGGGAACGTATGTTATTACGTTGACCAACATGACGTTAGCACTCACTTGTTCCCCGATACTGAACTATTCTCTTTACATATAAAGCGGTTAGAAGCAAAGAGGTACAAGTGAAGTTTTGCAGTATTGAGAAAAAACAGTTTAAAGTTGAAGTTGTATAAGAAAACCACAGATAATTGAACATTATAACAATCATATGTTATCTACTCTCCTAACGAATATACAGTGTGTCCCAAATTGATGTATACACTTTTGAAACGTAATTTCTTAGCAACGAAATGAGACAGAAATACAATTTTATTGTGTATGATCACAAGGCACTGGAAAACATAGCAACACGTTCATCGATCTTCACGTCTTTATAAACAACAATGGCGGAGAGATTATCATTTGATGAACGTAAGTGGATACTGAAGTGTTATTGGAAAATGGAGAATGTTGTTGAAGAGCAACGGCGTTGGATGGTTGAATTTGGGACACCACCACCACCAACAAGGGTAACAATAACAAGAATCCGAGACAGGTTTGAAGACGATGCAACAGTACTCTCGTTAACAGTCGAACATCTCATTCTTCCGCACCGACCTTTCAACACGTCTCGCATCTTTCCATCGTCTTCAAACTTGTCTCGGAATCTTGATATTGTTACCCTTGGTGGTGGTGTCCCAAATTCAACCATCCAACGTCGTTGCACTTCAACAACATTCTCCACTTTCTAATAACACTTCAGTATCCACTTACGTTCATCGAATGATAATCTCGCCGCCATTGTTGTTTATAAAGATGTGAAGATCGATGAACGTGTTGCTATGCTGTTCCAGTGCCTTGTTGATCAAACACAACAAAAATTGTATTTCTGCCTCATTTCCTTACTGAGAAATGACGTTGCAAAGAGTGTATACATCACTTTGGGACAATCTGTACTTTATCCATTTGCCACTAAATGAAACCATCCTTCAAGAATGTAAGTATGCACCAAAATACTTTTTTTTTTGCGAAAAATCTACTTTGCTTCTAACTAGCTCACTTCATTTCCCATAAAGATAATGTAGCTCACTGTTTTATAGCCTGCTCCATTCACCTGTCTATTCGTCCCTATTTAGTCCAAAAATGTTCCTTTATTCTCTTCTTCTTCCGAATGCAGTATTGGGTGATGATGCCCGTTCAGCGACTACAAAAACTGATCTTTCCATCGGTTGAAGGGTCTTCCGAGGTCTCTTTTGCCTTTAGGGTTGAGGTGGTAAATCATCTTTGGTAAACGGGAATTTGACATTCTCTGGACGTGTAGGAACCATTTAATCTGATAATTTTGTATATGTTCAACCATTTCCCATACTATTCCACTGCATCCTTATCTCATCACTTTTCATTCTATCCCTTAATGTTACTCCAGTTAGTGATCGGAGGAATCTCATTTGTGAACTATTAATGCGAGATTTATCTTTTGCTCGAAGTGTCCAGCATTCACTTCCGTATAATAGAGCAGGTTTGGCTATGGCATTATGAAATCTCAATTGGATTTCTTTCCTCATTTGTTTTCCAAAATTTCTCCTAATTATACCATTTAATCTGTTATATTTTTCTAAATTTGTTTCCACATTTTTTGATTATGAAACTGTGACATATTATTACCTAAATAATTAAAGTGTGTTACTTGTTCTATTGGTTTATTATTTATTATTATTTTTACTCTCGAAATTCCCTTTCCAGTGATTGTCATGGATTTGGTTTTATTTTCAGATATTTTCATGTTGTATTTTTCCAGGGTATTCTGCAATTTAAACACTGATCTCTGCAAATCATCTTCATTCTTCGCTAGAAGTACCTGATCATCTGCGAAGATTATTGTTTGTATTTGATTTCCTCTACATGTATTTACTCCTGGGGGGGTTTAGTTTTTTCCACTCCTGGACAATTTTATTTAGATATAGAATATTCTCAAATATTCATAATATGTTCGCCTCCCTTATTACGATCTAGTTCTCATAAAGATGTTGTATTACTCTGTTGTTTGGTTTTCTCCATTGACCTGTCAGGACATATCTATACTTTGAATCTTACACAATATCTATAACTAGAGCATGGAACTCACTTCCCAGTTATGTCAGGGACTGTCAATCACTATCATTATTTAATTACAAATTAACTGATATCTTAAATTCAACACAATGAACATATTAACTGCATAACAACTATATACAGCATTCTATAAATAATCATTTAGGAAGCACTTACTTTATTTTATATTATTTTAATTTTATTATATTCCATCTTTTTGTTAGTATTAGCTAGTATTAGATCACATCATCATTGTATTTTGTTTAGTCTGTATCTTAATAATATCTTAAAATTGTAATAAGTATGTAATTTTTGTATAATTCTACTATTTAGCATTATTATTATTATTATTATTATTATTATTATTATTATTATTATTATTATTATTATTATCTTTGGATGGAAAATTTCCTACGACCTTTAGTCTCAAATACTCATCTTTTTGCTTCCCTTATTTCTCATAAAGATCATGCAGTTCTCGGTTATGAGGTTTTGACCATTGACCTGTCTATTAGCCTTTTTTTTGTTCCAAAAATATACCTACTAGCTTTATTCTCAAATACTCATCATCATCGTCATCATCAATTACAGTCATGGATTAGTCCATTGGCCTGTTCCTCTTCAGGATAGAAATTGACCCCTCCATCTCTTCTTAGGTCATCTTGGGTCTCTTCTTCCTGTGGGACTGTAGTTGAATAGCTTTAGAGGTAGTCTATTGTTTGGCATTCTAAGAAGGTGTTCATGCCAATTATTTTGGTATGTTTGAATGGTTTCAGTTATTACTGGTGTGTTGAGAGCTTTGCGGATATCTTCATTACGCATGTGGTCATAAAGTGTATAACCCGCTAAAGGTCTTAATAACTTCATTTCTGCGGCTACCATCCTATTTAATTTACCTGTAATAATAGACCTGGTTTCAGAACCATAAAGTAGAGTTGGAAGAGCCATTGTTTTATACAATTTTAAAATTGTATATCTGGGCGTACTTTTCGGAAAATAATGCTTTTTATTGATTCTGTAAGTTCTTTTTTTTAATTTAATCAACTTCATGTCTATTTCTTTACATGTATCGTAGGAAAGGTTGCAGCTAAGATAAGTAAAGTTATTAACTTGTTCTATTGTATACTCATAATCTGTAAAATATATACTGTGTTTTTTCATACATCCAGCCATAGTAATTCTGCCCGAGGGCGGGTCCTTCACTGCAATCATAGCAATTTCATGCTATGCTTGCAGCTTTACTAGGGAATTGTAGGTGTGGTAGCTTCCCGTTGCTTTTTCATACATATATATCGGAATTGTTCTCAACATTCCGAAAATGTCAAACACACTCATGGTTAAAATATTGCCGACTGCTAAATTGTTAGATAATAATATATTATTGGAAATACTGTAACTTGTTTCATATTCCATGCATTTGTTTGAGATTGGTGACATTTGACGAGAATCAGTGTTGTTCTCTACTATGACATACATCATGTATGTTCGTTTCTAAATAAATGAATTATTAAATAAATCATACACATATTAAATGTAAGGAAATGTAATATTCATATGTTTGTGTGATATGTAAAATATTTCAAAACCTCGTGAGTTATTGTGGTAGTCGATGTCAGATTTAGTTTGCATTTTTTAATGACGTCTGCTGTAATCTCCATCTGATATATCTTGCATCACGTTTTTACGAGAACTCATCAATAAAGAAGTAAAGTTGATGTTTTATTTGTTTTTCTAAACGCTAACCAACATCAATAACAGCTGTGTCTCACATACGTACGTGATCCAGCAGACAGCGAATTGTTAATGGAACATATCAAATTCACACCTCACACTCAAATCATTTTAACGATATGTAGTTTAGAAAAAACAAGAGTTTAGTAGGCTATTAATCGTCCGCTATTCCTTATTCCCATGGGTACTTCTTCCGGTATCAGGTACACCTTCTTCTCAGTCTTTCCTGTTTTCTCTTTCCACGCGACTTACATTGGGGGTAGTTTACGAATAGGCTGGTACTCGACCCTTAGATAATTTTTCGACTGTGACCTGTTCCGGTATCAAGTGTATATAGCCTATATATATATATATATATATATCCATCCATAGTAATTCTGCCCGAAGACAGGTCTTTCACTGCAATCATAGCATTTTCATGCTATGCTTTCCAGCTTTACTAGGGAATTATAGGTGTGGTAGCTTCCCGTTGCTTTCCACCGATGAAGAATGGTGATGACAAGATGAATATGAATGATGATTTTTTTTTTTTTTTTTTTTATTTAGTACACAATTGATCTTCTTGGTGATACAATATTAAAATATATATACAGTCAATATGCCCATTTCACCAATAAATATTTAAAATGGTCAACTAGTTTCTACAGCCAAGCTGTCATTCTCAAGACCAGATATTGACTGGTCTTGAGAATGACAGCTTGGCTGTAGAAACTAGTTGACCATTTTAAATATTTATTGGTGAAATGGGCATATTGACTGTATATATAATTTTAATGAATGATGATGATTGCGATGGCCATATGCTTTCGGGGACCTTTGGGCCTTAAAGTTTTCCTGGCATTTGTCTTACAGGTGAGGAAAAACCCCGATAAAAACCTCACCCAGAGAAACTGCCCCGAGCGGGGATCGAACCCGGGCCCGCTGCGTGACAAGGCTATATAAATGAATGTATGTATGTTTGTTTGTTTGTTTGTTCGTACTTCATGAGCGGCCATACCGTTGATCCGATTGTGATGGGGATTTTTGCAAAATGTTCAAGAGATTCCCGGGATGAACATAGGCTATAAGAGAGTTGAGATACTCAATTCCTACACCTTTAAAAACACCCTTTGTAGTGAGAAACGTGAAAATGTCCGTTTTTTACCCTTAAATATCTTACGCTGTCTAAACCATAACAAATACAAAAAGTAATGTACACAGAATTGAATATTTAAAAAAAACTACAAAAAAGTCTGCGACAGCATACGTTTATCTTTTACAGATAACACACAATAGCCATTTTTGTCTTTCATTGATGTCAAGGAGATCGGGATAAGTTGATTCCCTGGCAAGCATGTGCTGCCATACCATTCATCCGATTGCCATGGGGCTTTCCCGGGAAGGTTATAGGGTTATTAGAGAGTTTTAATGCTCAAGCCCTTCATCCTTAAAATTCACGTTCTGTAGTGAAAAAAACGTGAAAAAATGTCGCTTTTTGTAAGCTTAAATGGCTTACGCTGCCTAAACCATAACAAATACACAAAATTATTGTACACAGAATTAAATATCTCAAACAACTCTACAGAAAAGTCAGCGACAGCATAAGTTTATCTTTTAAGGATAACTCACAATAACCATTTTTGTCTTTCATTAATGCCAAGAATCGGGATAAGTAGATTCCCGGGCAAGCATAGCAGCACATGGCGGTTATTCTTTTATGGATAACTCAAAATAACGAATTTGTCTTTCAGCTTATTTATGCCAAGTGCATCGGGATGCGTAGATGTCCGGGCAACGCCGGGTAATCAGCACGGGGTGTCTAAAAATAGTAACGATATAAATTTATATTTATTTTTCCTTTTACTTATTCAACAAAATGCAAAAACACATTATCATTTATTTAGGCGTAGCAGCGCACGCCGGGCATTAGCTAATATATATATATATATATATATATATATATATATATCCTCAACTCGTGTCCAACTCAGGGGTCGGGTCAAGGGATGAGATGAGATGAATCCCTTATATTTATATGAACTACAAGGATGCCGGCCGACTACTCCTGACGCACCGTCACAGAGGCGGATGAACGAAATTAAAAGAAGTGGATGAGATGAGTATGGAGAAATGGTGGAATGAAGTTTGTGGCAGGGGAAAATGGGACAAACCCCGAGAAAAACCTGTCTAAGCTCCGCTTCGTCCACCACGAAACCCACATGGAGTGACCGAGACTCGATCCCGGCACTCCAGCGGTGAGAGGTGAGCGTCTAACCGCTTGCGCTACGGAGCCGCCATAAAATAACATATATTTTTCTGAGTCTTCCGAGTGTTCATTTCCTTATTATTTACATTGGGGGGGGGGGAAAGTAAAAGGTATCGTGATCACACTACAGGAGACCTTTGAGATAGGACATTAAGACTCTCACTTTTTCTAGACAATCGGCACTTGACGTCAGCTAGGTTGGCATCCCTGCTTGACGGCCCCCTTTAACTCCATTAGGTGCAGGCTGAGTCGACCCAGGGTCATGGTGCCACTAGAAAGTTTGGGTCAATTTGAAAATTCTGACCCCACCGTGACTCAAACCCTTAATCTTCCGGATTGTTACGTATTGCCTTAACCAATTATGCTACGACATGATACTCGATCCTTAGGTTGTTTTTGCCACTCAACAATACGGAACGAAATATCTTCATGCAAAATACTATTCAATACACTGCAACTAATTTAGTGTACTCTATATTGTACCTCCCTAATCTAACGACTGTCCGGCGCCGTATCTCAGCGGTTTAAATTATGATTCCTTTGGTGCAGAACAACGGGAGTATTGATGGTTAGAATCCCCATGTTGAAGATATTTTCTCATGGGATTCCAACCAGTATGGGACTAGCTCCCACCTCAGTGTCATGAGGGATTTAGGTATTATGCCTACAGTGAATACCGGCTCCAGGTTGAGAAAATTAGATATAACGACTGGGGATTCGACATGCTGACTATATGTCACCCCTACTCTGGCTAGATTATTTTCCACTTCTATGATGGAGACATGTGGATGTGAGCTTAGCAGTCGGCTGGTATCCCTTGGAAATGTTTAACCTAAATAAATAATTATTTATAGTTGACAATTATATGATAATGAAGAATACATTTAATTTTGATATTATGATATGAATAAATAAGTCGGTTGAAATAATTGTAGCTAGGTAAAAATACAACAAAAATGAAGAGAAATAAATAAATAAATTACTTTATGATTAATGCGGCGTCCATGTTGAATATCCAAAAACAATCGAATCGTTCAGTAAACAAGGAAGTAATCAATCAATTGCAATATATTGAATTGTTCAAAAGAAAGAATAAGAAAATCTAGGAACAGTGCACTCTAGAAATCTAGTTAATTAATGAGTATGCGTCAGTATAGAGATACTCTCCGTATACACTTAAAAAATTTTATAAGAGAATTTCTTCCCTCAAAAATTTTAGTTATTTATTCATTACACTCATCAATAAGATGTTTGTCTCATCAGTACCAATAGTTGTACTGAATGCAGTTTTTTATCGTGTTTTCAAATATGTATTTTTTATTTCAATTTCAATTAATGGATTTTAATAATAATTTTTTAATAAACGTTTTTTCGTCCATTTGTCCATTGCAAAATAAAACCAAATGAGCTAACTCAAGAGATTTCAGCTATGGAAAAGATATATCAAGGCAAATGGTATCCTAATATGCTGGCCGATTATTGTTGGACCATCAATAGGGATGCTGCACAGCCGAAATATAGCAGAAAATCGTAATTTCTTACTTTCTAGATGAGTCCGAATGTTCGAATATTGCGTAGTTACGAATGTAGAAAATATTAAAGTGTTTGAAATTATAAATTCCTGTCGCTCGGAAACCTTGCGTGATGGAGAAACCCCGATATCATATTTGAATTGAGGAGAAAAAATGCTATCAGAATCACATATTTTTCTTTCTGAGACAAAAAAAAAGTTTATTTTTTGTTGCTCAGTGTTATTTTGTCATCAGTACGCAGAGCAATGTTTCTTCATGCTTAAATGCCCACAATCGAGCTACATATTTGTAAGGGCTAGACTAGTAATTTCATGTACAAATGGTTAATACCCGTTTGAAGGTACTGAATGCAATCGTGCTGAAAATAAGATAACAGGGGTAAACCGTGTGCAGTTGGTTAAGCCGGAAACAATATTAAAATTTTACGGTGTTATGCTCCATTATGTAAGTTTCGAGATAAACAGGTTTAAAGTTTAAGTCAATCCTCACTATTTATTATAGCGCCAAACTAACAATACCGGATATTGCAAGTTATTTTCCTTGTTGGACAGTTATGCATCAACAATCTAGGAGCGGGAATATTTGGCGTTTAGCTGCACGATGACAAATTTACATTAGCATATATGAAGATCTGGTTTCATAGCGTTTGTTGCAACACACAGAATCTCTGATAGGACTGATGACGTTTACATTTTTTCTTTAATGATAAGGCTATATTTATAGATTTGGCACTAAAAATGTGCGTACACTTACTTCATGAGCCAGTGCAACAGATAGCATCGAAATCTGAAGTTTTGTAAAGAATGGCGCTTAGCCTGTTGATGCATACGTTACATAAAAGTTCCGTCTGTGAGCAACAAAAAATAACCTTTTGTTTTTGTCTCAGAAAGAAAAGTGTGTGATTCTGATAGTATTTTTTCTCCTGAATTCAAATATGATATCGGGGTTTCTTCATCACGCAAGGTATCCGGACACAGGAATTTATAATTTCAAACACTTTAATATTTTCTACATTCGCAACTACACAATATTCGAACATTCGGACTCACCTAGAAAGTAAGAAATTACGATTTTCTGTTATATTGCGCCTGTGGAGCATCCCTCTTGATGATCCAACAATAATCGGCCATCATATTAGGATTCCATTCCTTGATATCTCTATTTCATAGCCGAAATATCCTGATGAACGAATTCCCGGTTTTATTTTACAATGGTCAACTTGACAAAAAGACGTTTATTAAAAGAATAATTATTTAAATCCATTAATTGAAATTGAAATAAAAAGAAATGTGGGCGATGAAGAAATTCCGAACACATATTTGAAAACACGATAAAAAACTGCATTAAGTACAACTATTGGTACTCATGGGACAAAAACCCTGTTGACCAGTGTTATCTGAAGAGCTTGCGGGACGTGTCCCACATCACCAGAAGTTTTATCTGTTGACCCCTGATTCAATACTGGTGTTCCACTAAAATGTGGTAGAGGGGATTATCATGAATTTTATTAATGTTGACATAATTTTAAAATTTTATATTATAATTTTAATATTGTGACTACACCTCAACAGAGTTTTATTGCAAATTTAATAATGTTTACTAAAGGTGGAAAATATTATGAAAGATACAGTACCTGGATTGCTCTGTAGGTATTCAATAGAAGAAGAATTTCTGCATATCTACTACTTAGGCTACGTATTAAAACGCATCATCTTACCTGTAAAACAAAAAACAATTATTAATACACTGGATACATTGTATATACACATTATTTGATTTTTTTCAATCTGTTGAAAAAGCTAATCGAGTTTTAATACTTGCTCAGCTATTGGTATTAAGCTGATGATGATGATGATGAAGTAGTTTAGCTATTATATTGAATACTGAAGAAATACTAATTGCTGATACACATATTATACTAAAAACAGTAAGAATCTTGGGCTGGTACTCAATATATAAATAAATAAATAAATAAATAAATAAATAAATATACTTATAAAGAATCAGATAAGAGAATAACTTTAATCATGACTTGAGGGAAGTAGATTATACAGGGGATGATTGGAAAGCATTACCTCACCATGAATATATAGAGAGCTTATGTTCGCGCAGCCATGAACCTAAGGTGTCGATAGTGCCAGTGAGTTATATACAGTAAAACCTGCCTTAGCCGGAACCTTTATCAGAAGGAATAAATCTCCAGAACGGTACGATTTTATATCCAAAATCGTCCAGTATAAGCCGGAAACCTTCTTAACGCGGAAACGGAATGGATTTTAAAGTACAAATAGTTAATTTTTACCTCAGTAAGACGGAAAATTATTCTTATGCACGTTGTAATTACAGTATTAATGGCCACACGTGAAAATTCTGCATATGACGCTTTCTGCATTATATCGTTTTACCTTCTTGTGTTGCCATTGTATTGCGGTGATACCCTTGCTTATGTGTGACAGTGGGGAATCCCTCGCTTTTCCTTGCCTGCTTACGATACCTGCGAGGGAGTTGGGAAACTCTTCACTCTTCCTGTGTAATAAAGTTGTTTTGTATTACCGTACAAACTGGGCTGTGTTACATACAATATTTTGTCTGTATTTCAGTCAATACGTTATGTCTTTAAAGCGTGCATATAAAACCCTTACACTGCGTGAGAAAATTCAAGATTGTAATTTGGGAACTCTTTATAAGAAGGATAACTGCCAAGACGAAAACATATTTAAGGAACCGTCATGTTCCTTCATAGACAGGTTTTACCGAATATATTTTTTTGTTCGATAGTGCCAGTGAGTTATTTATATAGGCCCTATATATGTGCGTGCGTGTGTGTTTTCATTCTTCGATAATGTCATGTGGGATCTTGTCGAATAGTTGGAATTAGTGACCAGCGTTCAACCTTGAATCTTTGACGCGGAAATCCAAGTAATCTTTTATTCATATAGGCCTATATATATAACTAACTCACTGGATTTTATTCAAAATACTTAATTTTAGAAATGGTTTCATTAAGATACTTAAATATATTCGGTTTTTTCCTATTTTATTTTATCGAACCCGTAGGTTCATGGCCGCGCGGACATTAGCTCTCCACACACCCCTATCCTGAGCTAATGTTTTCCAATCACCCCTGTATAATCCACTTCCCTCAAATCATAGTTAATGTTACTCTCCCACCCCATTCTTGGTCTACCAACTGGACGTTTTCCCTCTGGTTTTCCTACAAGAAGCTTCCATGCACGTCTTTCATTCCCCATTCGTGCAACATGTCCTGCCCATCGCAGTCTAAATATATATATATATATATATATATATATATATGATGAGGCAGACCTAGGCATCTTGGTCTACCAGACGCCTAAAATTCACGTACGAAACTCAACCATTTTGAAATGTGAAAAAAAAAGTAAAAGTTACATTTTAGTCATGGATTTAATTGCCTCCAAAGTTTTGGAATAAGGTAAAGGAAATATGGATTTATACAACTAAAAGTTCGTTATCTAGGTTTCAAGGAAAAAGTGACTTCCCAGTTTTTTACCCTCTCCTGCATCTTCATATGATGTTACACATAGAAATGCACTACGTAATGGTAAATGGAAACATTACAACAAATTAGAGAAATTTTGGAGAAGCAGTATACTGTAATTCACATAGCTAATTAATTAATTAATTAACTAACTAACAATATTGAAAACATAGGTTAATGCCCATGCAAACAAAAGCTCTCCATATATCGATATATTGAGCTAATATTTTCCAATCATCCTTGTATAATTTACCTCCCAAATATCATGTGACACGAGTGGGGAATGGAAGAAGAGCATGGAAACTCCTCGTAGGGAAGCCAGAGAGAAAACGCCCAGTGAGTTGGCAAAGAACAAGCTGAGAGAATAACATTAACCATGATTTGATGGAGATAAATTATTACAGAAGATAATTGGAAAAACATTAATACAGTGCAGGGATGTATGGAGAGCTTATATCCGCGCGGCCATGAACCACCGGGTTCGATATTGCCTATGAGTTAGTTATTTAGGTTTTTTACATATCACTATTACAGTCCACCGCTGTGGTTTCGAGGTAGAGTGCTGCCTTGTCACGCAGCGGGCCTGTGTTCGATCCCCGGTTGGGACAAGTTTCCTGGATGAGATTTTTTGTGGGGGTTTTTCCTCACTTGTAAGATAAATGTCAGTAAACTTTAAGGCCCATAGGTCCCCGAAAACCATCTGGCCATAAATATATTCGCCTAATTAGCTAAAGTTTAAGTCCTCTCCTGGCCCATCATCATCAACTGTCATATCATCGGGGCAGCGTAACCCCACCTTCCAGGCGCCCTAACCTCAGAAGTGGGTTACAAGTACGCTATGCCTGGAGAGAACACCAGAAATGTCGAAATGACAACCTGGGCATTTGGAAGAAAACATATTATTATTAATGATGTTTTTATTATTGATTTGCAGGCTTTCACCGCCGGTAATCATGATGTTGAGTGATTCCGGGTTCTGTGGCCGTGGTCCATAGCTCTACTTAGAGCTTCCGACCAGGAAACACGCCTAGAAGCACTCGCCACTGAAGATGCCCTCCGCAGTTGAGGGCGAAACGTCTGGTATCAACACCAACTATGGACCACGGCCACAGAACCCGGAATCACTCAACATCATTGTTTCTATCTTTGCAAATGGCGGCTTCTTAGTTAAGAAGACATTTATTGGGAATTTAACATTACTTTATAAAGCTAGTAAGGCTTCTAATGATGTTTTTATTATTGATTTAACATTTCTCCATGAAAGATAAATTATACTTGAAGAGAAACATTTGGTAGAGCACTTGGCCCGGAAAGCCAAAGGGTCCCGGGTTCGAGTCCCGGTCTAGGCGAAAATTTTTCTCTTCAAGTATAATAATATTATTAGTTTATTACTGTTATTATAGTTTTCTATTATTATCTATGGAATAAATTTAACTATTTCTGTGTCTGTATGTCGCAATCTCAATATAACAAACTTCTTTACTTTTCAGTAAATGCATTGTGGAGATACCGTTATGTCTTATGTATTTCTTCCCCTCGTCTGCTACATTCTAAGATTTTTGCGCATCATTGAATTTCTTGAGATTTTGTTTCCACGTCAGAGATTTCCTTTTGGAATCCAATTGCTGTTTTTTTTTTATTTCAAATATTTTTATACGTTTTATTATTCTGCCAACGTTATCAGTTGAAATACCGAAACTTTGATAAGTTCGTAAAGTAAACGAGATGGTTCACGAGGGATTGAAAATCGTATTCGGGAAGTACCTAGTTCAATTCAGAGGGCAAACCTACATGATTGTGTATTTGTTGTGCACTTCCTTCGTCAACAAGAAAAAGTCTGGATTACATCTAACGATCCATCACCATACTTTCTTCTTGAATTTTTTTATAAGGATTTCATTTGTAAATTGGTTTGAGATATTTATATATTTCGGATTACTAAATTATTTGCAATATAACTAACTAATTCACTCACTCATTGGCTCTATCAAACACCTAGGTTCATGACCGCGCGGACGTAAGCTCTTCATACATTCCTATCCTGAGCTAATGTTTTCCAATCATCCCCTGTATAATCTAATTCCCTTAAATCATGATTAATGTTATTGTGTCCCCTTATTCTTGGTCTACCAACTGGGCGTTTTCCCTTTGGTTTCCCTACAAGGAGCTACCATACACATTTTTCATTCCCCATTCGTATCACATGTTCTGCTCATCGCAGTCTACGAGACTTAACTGTTCTTATATCTGGTTTCCTATGAAAACCATGTAGCACACTCTTAGTAGTCTCCTCCATTCACCTGTTTGTTCATCTCTCTTTGGCCCAAAAAAAATCCTAAGAACTTTATTCTCAAATATTCGTAATTTCCTTTACTCCCTTAAAGTAAAAGTCAATGTTTCGCATCTATATAATTGAACTGGAAGAATAACGGTTTTATATATTTTCAGTTTAACATTTTTGCAAGGAGTTGGTAAATTATTCACAACACAGAATTTGAAATTATATACGTTAATTTTTGCAGATGATGTAGTATTAGTATCACCATCAGAAGACGAATTACAATTTTCAGTAGGCATACATGATTTCAACAAAAAAGCCATCAAGTATAATATGAAAATGTATATAGACAACAAAAAAGTAATGGCTTTTCATGAAAAAACCCTGTACATAGCAAAATTTGAATAGATTCAAAAATACTGGAAAGAGTAAATTAATTAATATTTCTTGGATATACAGCAACATATTTGGATGAAGAGACATATCAAATAAAATTATTAATTTTAATAAAATCATGGGAAAAATAAATTCAGTAATGAAACCTTTACTGTTCCAGAGAGATACCAGAGTATGGTTATACAAAACTTTAGTAAGACTTGCACTTTTCTACGGCAGTGAGGCATTTACTTTGAGGAACGGAAAGAAAATTGGGATATTATTGTGAAATGAGATTCATGAGATATTCAGCAGAGTAAACGAAGTGTAAATTACAAACGATATGATGATATCTTGAAGGAATTGCGTTTAGGACAAGTCATTAAGTGAATTCATAAATACGAATAAAACTGGACGAATTACACTGACCAACATGATTTTTGTCTCATGAGTACCAACATTTGTACTTAATGCAGTTTTTTTATCGTATTTTCAAATATGTATTCGGAATTTCCCCATCCCCCCAGTTTTTTTTATTTCAATCACAATTAATGGATTTAAATAATTATTTTTTTAATAAACATTTTTTCGTCCATTTGTTCATTGTAAAATAAAACCAAATGAGCTAACTCAAATGGTTTCAGCTATGGAAAATAGATATCAATGCAAATGGAATCCTAATATGCTGGCCGATTATTGTTGTACCATGAAGAGGGATGCTCCACAGGCGAAATATAGCAAAACATCGTCATTTCTTACTTTCTAGGTGAGTCCGAATGTTTGAATATTGTGTAGTTACGAATGTATTAAAGTGTTTGAAATTATAAATTCCTGTCTCTCGGAAACCTTGTGTGATGGAGAAAATCCGATATCATATTTGAATTCAGGAGAAACAAATACTACCAGAATCACATATTTTTCTTCCTGAGACGTAACAAAAAAGTGTTGCTTCAATGTTATTTTTGCGAAGGGCATTATTTGAGATAGAGTTCCCGAAGCTTCGTTATTGTACAATAGGAAAGAGATTTCTGGGCCGTCCAGGGAAGTGATGAATACAAAATTCATCAGTGAGATTTTTACAGCTTAAGACTTTTGTGGATGCAGAAGAAGAAGAAAGAAACATAAATATTTATAACCTTACGACTGGTAAGCTTTTGGATAAGGACTGTAACGTATAAAATGGACAAAAAAAATAAAGATGTGCGAGACAGAGTGGGTGAGAAGAATATATATATATATATATATATATATATCTATATATATATATATATATATATATAATGTAAACTGTGATGTTTGAAAACAAATGAGAAATGTTTGGTTACATTTCATTTGTTCATCATTGCAACTTGATCTTACTATTTATTGCAAAATAGGATCGCATATATTGTAAGAGTGCACCCTAGTGGAGAAAAATTAAACACATCTAACTGTATATTATAACCAACATTATAGGTGATTAATTCATTTTTTCTGGAAACAACTCAGTAAAATCAGTATTCAAAAACATAATTATTGAACACACAACTATCAAATGTGTAGGGCGAAATAATCTGTTCTTTATTTGCTATATTCAACTATTTGTTCAAGAGTCAGTCACTGCAAAATGATGCTCTGACTTGTTCAGAATATTAAAAACTGGAGCTTTCTTTATCACATAAGAAGGAGCTGTTAAAGAGAAATCGATAAAGAGCGAGGTGAAACACGACTGTGATTGGTTATAAAACAAAATTCATTGAAACGTGATTGGTCATTGATTCCCATTTGGGACATGAGTTAAATAATCAATAGTATTTGAGCGCTTTATTCTCAAACAAGTTTATAGACCAAAGAGAGACTAACAGACGAACACACATCAGTGAGCTACATGATCCTTATCGAAAACCAGAGATCATGAGAATAGGTAAGTAATAATGACTGCGATGACCATTTCTGTGATTAGAATGGGGTATGAATAAGATGAAAGTTAAAAATTAAAATATACCTGTTGGCAGGTGCCGTCGTCCCCAACTTTGTTAAAATAGTTTATATAAAATTAACTGGAGCGCTTTCGGAAGTTAACTTCCATCATCAGCAGGTTGAGCTTCTGCTACTTGTTGTTGTTTACGATGATGTATACTCCAAGTGTTTGTAGCAGCAACTGACTTGTTTTCGACGACCTCCTATAATGGGTTGTTTGACTGGGGTGCGTTCTCATTAACAAGTAAGGTGTTGTTTATTTCCTTTATAATTTCGAGGTCTTCAAATATATTTATCCTAGCTGGAATGTTTTCTCTGTGAATTATCGTGAGAGTATTTTCAATTGTGTTCATTCGGTGACCTGCGTTACTGAGATGTTTAGCATAGGTTGATTTATCACCTGCGTGTATTAAATATTTTAGGTGATTCCTATATCTTATATTGAAACTTCTGCTTGTCCTGCCAATATAAAATTTATTACAATCTTTACACGTTAGTTTGTAGACTCCCTTGTTGTTGAATTTGCTGTGTTCTTCTATGTCATTGTATATTATGTTGTTTAATTTATTTCCTTTTTTATAAGCTATGTTAATGTTTTTTATTTATTTTTTCAAAGTTCTGGCTAGTTTTGTGGTTGCATTTCCTGTGTATGTCAATGTTACCCATGTTTTATTATTATCAGATTCTCTTTCATGTTTTGTTACATTATTTATGTCATTTTTCTTTTTTTGTTTCTTTATAAGCTTATTATTGATTTGTTAATAGCAGCAATTTGGAGCCGGAACAGGCTAGTAAATGAGCCTAAACCGTGATGAAGAAGAAGAAGAATGATTTGTTTGTTGAAACCGTTGCTTTTCGCCATGTTTTAATATATTGTAATTCTTTGTTATAATTTGTTTTGTTCAAGGGGTATGAAAGAGGGCAATGGAATTAGAGGAAAGCCAGTAGCAAATCGCTCAATAGGTAGACCAAGAATGAGATTGATTAATAATATTAATCGTGATTTTAGAGAAATATATTATATCGAGAATTATTGTGAAACAGCATCGGTAACTCACGATGTGAGTAGAACTTATGTCCACACGGCCATTAATCTCTGAGTTTGATAGTGTCAGTAAATTAGTTAGCTATTTGCACGGGACAGAAGATTTTTTAGATTGATATTCGGTAGAAATCAGGTTAAAATATTGAGGCTAATCAAGATGATGTACATTTTTCCTGGATTCCTTCATTCATTAAGGCAAATACCCGATTGAAAATCCAGGAACAGTTTCTTCGTAATCTTCACTTCAAAATGCGCTCAAATTAAATCAGTGAACTTCTTCGAAATACACAAGACATAAAAAAACAATACACTTTTAACCCTATATAGTAAGGTTAGACATTTGCCGTCTACAACCTAATGTTATAAAGGCGAAAATCAAGGTGAAGAATATATAATTACTGTATAGGAAGGATTCCGACTTTTGATGTCCCAACTCCTTTCAAAAAACGTTAAGCTGAAAATATATAAAACTATTATTCTACCAGTTATATTATATGGGTGCGAAACATGCACTCTTACTTTTAGGGAGGAAAGGAGATCACGAGTATTTGAGAATAAAGTTTTTAGGAAAATTTTTGGACCAAAGAGAGATGAACAGACAGGTGAATGGAGAAGACTACATAACAATGAACTACGTGGTCTTTATAGGAAACCAGATATAATAAGAACAGTTAAGTCTCGTAGACTGCGATGGGCAGGAAATGTTGCGCGTATGGGGAATGAAAGACGTGCATGGAAGCTTCTTGTAGGAAAGCCAGAGGGAAAACGCCCAGTTGGTAGGCCAAGAATGAGGTGGAATAACAACATTAACTATGATTTGAGGGAAGTAGATTATACAGGGAATGATTGGAAAGCATTAGCTCACAATAGGGATGTATGGAGAGCTTATGTCCGCGCGGCCATGAACCTTCGGGTTCGATAGTGCCAGTGAGTAAGTAAGTATAGGAAGGATTCCTTTAACATATCGCATTTTAGCGAATTCCGGAGGAATTAAACCTTGGGGCTGATCTCATTAATATATTTTTTGAAAAATGTGTACATATCTTCATTGATCTTATTAGGTAGACACCAAAAATAAGTATAACAAAACTTTATACGTACAGACACACACACACACACACACACCCTCACAACACACACAAACATATAGGGGTCGTTTCATCTCATTTGATGCATGGCCTCGGATGCGCAGAAGACCAGTTTCATTCCCTTGACTGCGGGTAGTCTAACGGTACAGGCATAGTCACATTCAACCCCAAAATAGTGTACTGTCAGTCTAAAATATATTAGTTATCGTCACCTTACTTTTAAAACCTCGCAAGACTAATTTAACTAATCTTTCAAGACAGCATAAAGTCTTTTTTTGACATTGCTTGTTAGTTTTGTAATTATATTAAGAAATAAGAACAAGAGCAAGAAGACTGGAGGACATGGAGTGGATGAAAACCTGTATAAAAATAAAAATAGTGTCTTATTTTGAATTTAAACATTCAAAATAGGACAATAAAAACATTTATAAAATTATTAGTAATGTTAAAAAATATTTTACGCTTTTCTGAAACATTTTCATCGACTCGGTTAGTTTTATTATATTAACTAACTATCTAACTGGCTCTATCGAACGCTCATGGACGCGCGGACATAAGCTCTCCATACATCCCTATCCTGATCTAATATTTTCCAATCAACCCCTGTATAATCTACTTCCCTCAAATCATGGTTACTGTTATTCTCCCACCTCATTCTTGATCTACCAACTGGCCGTTTCCCCTCTGGTTTTCCTACAAGAAGCTTCCATCCACCTCTTTCATTGCATGTTCGTGCCACATGTCCTACCTATTTAAAATTATTTTCGTTTTTTAATTTTTATTACATTAGGTTTGAAAATTTAGTATACGCCTGATGAAGTTCTCGTATCCAATATAATTAATGTAAGATGCTTTAGACAGGAACCTCTGGCGACAAATCACTTTGGGTTTATGGAGGAACATTGTATTGTGGAATATTTCTAAATAAAAAATGCCGAGTATATTGTTTGATTTAAAAATAATAATATTAATTTTAACATGAATAATATTTGATAAATTATTGGATTGCAATAATTTTATTCACATTTCCTTTCAGTTTTAAGGATACCCAGTACTTATGTGGGTATTGTTTTTGCTTCAAAATCCAGTAAGGTCTATTTAAATCTTGGTTTTCGTGCCTTGATTTTAACACCTGGTTTCCATTGATTTTTTTTTTCAGATTATCATATTATCCGCTATTCTTACACTACATCTCCCAAACAGGAAGTTATTTTGTTTTAATTTCTGATACAGTATTTGGTTTAACATACAGTTCTTGAATTTCTATATTTGATCTTATTATAAAATTATGGCTGTTCCTGTTCCTTTATATGGATATGAATCTTGGGCACTTACAAAAAAGATATCTCACACATTCAAGCCACTGAAATGACATTTTTTAAGATCCGTAAAAGGATGTACACGCATGGATAGATTACACAATGAATCATTATGAAATGAACTGGAGATATTTTCAATAGTCGATAAACTAGAAGAGCACAAATACCAATGGAAAGAACATTTAGACAGAATGTACAATACAAGATAAGGATCAAAACCTACAAACCATGTAGAAAAATATCTTTGGGACGGCCAAGGAAACGATGGACTTGAGACCGGAACAAGTCGTATTGACCTAATCCTGGAAAGGAAGAAGAAGAAGAAGATCTTATTCTCCAAACATTATTTTCACTAACTGGGCTAAAAATCTTCTAAGAATTTTTCTCTAACATGTTGCAACAATCATTTTTTTTTCTTAAACGCTACGTTTCGGAAGCATACATCACTATAGGTCTTGATTAGAAGTTT
The DNA here is from genome assembly GCA_030220185.1 of Diploptera punctata. Classification (NCBI taxonomy): domain Eukaryota; kingdom Metazoa; phylum Arthropoda; class Insecta; order Blattodea; family Blaberidae; genus Diploptera; species Diploptera punctata. The sequence goes on from JASPKZ010003834.1 coordinate 1,926,144, forward strand.
TCTGTTTATGCTCAGTTTACAGTTATATACGTTTTAATTTTATTACGTCACCAAGAGCATAAACATATTTATTTACTTTTAATATGTTATTCTATTCATAAACATTCATAAACAAACATTCATTAAATGTAATATTTTTTGCAAAATACATTTCCCTGTTAGTAAATATTCTTCTCTGCTAATGGACATTCGTTTATTTACTTTTTTTAAATTCAGAGGGCGCATTAATGTTTCTATTTAAAATGAAGCAGGCTACAAAAAAACTAACTCAATGTATGATACAATTTTTTTAAATATTATAAATTTATAACAAATAAGAATGAAAAGTTATTGGCTAACTCAGAGGATGACTCATAAAGATCATTTTATAAATTGAAATAAATGTCATAAAAAGGTTTTATGAAAATATCATCTAAAACATCCAAACATATTGGCTTTTTATGGTAAGAACCCTGTACCCACAAACATTTAAATAGTTGATAAAATACAGAGAAAATAAATAAAGATAATTATCTTGGCTTCAGATTGTCATTTTTTGACATAATTGGAGGTCTTCGACAAGATTTGAAAATTTAATAAATCTATGAGAATAATAAATAAAGCAATGAAACCTAATTTGATCCTAAAACATACTTGCAGAACACACAGTATTTTTATTACCTATTCAGCATTCAGCGACAAAATAATGTTTATGATCCCAGCATCATAAACATATCCAGATAATTCATTAATATTATTTAATTATTTATACCACCCACTTAGTTTATAATATATATATATATATATATATCATCATCATCATCACTCCAGGGATTAGGCAATTGCCCGTTCCGACTTCATAATGCATCAGCCCAACGTCTTCTAGGTATATATATATATATATATATATATATAGACATTTTTAATAAATTGCAAGTTTTATTGAATCCGGGAATAAGAGTAGATGAAGTATATATAAATAATAATTTGTTTGCAGACGATTTAATTATTATGCATAAAAATGAAGGTGAGTTACAGAAATATTTGTATGGGTTAAATAAAATATATCCACCGCTGTGGTCTCGAGGTAGCGTGCTGCCTTGTCATGCAGCGGACCCCGGTTCGATTCCTGGTCGGGACAGGCTATGGGTGATTTTTTTGGGATTTTTCCTGACCTATAAGACAAAATGTCAGGGAGCGTAGGACTCAACGGTCCCCGAAAATAACCCGGTCATCATCATCATCCTTATCATCTTCCATCATCGGTGTGATGGCATGAAAATGCTATGATTGCAGTAAAAGACCTGTCCTCGAGCAGAACTACTATGGATGGATGGAAATAAAATATGTGCATTATACGATTTAATGATATCAGTAAGGAAAACAAAGATCATGACTTTTAAAGGAAAAGATCCAGTGAGATCCAAAATTATTTTAGAAAACCAAAGTATAGAACAGATGTCTAGTTTCTGTTATTTAGGATGCAATATTAGCTTCAATATGAAAAGATATATTGTTTCCAAAATAAATAAATTTCAGACGGTATATGGAATATATAAAGAACGTTAAATAATAATATTAAAGAGGAAACATAAATAGAAATGTATAAAGTTGGACAATTCGCACAATATTGTATGGATGTGAAACTTGGGCTGCAACAAAAAAAAACAGAAAGGTAGAATACAGACGGCGGAGATGAGATTCCTCAGACAAGTTAAAGGTTGTACAAAACTTGATAGAATTACAAATGAAGATATAAGAGACGAATTAAAAGTGCAGCATTTATTGGATAAAGTCACGAATTATAGACAAAAGTGGATTGATCACATGAATGGAACTATTAAGGTGAGATATCCACTTCTAGCAAGAAATTACCAAACAAGAGGAAGATTTGATGTCGGAAGACCTAGAAAACGTTGTGCTGATGCATTATGAAGTCGGAACGGGCAATTGCCTTGGAGTGATGAAATTGATGATGATATTGTTGTGACTGGGAAATTATAGGCTTTAAAAGGGTCATTATTATAGTTATTTTATGCATTATTAATATAAAAGTTAATTAGAATCGTTTGCTTAATAAAATGTAGATATTTGATATTTCCTAAACTATTTGCAATAATATTTCCACGGCATGTGTTTGTCTCGGAATATTATTTCCAGTCGTTTCACTATATTACCCGTTTAAGGAGTAAGTGCAGTTGTTGACGGAGGGCACTGCAGTCGTGTTTATGCAGGAATAGAACACGTGAGTGCAGAGGGGAATGGGACCTGGGACGCTGACAATATACACTGCCTTATGTGACGTCACGTGTAAGCTTCCTATTTCTTCCGCCTGCAGAGATATTTTGAATGACTATTAAGCAAAAGGTGAAAGTATTGACAGTGCTTCTCCTAGTCTAAACATACTGTATTGTTAGGCGGCCATGAAATATTATGTATAAAGGCCACCTAATTGTTTTAAAGGAGGTCGGTCGTCCAGGGGGCGAGGACTATGTGTCCCCTGGGCGCAGCATGGACGACATAGCTGGACGTAAGTTAGATTACTATACTCATAAACAAGGCTCACGGTATTAGAAGTATAGGCTAATTAAATCTATAACATTGAGAAATCTAACCATAAACTCTAAAAATATAGTAAAATGTACTGTCCACAGACGAGAAGAATGAGAGCATGGGGCGAAGGGGGGGCACGGGGAATTGCAAGCGATACAATGGCTTACTACCTGAGAATATAGGAACAGTCATGATGTCACTCACATCTGTAGTTTATTTCAGACGTATTCAATTTTATGTTATATAGTTTGTGTTTTACGGTTATTAAACATGCTCTTCTTATTCAGTTTAGTTACTTTATATTTTAATGTTTCGTAGTTCGCTGTGAGGTAAGGGTGATGATTAAAATTCTGAAGTGTTTTCGTCAGACTCAGAACTAACACGCCCGCTCAGCGTCTAAATGATGGTAAGTTATAGTACAATCCTTCATGATATAATGTGCTGAGTTTGAAATACCTACTGCTTTCATACACTTCGTCTATGGACTACATGTTGTCTTGGTTCAAGGAAGTTGTGTGTTGTGTATTTGAACTCCTTCTTGTCTTGTAAGTCCATGTTTCCCTTAAGAGAGATTTAGGCGCTCTCCCCCTATAGGGAAGAATTTGAACCATACTAATTTAGTTACACTTGTTTTCGTATAGATGTCATTTGAGTGATCCGTGGTAAGCGTTCCGCCTCATACTGATATCTAGGAAACTAAGGTTAGTACTAGGACGGGAAAATTCAGTAAATTTTGCTTAGTGGCCTTTCAGTCAGGCTTAAGGATCTTTTACGAGCCTGAAAATCTTCAGACTCGGGACTCACAGCTTAAAGTCCATCCCGGAGAACTTTCTCCTTGGATTTTTCCGTCCTAAAAAATCATCGACCCCGGCCGAGTTTGAACCCGCGACACTTGGGACCAGAGAAAGGAGCATATCCACAAGTCCACCGCTGCCGTGTATTTGAACTACAAAACTACAATTTCACTATATATTAATAAATTGACGATATTTTATTAGATACTTTACTTTTTTGCAGACGATCAGATTGTGATATCTGAGACAGAAGATGGCTTACAACGGGCAATTTACAAATTAAGTAAAATATGTGAAACATACAACTTGAAAATATCTACTCTAAAAACAAAAGTTTCAGCTTTTCGAGGGTATGAGCCACTAAGAGAAAATTTCAATTAGAGAATAAAATAATAGAACAGATGAGCAATTTTAATAACCTGGGATACAATGTGACACATTGTATAGAAGAAAGTGAAAACATTGAAAGCAAAATAAATAAATTTAATTACATGTATGGCACCAAAAACGAAGTATCAAAGGAACTAGAAAGGAGACACTTTTAAAATTCTTTAAAACAATGGCGGTTCCAACAATACTATATGGATCGGAACACTGGGTCTTAACCAAAAACCAGGGACGAAGAATAGAAACGTGAGAAATGAGGCTTCTTAGGAGTGTGGCTGGCGGTACAATAACGGATCGAAAACGAAATGAAAATATACGAAGTGAACTAAATGTATATACAAACTATTAGATAGATTTACATAATACAGAGATTAATGGATGGACCACATCAATAGAATGGATAGTAATGGAATTCCGAAACAGATTTTTAAATACCAACCACTAGGACGAAGAAATGTTCGAAGACCCAGTGAAAGGTGGACAGACCAATTCTAGAATGAGTTCGGAACAGACCTTAGGATCTAGTCCTTGATGATGATATATATTAATAAATTTAATATTTTAGGTTTTGTCAATGTTCTAGGCCCATGTCACATTTATAGGACCCGTGCGGAGTTGCCGCTCCCATCGGCCACCTCCCCAGGTGGCGGATAGGGGAAAGCTCGTGAGATGACAGGTATCGGGGAAATAAAATATTCGGGGTGGACCAAAGGCAAAGACCATAACGGCAGATCTCGGCGGAGATTGAGGAATCGAAACGGCGAGGATGGTGGAAATGGCACCCATCTATAAGCGGTAATAGAGAGGGAATCTGCTGCCTTGTAGATTTTATGACGTGAAAACATCAAAGGCTAGGGGATGCTCACACTCTAAAATCAAAGTGTAGGGAGTAAGTGGAACTCCATAGCTGGGTGAAGGTAATCCACCTGAGGGAAGGAATAGCCGAGACAAACTTACTATGCAAAGGGCTGGTAACTCCTTCATGGGAAATTTAAAATACTCAGATATAATTATTGTGTCTATAATGGTGACTTTATCCAATAAAGGCTGCAGTTTTAATTCTTCTCTTATATCTTCATTTGTAATTCTATCAAGTTTTGTACAGCCTTTAACTTGTCTGAGGAACCTCATTTCCGCCGTCTGTATTCTATGTTTCTGTTTTTTCGTCGGAGGCCATATTTTATTTAATCCATACAAATATTTCTGTAAGTCTCTTCATTTTTCTCTGTAATAATTAAATCGTCTGCAAACAAAATATGATTTATATATATACTTTATTATAACGATGAACGACTTAGATATGGAACAGAATAACGATTTGGTATTGCGGAATGAAACGTGGGGAAGCAGAGGAGGAGATAGAAGGAGTCACTGTGATGACGGCTGTTAGCCTAATCCACGAAGTGGAGGAGGAGAAGAAGAAGAAGACAAAGAAGAATACTTTTATAGGATACTTAATTATTGACCGAGTCTCTACTATACTATCCTCTAGGCAAAGTCCTTGTCCTGGAAAACAGTTCCCTTTAAATTGTTATACCCGTGTTTCTAATGAGCTCGGCCGCAAAATAAAAAGTAAGTAAACAAGTTAACAAAAGAAACTAAGAAAAGGAACACATTTAAAATTGTATAAAGCATTAGCTGAACCTGCAATATTGTAATGGATCAGAAATATGGACTCTGAATAAACAGACAATGAAAAGAATAGAAGCAGCAGAAACGTAATATTTACGATTTGTGGCAGGATATACTGTAATGGATAAAAACGAAGTGAAGAAATTCGTAAAGAACTACAAATATTCAGTCTGACAGGTTAAATAGAAGAGTATAGGAGAAAATGGTATGAACATGTCTGCAGAATGGATACCAACAGATTAGATTGCCTTGGAAAAGTCTGAACTATCAACCGAGAAGAGGAGAAAGAGATCGGGGACGCCCACGAAAGAGATGGACACAGCAGCTATGATACTTGGAGCCGGAACAAACCAATAAGGTTTAATCCTTATACGAAGAAGAAAAAGAAATAAATTTGTCAGCATATGGATGTGCACACCCTAAAAATTCACCATTAGCCGCCACTGATTGCAAAATAAATTTTTGCGCAGCAGTGCGTTTTGTCGTACTTACCAGCAATGGCGACCATTATTGAAAGTTCTACTTCCCACATTTCGGGGTTGCCAACCTAAATAACTATACTGTAATATTACATTTACAACCATGTGCGGGAAGTAAAACCACTACCCTCTATGTATACTACGTACGATATATATATATACAGAAAATATCCAAAAGGTAGTGTTAATATATACATTATACGAAACAAATCACTGCATTTTAAATTAACTGAACTTTATATGAAACAATATAAAACAATAAATACGTACTTGCGGCCATATTATCAATAATTGTTTTCAAGGCCTCCTGTTTTTTCAACTAATAAACACTGCCAACGCTGTTAACGTTAGTCAATTGTTTATAATGGACGCAACTTTTTCCAACAAAGATGTTATTATTTTACTATTATTTATTATTTTTAAAAACACCATCACGCAAAAAATAATGTACAACGCACGTTTGTGAAGTGTTTTACAGAATCTCGGAAATTAAACACCTCGCTGTTGTTCGATTTTAAACATTTTTCCTCGATTCTGTACAATCCACTATCAACCTCGAATCGTAATATATTATTGTGACCTGATATCTCTGTGGAGTAAGTGTAAAAACTAGGAGTTTTTAGTAGAGATTTGTTATATGTCATTACGTTAATAATGTTGAATGACAACAGTTTGTGATAATAAAATAAAATGACAACAAAAGTATGTTAATTAGAGTAAATTTAATAACACATATTAACAATCAAGGAAATCATGAACTATTGAAAACCTTCATTACATCTAATCTAATATTTGTTAACTATTTGGAAAATTCATTGTAATTAATGACTGGGATTTTCAAATCGCATTTAAATCACGTTTACAGTTCCTATTTGCATATCTAACGATTCGTGTATTCACATTCATTGAATCACTGGTTCTATTTTTATTGTTAATTTATATGAATTTACTCACAGTTTAATGTTGTTTATAGGAATTCTCCATAATGGAAAAATAATAAATATAAAAAGCAAAATTAATTGCAAATCACGTTGTAATAATAATATATACCATTCACATTTATAGGCCGAAATAATACACACTGTATCCGTGTCTCTTTTTCTCTCTCTTTACCTCTATTTACCTTATTTTAATCCCTCCTCTATAGGTACATTCACGTGTTCCATGTCACCCGGGCTTTATAGGGATACGACCTGTCGGAAAGGCATTTGTAATGTTGGATCATTAACTAATTCACTGGCACTATTGAACTCTTAGGCTCATGGCCGCGCGGATACAAGCTCTCCACACATCCCTATCCTGAACTAATTTTTCCAATCATCTTCTGTATATATACTTCCCTCAAATCATACTTAACGTTATTCTCCCACATTATTCTTGGTCTACCAACTGGGCGTTTTCCCTCTGATTTTCCTACAAGAAGCTTCCATGCCCATCTTTCACTATCCTTTCTTGCTACATGTCCTGCCCATCGCAGTCTACGAGAATTAAGTATTTTTATTGTATCTGGTTTCCTATAAACATCACTTTAGCTCACTGTTATGTAATCTTCTCCGTTCGCCTGTCTGTTCATCTCCCTTTAGTCCAAAAAGTTTCCTAAGAATTTTATTCTCAAATACTCTTAATATTTTCTCCTCCCTTAACACAACACTCCAAGTTTCGCATCGATATAATATAACTGGGAGAATAACAGTTTCATATATTTTCAGTTTAACGTTTTTTTGAGAGACGTTGGGACGACAAAAGTCCCTGTAATGCATAATAGCATGCATTTCCAGAATGTAGCCTATATTTAATTTCTTTGTGCATCTCACTCCTATGTAATTATTGTTCCTAGGTGTTTGAATTTATCCACTTTTTTCAAAATTTCCTTTATTTTTCATTAATTGTCCATTATTCCATTATATCATGTACGTTTATATGTGAACATATATTTAGTTTTATTTATGTTTATTTCCAGTCCCAATTTCTTAGACTATGGATCGCATTACTACTTTTTCGACTGAAAGACGAAAATGATATGTATCTTATTATTATCGGGGACCGTTTGGTTCTTAAAGTATCCTGCCATTTGTCTAACAACTGAAGAAAAAAATAATTACCGAGGAAACTTATCCCTATTGGAGATCGAACCCAGATCCGCTGTGTATTTGGCAACATTACCCCGAGTTCAAAAAGGAGACATGCAACAGCTTCAGTGTGAAGGTAGAAAAAAATGTCTCCAGCTTTGAAGGGGGGCAGTTGCCATATAGGTACAATACCGCGGGAGCAGGTATCCTTGGAGTTTCGACTCCAAAATAAAATCAAGAGGGTGGTTAATTATCTGCAGGCATGGAGACTGCAGATTATCCGGGAGAAGAAAAATCCCAAAACCACACGATCATCTCATGGCCTATCAAAATACCTGTAGTGTATATCTTACCGCTTTTAGAACCAAACAGAAAATGCCCGACTGAACTTAGAGAACGATTCCGCAAAGAAAAATATTTAAACGAAAAATATTTTTAGATATTAATTACGTAAATGACAGTTTTGTTTTCTGACATGAAAACAGTTTTGGTCTAACTGTTATGGCTTAAAAGTTATTGTCACGTATTTAAATAGTAGTTCCAGAATCACCGTATGAAGGGTACAGAGAAGGAACCAGGTAACTAACTTTTTTTTGTCTTGACGTTTTTGAGGTGCCATTAGATTCTCCATGGAAATTACTATCTTTTAGAAGTGTGAAACAGTAAAAGAAACAGTTTAGTCATTGGTTTATTTACTACAAAGTTTGGCCTTAAGGTAAATATGTAGATAGCCCGCTTTCTAGATTACATGATAAAGCGATTTACTTTTTTTTTTCGGGTACTCTTCATATAACGTTGTACCTTGCAGATTTTATGTGGAAAGGTTCACTCTGCTTACAAACACATCTAAAACAGTATGGGAATTGTTTGTAGAATTTATGGGTAAATTAGGGTTCGCTTGATTTGGCGGATGGGTATTTTTCAAATTTACCGACGATTACGATATGCTAATATTATTTTCAATGTGCGAGGTCTCTGAAGATGAAATACATATCCTAGATGAGGCAATGGTAAACCCAACAAATGTGTTAAACCTAGACAGATTTTTGGTCAAGCGCGGAAATTAAAAACACTCATTCGTGAACAAATAAAATGTAAAAACAAAGAGTAATTACTACATATGTTTAAATAATCTTTCTACGTAGATTAATTGTCGGCAGCTGTTGACTAGGGGTTATGTTCTTTTTCTCTTGCCCCGAGGGTGGCGGGTTCAAGTCCGGTCGATGTCGATGGAAGAATCCAAGGAGCAAGTCCTCCGAAAGGCGCTTTAAACCGCGAATCCCGAGTCCGAAGTTTTCAGGTTCGTAAATGATCCTTAAGCCTGAATGAAGAAGCCTTACTTACTTACTTACTTACTCACTGGCACTATCGAACCCGTAGGTTTATGGCCGCGCGGACATAAGCTCTCCATACATCCCTATCCTGAGCTAATGGTTTCCAATCATTCCCTGTATAATCTACTTCCCTCAAATCATAGTTAATGTTATTCTCCCATCTCATTCTTGGTCTACCAACTGGGCGTTTTCCCTCTGGCTTTCCTAGCAGAAGCTTCCATGCAAGTCTTTCATTCCCCTTACGTTTGCAACATGTCCTGCCTATCGCAGTCTACGAGACTAACTGTTCTTATTATATCTGGCTTCCTATAAAGATCATGTAGTTCATTGTTAAGTAGTCTTCTCCATTCACCTGCTTGTTCATCTCTCTTTGGTCTAAAAATTTTCCTAAGTACTTTATTCTCAAATACTTGTAATCTGCTTTCCTCTCTTAAAGTAAGAGTCTATGTTTCGCATCCATATAATAATAGTTATATATATTTTCAGTTTAACGTTTGTTGAAAGGAGTTGGGACATCAAGAGTCTCTGCAATGCATAATAGCACACATTTTCAGAATTGAGCCTATGTTTAATTTCTTTGTGCATCTCATTCCTATTTGAGATTATTGTTCCTAGGTATTTGAATTCAGCCACTTCCTCAAAATTTCCCTCATTTGTCAAATAAAATTTACCTACCTTCTTCATCCTATTAATATGTTAGTTGGCTACTAGATGGCTCATTGGGTCGGTTAGTTGACTGCATACCATTCATGACATCTTTGGAAAATAAGCGTTATTAAATTAACTTGGTCTAGTAACTCCTAACAAAGGAGAGGCTAAGGCTCAGCATTTGGCTATTACGTCATTGTGGATATAGTTACTTCAGATATTTTTTTAAAATTTGGAATTTAATAAAATTTAACATTATTGTGTTGGTTTGTTTAATATTATTTTTAGGCACTGATGTATCAAAACATGTTCTCAAAAGCACGTACAGCTTACTGTTCGTACGATCCATTTGGTAAATAATTATGTTTTGCATATGAGGGAAATTTTGTGGAGGTAGCTGAATTCGAATACCTGGGAACAATAATCACACATAGGAATGAGATGCACAAAGAAATTAAACATAGGCTCAATTCTGGAAATGCGTGCTATTATGCATTGCAGAGACTCTTGAAGTCCCAACTCTTTTCAAAAAAACGTTAAACTGAAAATATATAAAACTATTATTCTACCAGTTATATTATATGGGTGCGAAACATGGACTCTTACTTTAAGGGAGGAAAGGAGATTACGAGTATTGGGAATAAAGTTCTTAGAAACATTTTTGGACCAAAGAGAGATGAATAAACAAGTGAATGGAGAAAATTACATAACAGTGAAGTATATGGTCTTTATAGGAAGCCAGATATAATAAGAATATTTAAGTCTCGTAGACTGCAATGGGCAGGACATATGGCACGGATGGGGAATGAAAGAAGTGCATGGAAGCTTCTTGTAGGAAAACTAGAGGGAAAACTCCAAGTTGATAGGGCAAGAATGAGGTGGGAGAATTACATTAACTATGATTTGAGGGAAGTAGATTATACAAAGAATGATTGGAAAGCATTGGCTCAGGATATGGATGTATGGAGAGCTTATGTCTGCGCGGTCATGAACCTACCGGTTTGATAGTGCCAGTGAGTAAATAAGTAAGGCATTGATGTATCAATACGGGTTCTGCAAAGCACGTACAGCATGCTGTTCGTACGATCCATATGAAAAATAATTATGTTTTGCATTATATTATTTACACTATAAAGTCCTGCTACTCTATTATCTCGTAAGTAGCTACGACTTTTAAAATTAAAAACTATATGTGCTGGGACGTTACTGCGCGACACCTGCGGTTCTTTTCTGATTTTTAATGGCGCGTTGAAGAGCTCATTGAAATTCAAGAGAGTGCTTTGACACTTTTCTCTTAAATTAGAAGAAAGGAAAGGAAAATGTAATTTACGGAAGAGAGCCGTTGCAGTGATTTCAAACGGAATCTAATTTTTTATCTCCTATATATATACGTGCGGAAATAGCCTAGTACTGCAAGATAATTTTTTGGTCAGTAGCTTCCTTATCTCTGTATGCGAAATTTGATCTCTCACTTTTTGTTTATTTATTTAGCCTGGTAGAGTTAAAGGCCACTAACCAGGCAAGCATATATTTCATTCAAAATTTAAAAAAATCAATACAATTAAATAGCCTACTAAACGATTATCATAAGTAAAGCCACGAGTGATTTCCAATTTATCTAGAGAATTTGGAAATCAAGAGTAGCATTTGTTAGGACTATTTAACGAATACAATTCAGCTGTTTACTCACAAATCATTATTTAACTATAGTTATTTCAAAATATTTATATATTTAATGCAAACGGCGATGTTTGAAAACAAATGAGAAACGATAGAAACGATTCTACTGCTTCTTTTGTTTATCACTGCAACCAGATCATACTATTTATTGCCAAAGGAACGCAATATTGTAACAATGCTCTCTAGTGGAGAAAAAATGAAACACATCAAACTGTATATTAATTCATTTCTGATGTCGTAAGATGTAAATATGACAATTATATTTTTCTGGATTGTTACCTGGGAAAAAATACATTTAATAAAGTGCAAACAGTGGTTTCTTTTTTTTTTTGGTGGTATAATCAATAGCTACAAATGTTTTATATTAACTCCCGCATGCGGCATGTACTATAAATACAATCTGGTAGCCGTATTTCTCACAGGCTCAGTATTTGCATAATAATGGTCAGACCTGTTCAGAATATTAAAAAGGAGGAGCTTTCCCTAATATGGTAATTATAACACTGATAAATATTTCTTGAAACACGACTCTGATTGGTTGTAAAACAGAAATCATTCAAACGTGATTGGTCATTGACTCCCATTTGGGGCATGAGTTAAATAGTCATAAGCAATGCCACAAGTGATTTCCGAATTATCGATAAATTCACGGCTTACGAAGTGAGGAGTGAATTTATCTAAAGAATTTGGAAATAAAGAGTGGCATTTGTTAGGACTATTTAACGAATAAAATTAAGCTGTTTACTCACAAATCATTGTTTCACTATAGTTATTTTAAAATATTTATGTATTTAACGTAATCGGCGATGTTTGAAAACAAATCAGAAATGTGAGGTTATGTCCATTCACTGCAACTATATCATGTTATTTATTGCCAAATAAGATAGCAATACTGTAAGAGTGCACCCAAGAGGAGAAATAATGAAACACATCATAATCAACATTACGGGTTATTCATTTTTTTAGTAAACAACTTAGTAAAATCAAGGAATCTGTTCATTATTTGCTATATTCAATGTAATTGTTGGAGAAAAATAATGTTCTGTCCTGTTCAGAACATTAAAAAGGAGGAACTTTCTTTATCACAAAAGCAGGAGCTGATAAAGAGAAATCGATAAAGAGCGAGGTGAAACACGACTGTCATTGGTTGTAAAACAAAATTCATTGAAACGTGATTGGTCATTGACTAGCATTTGTGGCATGAGTTAAATAGTCATAAGTAATGTCACGAGTGATTTCCAAATCGTCGATAAATTGACGAGTCACAATGTGACTCTTGAATTTATTTAGAGAATTTGGAAATCAAGAATGGCATATGTTAGGACTATTGAACCAATAAAATTAAGCTTTTTACTCAAAAATTATTACTTAAATATAGTTACCTATATATTAAAATATTTATATATTTAATGTAATTGGCGACGTTTGAAAACAAATGATAAATGTGCGGTTGTGTTTCATTTTTTATTCACTGCAATTTGATCATATTTTTTATTGACAAATAGGATCGCAATCAGGGATAACCCACTGGATCGCAATATTGTAAGAATGCACCCTAGCGTAGAAAAAATGAAACACATCAAGCTGTATATCATAACCAACATAATAGGTTAATAAATTATTATTTTATTAAACAACTCAGTAAAATCATTATTTAAAAACACAATTATTGAACACACAATTATAACATATGTAGTTCGAAGGAATCTGTTCATCATTTGGTATATTGAATCTATTTGTTGGAGAGTCAGTCACTGCAAAATAATGATCTGACCTGTTTAGAATATAAAAAAGGAGGAACTTTCTTTATCACAAAAGCAGGAGCTGGTAAACAGAAATCGGTAAAGAGCGAGGTGAAACACGATTGTCATTGGTTGTAATAACAAAATTCATTGAAATGTGATTGGTCATTGACTCCCATTTGGGGCATGAGTCTGATTAAACCAAACAATAATAAAAGTAGGATCTAATAATACAATAAAGTTAACTATTATTGAAATTAAAACTAGTAAGAGAATATACCTTGCATGGAACCTTCTTGTAGGAGGGCCAGAGGGAAGACGCCCAGTTGGTAGACCAAGTATGAGGTGGGAAAATAACATTAACTATGATTTGAGGGAAGTGGATATACAGGGAATGATTGGAAAGCATTAGCTCAGGATGGGGATGTATGGAGAGCGTATGTCCGTGCGGCCATGAACCTACGGGTTCGATAGTGCCAGTGAGTAAGTAAGTAAGAGAATATAATACACAAACGAAGAATAACACCAATCTATTATATATGAAAAAAATAAAAGACAATGTATAAACTGTAATGAAATAATCCTATTTCTTTGTTAGTTGATATAAAATTGTTCAGTTTATTTGTGGAAGATGTTAAAGTTTTCAGTCTCTGACATAGGATAGAAGAGAATTCCATGTTCTAGCAAGAGGGGAAAAAAAGCGTATCTAATGGTCCAATTTAAATCCGAGCCCTTAAGATTCGAGGAGGAAAAATGTGTAAAAGTTTGGCAGGATAATAGGACACCCTCGACAGATGGAAGATAAATTACCATACACATTAATTTCTCGTGTAGTAATAATGCGGTCCACCGCCATGATTTCGGGGTAGTGTTGCTGCCAGTTTCAATACCCAGTCGAGACACGTTTTCTGGGCGATCGTTATTTTTTCCCGTGTTTTTTCTTTACTTGTAATACAAATGACAGGTAACGTTAAGTCCAAATGGTCTCCGAATATCATCTCGTCATCATAACAATTATAATATTCACCATGTTTAGTATTCTGAATGGTTTATTTCGTCATATGGTGTGTTGTCTCAGAGGAGGCCGTCGTATTGAGTTGATAACTAGTTCGGGAAGACCCTCCATGTCCTTGTGTGGTCAAAAAATACGTGCACTTGCATTATGGACACATTATTATGAATATTAACATTAATATTTCAGAATTGATTTTGCTTTCAATCATATCTGCCGTAAATTATGTCAGAGTATATTGTAAGCGTTTTCTGAAATGACCACAGCCAGATGATAACAATAATAATAATAATAATAATAATAATAATAATAATAATAATAATAAAATAATAATAAAATAATAATAATTATTATTATTTTATTATTATTAAAATTAAAATTCAGGCAGTGGAAATGAGATTCCTACGGGCTGTGAAATGTTGTACAAGAGAAGAACATATTATAAATGAGAATATTAGAGAGTAACTAAAAATACAACCACTTTTCCAAGAAATAAAAAAACAGAAGAACAATTGGATAGAACATCTGCCAAGAATGACAGAGGATAAGATAACAAATATGGCACTGATGTATAATCTTGGAGGACGAAGATCGGTAGGATGACCAAGAAAGCGCTGGACTGAACAGATGTGAGATCGGAACAGGTAAAGACCTAATCCTTGAAGGATGAAGAAGCAGACGACGACGATGATGATATTATTATTATTATTACTATTATTATTATTATTATTATTATTATTATCGTCATCATAATTGTATTACTATTATTAAGTAAAATCGTAATAAATAATAGTTTACTAGAATATAAGTAAATGCATTTAATTAGCTAGGATGTTCACTGTCACACGAAAATGAAAAGGAAGTCACTAAAAAGCCAAGAAATGTTGACAAATAACAGGAATTATAAATAGAATCCTATAATCCTCCAAAGTACAAAATCACACACAATTAAAAATCTATGTCTCTTGCAGTAACCATATTGTTATATTGATGTGCAACATCGGCTATAAAAGAAAAATTATGTATCCCGCATTACAGCAGCGGAGAGATGAAATTCACGAGAACAGCAAAACACACATGGTAAGTCATAAAAAAACACTAAAATATTATCAGAGCTTGAAGTTGAAGTCTTGGAAAAATACAAAATTACATAAACGAATGGAGATTACACATTGGAAGAATGACTAGAAAGAGAGAGAGAGAGAGAGAGTGAGAGAGACTGTCCGATTTAATATTAACGTATTGCCCGATTGGGAACCGAAACCTAGGTCGAACTCTTAAAAGAGTTCTGGAGAGATAATGAGACCGGAACAGCCCACTAAATATTTATCCTTGACTGCTTGATGATGATATTGATAATGTTGTTGATGATGATGATAATAATAATAACAATAATAATTATTATTATAATTATATATGTGGCACAATTAAAATAATATTTAAAAACATAAGAATGGAAACAAAACTAAAATTTTACAAAGCAGTGACAGTCCGCTTACTATTGATTGTATGGTAGTGAATTTTGGGTTTTAACTAATAGATAAGAGAAGATCATTGAAGCAGCTGAAATGAGATTTATGAGAAGTGCAGCTGGCTGCGAACTTCTGGATAAATGAAGAAGTGAAGATATTAGAAATGAGCTAAATATTTTTAAACTCTTAGATAAA
This sequence comes from Diploptera punctata, assembly GCA_030220185.1. Classification (NCBI taxonomy): domain Eukaryota; kingdom Metazoa; phylum Arthropoda; class Insecta; order Blattodea; family Blaberidae; genus Diploptera; species Diploptera punctata. The sequence goes on from JASPKZ010003834.1 coordinate 1,942,120, forward strand.
ATAAAGGAATCTAGAAAAAACTGGAAAGAACAAGTTCAAAGAATGAAATATGATCGGATTCCAAAAAGTATACTTAATTATAAACCAAGAGGAGACAGGAAAATTGGTAGACCGAAAAAGAGATGGATTCAACTTTTTGAATGAGAATCTATGAGACCGGAACAAGCCACGTGGGCTTAATCCGTGATTATTGATGATGGTGATTATGACAGTAATAATAATAATAATAATAACCATAATTTATTCATATATAGATTTTCAATGTTTACATATATTATATACCTAAAGTTCTATTTTCTTCCTTCACTTGTCCTTATCGTTCCACTCCTTGTCCTGCAGTCTTAATCCTCTTGTTATCATTCCATCTCTTATTTCTTTCATCCATGATTTTCGAGGTCTTCCTTTCTTTCTTCTTCCAGGTGGACACATGGAGAAGACTACATAATCGCGAGCTACATGATCATGATCTTTATATAACAAGAACAGTTACGTCTCAAAGACTGAGATACGCAGGACATGCGACACGAATGGGAAATGAAAGAGTAATGGAATATTCTTGTAGGAAAACCAGAGGGATAACGCTCAGTTGGTAGACGAAGAATGAGGTGGGAAAATAACATTAACCATGACTTGAGGGAAGTGCATTACGCAGGGGATGATTACAAAATATTAGTTCAGGGTAGAAATAAATGGAGAGCTTATGTCAGCGCGGCCATGAACCTACGGGTACTATAGTACCAGTGACTTAGTTGGTTAACAATTGAAATAATTTCCTTGTTCCATATAATAATAATAATAATAATAATAATAATAATAATAAAAATAATAATAATAATAATGGCAATAATAATAATAATAATAATAATAATAATAAGTCTTCTTCTACTTCCTTTCATGTGATAGATCTAGCGGTCTGTTACGGTCTCAATCCAACGTTTGAAGGGTCTGCCCAATGATCTCTTGCCTGGTGGCTGTTAATTTAATATTTGACGTGGTATTCTTGTTATGCTCATTCTTCGTACGTGAGATTTTCAGTTGTTTCTGTATTTTTGCACATATTCCATGACTGATTATGTTTGTAATTCTTTGAGAATTTCAGAGTTACTTTTATGGTTTGTTCTTGAGTAACCTGCAGTACGTCTCATAAATTTCATTTCTGCCGATGTTAGTCTTTTAATAATAATAATAATAATAATAATAATAATAATAATAATAATAATAATGATAATAATAATAGTAACAATAATACTATTTAGGTAGAAATCGATCGTAGAGGCCTGGAATGCCAGCCAAGCACCGTAACTATTGTATCACTAGTTTTACTAAGAGAATGTAAATATTGGATTTGACGCTTGATATATGACGTCTCTAGCATGGGGATGTTTACATTTTTATATTTACACGTGTCAGTGTAGGATTGAATGTTGATTCTATCTGTACAGTGTTAGAATTAGACAAAAATATGTGAAATCCGTTGGTAAAACATTTGCAGCACGAACGTAAGTCTTTACAATTCCCCAACCCACCTTACTCAGCACCGTTCTCCCTCGAGTCGTGACAGATGCTGCGAGTTTTCAACGTGATTTAAACTAATTATATTTATTTCCTAGCTTAACTCTGTTTCCACCATTAAAATCGTCGCTCATTCGTTCTGTTCCATCAGACCTGAGAATTTCCACCTTCATATTGTTTGTGCTATGATCTACTGGTAACGTCGTATCGTTATTTTAGACAAACCGTGCCCGAGTTCGAACCCCCTGTCTAGGCAAACTTCCTGAGTGAGAAATTTTTCCTGTTTTTTCTCACGAAATATGCCTCCCAAAGAATAAAACATATATCACCATCTTCTTCTAGGCAAACTGTGTGTTCCGCCACACATATGTTCTCTCCATCTTTTCACTGGCTTCCTACATTCCTTGAACCTCTCGGCTTATAGTTTAATGCTACTTTTAGCAATCTTGTTATATTCATTATTTGTACAAGTCTAAATCATGTATCTCTACATTCTTTGATTTCTCATTCTGTGGATATACATTTAACTCCGTTCTTATATCTTCATTCGTTATCCGAGCCAATCTTGTGCAGCCTTTTATACTTCTAAGGCAGTCCATGGAATTTTTTAATGGAATTTCGGCTAGTATGGGACCGATTTCCATCTCGCATCGTGAATAATTTGGTTGGCTACAATATATATTATATCCACGTTGAGAAAACCAGGTATAATGATTGGGGAACCTAACATGCCGACCACATATCACCCATATATTGGTTGGATCATAGTTAACCCGTATAATTAACACATGTGGATGAGAGGCCAGCAGGGGAGTTGTAAGCCAAGGGACTTCTAGGTCTGTGACGTCATGTATATTTTTTAAATTGTAAATTAGTTAAACATTTAATACCTACTAGCTAATACGCGGTGTGCCCTGCTACGCCTAAATAAATTAAAATTCATATGCCTTTATGTTTAGTTGAATAAGTAAAAGGAAAAATAATTATAAATTTATATTTTTAGATACCCCGTGCTGATTACCCGGCGTTGCCCGGGAATTTGCTTATCCCGATCTTCTTGACATAAATGAGCTGAAATACGAAAATTGATGTGTTTTATGTTTAGTTAAATAAGTGAATTGAAAAATGTATATTGTAATTATTTTTATATTCCCCGTGCTGTTTACCCGGCGTTGTCCGAGAATCTACTTGTCCCGATCTTCTTGGCATAAATGAGCTGAAAGACAAAAATTATTGTACGTCTTATGATTAATTGAATAAGTGGAATGAAAAATAATTATAAATGCATATCGTAATTATTTTAACATTCCCCGTGCTGATTACCCGAAAATCTACTTATCTCGATCTTCTTGGCATACATGAGCTATAAGACAAAATTCGTTATTGTGAGTTATCCGTAAAAGAATACCCGACGTGCTGCTATGCTTGCACAGGAATCTACGTACTTGTCTCGATCTTCTTGGCATCAACGAAAGACAGAAATGGTTATTGTGAGTTATCCGTAAGAGATAAACATATGCTGCCGCGGACTTTTTTGTAGAGCATTTTGGGATATTCAATTCTGTGTACATTAATGTTGTGTATTTGTTATGGTTTAGGCAGCGTAAGCCATTTAAGCGTCGAAAGAGCTACTTTTTTCACGTTTTCCACTATAAAGGGCGATTTTTAAGGGTGTGGGAGTTGAGTATCACAACTCTGTTATAGCCTATGTATATCTCGGGAATCTCCTGAATATTTTGCAAAAAGCCCATCACAGTCGGATCAACGGTATGGCCGCCCATAGAATACGAACAAACAAACAAACATTCATTTTTATACACTAGATTACTAATGTTCAAATTATTTACATTAATCTTTAATTAACCGTCTTCATAATTTTAGGAGCTTTCTGATATATGCCAAATCAAATTCATCTTCGGCCATTAGTTACTGTTATGTGCAAAATAATACTCAATTATTAGTTAATATATTTTGTCTATGCCGTTATTCTCATCCACTCTACATCAAAGACTGCCAAATTTTAACATCATTCAGAAACAAACTGAAAAAAAAATAGAATTATTAACTGACAGAAACATCTCACTAATAGTATTTTTTATCAATTAAAATTTATTTTATTTTATTTAATAAAAAATAGTATTAACTATATTTCTAGTATAACTATATTTCTACCTAATGCCTTAATAGGCCAACACGTTAGCGATATATTAATTCATTACAGTTTATTTAATTCTTTGTTTTATTTTCATATAAAGCTTATTTTGCAAATAGAACCTTATTTAAAAGCAAATTAGTATCAAAAACTGTAAAAATAAGGTTATACAAAACACTCATTAGATCAGTAGTTACATATGCTTGTGAAACTTGGGTCATAAATGAAACAATAAAACAGAAATTACTAATTTTTGAAAGAAACATTTTAAGAAGAATATTTGGACCAAATAGAGGAATTGATAACTGTTGGAGAATCAAAACAAATAACGAACTAAACAAATTAATAAAAAATCAGAACATAGTAAACCATATAAGATCTCTCAGAATTGGTTGGCTTGGACATTTGATAAGAATGGATGATCAGAGACTGGTCAAAAAACTCTACAAATGGAAACCTATAGGAGGCAGAGCTGTAGGAAGACCGAAGATCAGATGGGAGGATGACACAATGAACGATCTAAGGTTAATAAAAGTGACTAATTTGAATATGACAAGAGACAGATTGGCATGGAGGAGGATTGCTGAAAAGGCCAAAACTTTCACTTTTGAAGTTGTCGTGTCTTAAGATGATGATTATTATTATTTTCATATATAGGAGATTCGAGCTGTTCTTTCGTTTGTGTATATATTCCTTTACTAGTTTTAATTTTAATTGTCTCTAACTTTATTGTAGATAAATGATAAGATCTATTATTATATATTCTTATTTATTAACGTTCAATTAATCGTTTGGTATCTAATATTGCTGTGTTTTAGTATTTGAATGTAACATATGTTACAATTCCAGGGTCAAATCCGAGAAACATGTTTATTTAAAACAGGATACGCCATTCACTAATACATTCATACTAACCAAGACAAATATCTTATGGATAATTGTAAATTAATTAAATTATTGTTTTAAAAATATTAATAAGTTTATTAGTGGTGAGATGTTAATGATATCCGGTAGTTCGGGGATAGCTATGACCTTAAAATTCCCTTATGTTTGTTATACAGGCGAGAAAAGCCCCGACGAAAACTCAGCCTGGAAATTTAACCCGATATGAGATCAAACTCGGACACGCTGCCTACGAGATCACAGTGGTAGACTACGACTGAACATACTGGTATTTATTTAATATTAATAATATTTTATATGAGAACACACCCAGCTCGTACAATATTTTATATGAAATTATACAAAAGACAAACAGTAGCGCTCACCCTTCTACTGAAGATGGAAACCGGTTTCTGAAAGGCCTACAGTTTAAAAATTAACCTAGTTGAAGATATTTTATTAGATACTTTACTTTTTGCAGACGATCAGGTTGTTATATCGGAGACAGAAGATGGCCTACAACGGGCAATTTACAAATTAAGTAAAATATGTGAAACATACAACTTGAAAATATCTACTCTAAAAACAAAAGTTTTAGCTTTTCGAGGGTATGAGCCACTAAGAGAAAAAATGAATTAGAGAATAAAATAATAGAATAGGTGAACAATTTTAATTATCTGGGATATAATGTGTCATATAAAAGAAAGTGAAGACATTGAAAACAAAATAAATAAATTTAATTATATGTGAGCACCATAAAACGAAGTGTCAAAGGAACTAGAAAGGAGACGCTTTTAAAATTTTATAAACCAATAGCGGTTCCAACACTACTATATGGATAGGAACATTGGGTCTTAACCAAAAATCAGGAACAAAGAATAGAAACGTGAGAAATGAGGTTTCTGAGGAGTGTGACTGACTGTACAGTAATAGATCGAAAACGAAATGAAAATATTTGAAGTGAACTAAATATGTTCAAACTATTAGATAAAATTGCACAATGCAGAGATTAATGGATAGACGACATCAATAGAATGGATAACAATATAATTCCGAAACAGATGCTTCATTACAAACCACTGGGACGAAGAAATGTTGGGAGACCCAGTAAAATATGGACAGACTAATTCTAGCATGAGATCGGGACATACCTTAAGGTCTAATCCTTGATGATGATGATGAATATTTTACTTCATTAGAAATACTAAAATTAGAGAAATGACGGATGTTCAAAAAGATGTACAAGTTATTGAAGAAAGAAGAATGAAATGGTATGGCCACGTAAAGATGTCAGATGACAGGATACCTAAAAAATATTAAATTTTGAAGCGGAGGGCAACAGAAGAAATAGGAGACCAAAAGAACATTGGATTCAAGGAGTGCATAGCGAGAAGATTAACAGAGATATTATAGAGAATAGGGATTTATGGAGGAGTAAAATTTAGAGTGCGTTGTAGGAAAACACTATATTGTAGAGAAATTCCTATTAACCAGAAAACTATATTTTACTTTATGACTGATTTAATCGTTTTTTATTATTTTTTATTTATTTTTAAACAAGTTTACAATGTAGTAAAAACATCTTCCTGTTCCCAGAGATTTTAAAATGTTTATCTTATTTATCCATTCTTCTCTGTCTTCCAATTCCAGTTCTTCCAGACCTATCTCCCTCATACCTCTTCTTATATCATCCATCTATTTAAACCTAGGTCGACTTCTCTTTCCTTTCCCAGGTGGATTCCATTCCAAAGCTTGTCTGGGTAATCTTGTCTCTGGCTTTCTACGTGTATGATAATGTCATTATAGTTGTCTGTATCTCACAAAATCTAATATTAAATTTTGGACTTTCATTTGTTGTCTGATGATTGTATTTCTGATTTTTTTTTCCAATTTAGAATGACGTCTAGTTGAGCTCTAAAACAATTAATTTCAGTAGACATAAGTTTTAATCTTACAATTATGTAATCAATGATGGATTTCAAACCTAATGTGTCCTGATGTCTGATAAATTTATGGATATCTTTGTGTTGGTAGAAACCATTTAAAATATTCAGTGAAAACTGGTTACATATTACTATTAATCTTCCTTCATAACCATTTACAATGACGATAAAACAGAATTGTTTTGAAACATGTCTAAGAACAAATCAACATTACTATTGAGGTAAGATGATCAGACTAAAAATAATATAATTAAAATAACCTAAAAATATCACTTCCTAAAATTAAATATTATTATAATATTAATTTGTATATAATTAGTAGTAGTTGGACTTTATTAGACAAAAAAGTAAGATATTTACAATATTATTTACAAATATGGGTCGCACGGGCAGTAAGCCGTACGTGCTGTTGACAGTCCGTTACAATAAAGTAATAATTGGTACTAGTGTAAAGACAAATAAACAAAAACAGCAATAACATTACAATTACATAAAGAAAACAATAAAAATATTACAATTAAATATTAACACAATAGCATTATACACTAAAAACATTAACATTACAATTACATAAAGAAAACACAATAATATTACAATTAAGTAATAACACAATAGCAATAACATTACAATTACATAAAGAAAACACAATAATAATATTACAATTAAATAATAACACAATAGCATTATACACTAAAAACATTAACATTACAATTACATAAAGAAAACACATTAATATTACAATTAAATAATAACACAACAGCATTATACACTAATTAATTTATATATAATTGTTAATAATTAATGGTATTGCATTTTGATAACACATATTTATTCATTGTATATAATTAATTATATATAGTTGTGTTGCATTCTACCTTTAAATTAGGAGGTGAGACTTGGCAAGTTGTATTAACGTTTTCCTGCTTCTTGTCTTGAAAGGAAACTAATTAGACAAGTTGGAGTTGCAAGTGGACTTTTATTCACGGTCTGTTTGACGAAACTAACAGGGTCATTCTCTCGCCCAACATGCACCATACATCCCCGTCCAGGGAGCACATTTGTTTTACTAACAAGTTCACCCCATCTCAACTTCTAGCAAGTGTTTATTTTACTCTCAAGGAAATAAAAGTGTTCACTCACACAGTAAGGCAATACAGAGCTTCCTGGTCACCGGGTTTCAATTCTCGGAATTAGAAACGTGAATTTTAGCGAATTACAAAGGAATGGAGGTATTGAGGTTGTTCTCATGAGAAGAATCTTGAAAATGGTTTACAAATCTTCATTGACCATTACTAGTAGACACCGCAAATGACCATGAAAGGAAAAACTGTCTACGAACATCATCCGGCCATCATAATCGTCATTATCACATACGCCATGTTTAGTATTAATGTTTGTGTGAATGGTGCGTTTCATCTTAATGTTGCAATGTCTCGGAGGAGGCCCTCCATGTCCTTTTATGATCAAAATAGTATGTATGAGATTCATAGTTAAAATTCGTCTTCAGACATGTTGAGCCACTAAACGAAGGCCCCGATGGCGTGTGGCACGTAAAATTATCTATAAGGTGAGAGGTTAAACTGTGTTTATAATATATTATATATATACTTGTATAGGAATAAATCACTATGAGGTTTAATTTGAGATAAAATCAAATGTTTCAGACCTCTCCTCATAATTAATCTTCTGAGTAGATCGCGATTTCAAGACCATTGCGGTCCCATCGTCAGCGCCATCTTGAGGATGGGACCGCAGTGGTACTGAAATCGCGATCTACTTAGAAGATTAATTATGAGGAGAGGTCTGAAACATTTTATTTTATCACACACACACACAACCATATATATATATATATATATATATATATATATGACATAATATGAAAATATGACATAGGCCTAATAAATAAATCCCGTCCAGGCATTTATTTTTCTTATCATGTTAAGCTTGCATTGCACAATGTCAAGAAAATTAAATTATAACATGTATATGTATATATCAATCTATAGTAGCCTAATTCTGTCCGAAGGCAGGTCCTTCACTGCAATCATGGCATTTTCATGCTATGCTTGCAGCTTTACTGGGGAATTGTAGGTGTGGTTGCTTCCCGTTGCTTTCCACATCGGTGAAGGATGATGATGATGACGGCCATATGATTTCGGGGACCGTTTGGGCCTTAACGTTTTCCTGACATTTGTCTTACAGGTGAGGAAAAACCCCGATAAAAACCTCACCCAGAAAAACTGCCCCGACCGGGTTGGAACCCGGGCCCGCTGCGTGACAAGGCAGCACGCTACCTAGAGACCACAGCGGTGGATATATATACTTTTTTTTGTAACATGTACCTAAATTCTGCACAGCTAATGGATCTAAAACAGTAAATATGTATGACACAAATTACACATTCGATTAATTAGATCCAACCCAGAGCTTAACAAACTTAACAGATATATTTTAAAATGTAATTAATTATTTAAATAATTTAAAGTAGTAATTTATTTCGGTTTATTTTATTGTTTCTAATATAATTATTTTTTTCTTTAATTATTTAAACCATTTTCTTCAAATTTAAATGCTCAATGCATTTCCCCAGAAACCGGGAAATTGTATTGTCTATTTTCAGACATGCAAAACGAACAAAAGATAACGGTACTTGAGATCACAATTTCCAAGTTCACTTTATTTATTTCACAATAGTTGATCGATTATTCGCAAATACGAGTAATTGCTGCTAAAGTCTCCTCCTTCAACATTCATTTTATCTTTCACTTCCTTACCATCCCTGACGGCTTCACTTAATACATCTTCTTTCTTTGTACTCGTCCATACTTTGGACTCTACTGCAATTTGTCCGACCCTCGCTTGTCCTTACATGCAGTCGTATGAATAATCTGGATCCCAGTCGAGATACTTTTCGAATGGAGGACCGACTTTTTCCAAATTTAGGTACAGACGCATGTGGAAATTTATCCGCCGGCTGACCGATTCGTGAGTCGTCAACTCATGAATTCCACCTTAACCATACAAGGCAAGACTTGACTCTTTCCGCCGCCCGCGAAATTCAAATGCCAGACCAACAATATTGTTTTTTGCGCGATATTGCGTTTTGTCGTACTTACAGCAATGGCGACCATGATTGAAAGTTCCATTTCCTACATTTCGGGATTGCCAACCTAAATAACTGTACTGTAATATTACATATTACAAACCTCGTGCGGGAAGTAAAACCACTACCCTCTATGTATAATATGTACAATGTATATACAAAAATATATCCAAAAGGCAGTGTTAATATACATTATACGAAACAAATCACAGCATTATAATGAACTGAACTTTATTTGAAACAATATAAAACAACAAATACATACTTGCCGACATTTTATTACTGATTGGTGTCACGGCCTGCTGGAGTCTGAACTAATAAACATTGGCGTTAATCAGTTATTTATAATGGACGCAAATATTTCCATCAAATATGTTATTATTGTACTATTATTTATTATTTTGAAAACACTATCGCGCAAAAAATAATGTACAACGCACGTTTGTGAAGTGTTTTACATAACTTGGGAAATTAAAAACCGAGCGACAGCGAGGTTTTTAGACATTTCCTCTCTTTAGTAAAAACCACTTCCCAACCTCGCATCGTAATATATTATTATTGTATTGTTTCGTATTAATTCTTTGTGTGTCAGTGCGTTTTATATTTCGTAACTTTCTCCTAAACTTGTTTTTGTTTATATTATTTCCTATGCACTTAATTACCTTCTTGAGTTGATATAAATCTATTCTATATTATATTATTTTCTCCTGAAATAATTTTTTATGTCCTAATTTATTTTATATATTGAAACTTGCTCCTAAATTTGTAATTTCGTTTTTCACTCCCCCTTAACTTAATCTATATAAATGTATATTTTTATATGTATTAATCCGTAGCGTAGTGATTAAGGCAGTGCACTACGGAAGGTCGAGGGTTCGAGTCCCGATGGGCCAGGATGTTTTAACTGACACAAACCTTGTGGTGGCACCATGACCCTGTGGTCGACTCAGCCTCTAACTAATATGTGTACCAGACGCTAGTTCTGGGGGTAAAGGCGGCCGTCACGCAGGGCTGACAACCAGACTGACATCAAGTGCCGGGTGTCTAGAAAAAGTGGTAGCCTTAACCTCCCACAACCGCAAGGGTCTCCTACGGGCTGTAATCCTGTAATTCACTGCATTCGAGCACGAGAATTTGCTTATTCAGATGCCAATACTGCCTTCAAAATTTTTTTGTGAATAAATTGTATTCTTAATCATATATGACCCAGTAACAACAATTTGTGTTTTTTTTTTCAGAACTAAACTCTGCATATAGCAATCAATGGTCAAGATCATTAAAAAGAAAAATCGGACCGTTACGAGTGGGAGTTCACCTGGAGCGAAAATTTAAAAGTCGGTCTACCTGCCACAATTTTCGAAGAAAGTGTGAAATAACCAATCACAAAATTACTATTCCTAGAATGGAATATCCAGTTTCAGTACAATTTCCATTTTAAAAAATCCGTAACATAGGTACTGCGTAAATTAAGAAAGTTCCTCAGCAAGTTGAATTTATGGTCTCGTCTTTCTCCTTTACGGAATTTATCTTTATTTTGTTAATTAAATCGCATGTATCAGCTAAGGTAGAAAAGAAAAACTAGAAAAAGAAAGCAAGACAGCCGCTAAAGTGAATTTATAATAACGGGTTTCTGGTAAACTCTCATTTCTAATGATCAGATAATACTGCTTTCTTTAGAATAAATTTCCAGTTTGATTTCAATGGTACATGCTAAGTTTCGTTGAGAAAATAAACCGTAACCTCCCGTAGAACGGATTTTAAATTTTCGCTTCAAGTGAACCTCAGCTCTTTAATGGTCCGATTTTGATCGTTAACGAAATCGACCTTATTTTTATTAACTGATTACTATATACTGAAAGAACAAAAACAAAAAGACCTCTATTAGAGCGCTAACACAGACACACACACACACACACACACACACACACACACATATATATATATATATATATATATATATATATATGAAGATCAGCTGGAAAATCTAGAATGGATAGAATACGAAATGAAGAAATAAGAGAGATTTTTGGTGTACAAGAGGAGCCGTACAACATTGACATTATAGAAAAGAAAAAAATTACAGTGGTATGGCTATGTCAAAAGAATGCCAGAGCAAAGATTGCCTAAAATTGTTATGGAATGGATCCCAATAGAAAGTAGGAAAAGGGAAGACCGAAGAAAACTTGGATCGAAGAGGTACAAGCAGCTATGAATATCAGAGAATTGGAGGAAGATCAATGGATGGACAGAGAGGAATGGCGTTTGGTTTCCGGAAGACGGCGGCAGCTGCCATGATACAGGATGATGATGATGATTATATATATTCTCCAGGTTGAGGTTATAATGATGGGCCAGCTCCCCGTCTTATGGGAAAAACAAACTATGCTAAAAAAAAACAATGTGAAGAATACAGGTTAGATTGGCCACGTAAAGAGGATGTTAGATGACAGGATACCTAAGACGATTTAAATTTTGAAGCGAAAGGCAACAGAAAACAGAGGAGACCAAAATAACAGTGGATTCAAAGAATGCATAGGACACTGGTTTCGAGAGTATTAACAGAGAGTGATGCAGAGAATAGGGATGAATGGAGGAGTAAAATTTACAATGGGTTGTAGGAAAACTATCATCTTCATCATCGTCATCATCATCATCATCATCATCATCATCATAGTGCATTCACGAATTTAGGTCATTTGTTGATCTGTTTCGGCCTCAAGAGAAACACCATCCAAGAGTCTTTTCAGTGGATGAGAACCATAATGGATCGCTCACCTGCAACACTTAAGTGATGGCCGCAGAGCTCTCCATCTATCTATCTAACTTCTTGAGTGCATGTCTTGGTCTTCTTCTTCTTCCTGCAGATTACTAGCTTAATATTTGATCTTCCATTCGATGAACATATTGCATCCATTTTGACTTATAATCATATTTTTTTCTCATTATTAAAATTTAGTAAAATTTACAATGGGTTGTAGGAAAACTACTGTATTGTAAAAAAAGTCCTAATAAACTTTAGGCCTATACATATACCGAAAATGGCCATAATGAAAATATATATCTAAGTTACAGCTCTACAATATATTTATTAGCGAATTCTGAAGAAATGAAGCCAATGAGGTTGTACTCATAAAAATGAGTAATTTTCTTTTTTATATATATATATATGTTGAAATGGATTTTTGGAGAAAAGCTGCCATAAAATCTAGACTGGAAAAAAATAGAAATACAGAAATTATAAAATGGATGAATGCAGAAAGAAATATAATGGATGAGATTGAATACAGAAGGTTAAAATGGTATGGACACGTAAGAAGAATGAAGGATGGAAGAGTATCAAAGGCCATCTATGCATGGAAAATTGAAAGAAGGAACAGAAAAGGAAGGCCAACATTCAAAATTCAATGTGGAAATTCGGTGTAACAGATGAAGACACTGAGGACAGAGAACGATGGAGAACTTTAATTAAGGGAAAATTGAGAATGTTTGTTGCAAATTGATAGTCTATAAGCCCGTAGTCATTTATATATATATTAATTACTAAGATTGGTTGGAGAAAACCCTCAATGATGAGGAAAATTCTCAAAAATAATAATAATTATTATTATTATATACAGGCCTATATATATATATATATATATATATATATATATATATATATATATATATATATGTAAGAAAATTACTCATTTTTATGAGTACAACCTCATTGCCTTCATTTCTTCAGAATTCGCTAATATATTATGGAGCTATAACTTAGACTATATTTTTCATCATGGCCATTTTCGTTATCTGCTAAATAGAATCGATGAAGACAAAATGTTTCAAAAAGTATTTTCAAGAGAACAACCTGAATAGTTACATTCCTTCGGAATTGGCCAACAGTAAATGTATTGTAGGGCTATAAAAGGGGAACGTCTTAACATAGTTGGTTAAAGCAATACTCTACAAACTTGAAGATCGAGGGTTGGAGGCTCCAGTGGGGTCAAGAATTCTAAACGACCAAAACCTTCTGTCTGCTCCATGGCCATGGAGTCGACTCAGCCGCTAACTTAAATAAGTACCACACGCTTGTTCTGGGGGTAAAGGCGTGTAACATGCAGGTCTGACAACACAGCAGACATCAAGTGTATATTGCTGTCTACAAAAGTGGGAGTCCTAAATTTCTATTACCCGAAGTGTTCCTAAGACCTGTAGAAGGATCACTTTATCTTCTTTAAGTATATTATAGAATTTACCTAATGATGTAGTAGTCGTAGGTCATTATTAGGCTAAATGTAAGATAGGCCTACAACTAACTAACTAACTCACTGATACTATCGAACCTGTAGGTTCATGGCCGTGCGGACATAAGCACGCCATACATCCCTGTCCTGAGCTAATTTTTTCCAATCATTCCCTGTATAATCTACTTCCCTCAAATCATGGTTAATATTATTTTCCCGCCTCATTCTTGGTCTCCCAACTGGGCGTTTTCCCTCCGGTTTTCCTACAAGAAGCTTCCATGCACGTCTTTCACTCTCTATTCGTGCCACGTGTCCTCCCATCACAGTCTACGAGTCTTAAGTGTTCTTATATTAAGATATATGCAATGTTATTTACCAATATGGATCGCACAGGCAGCAAGCTGTACGCGCTGTTGACAGTGCGTATCAATAAAATAATATCTAGTAATAATATAAAATAAAACAGAACAAAACGACAAAATTGGCAGTTCCTATATTACTTTATGGTAGCGATACTTGGGTAATGACCATACAATTGCAAAGTGAATACAAAGCGCAGAAATGGACTTCCTTAGAAGAACAAAAGGCTGCACAAGATTGGATCGGATAAGGAATGAAGGTATAAGAACAGAGTTAAATATATATCCATTGGATGGGAAAATCAGAGAATATAGAGAGAAATGGTTTACACATGTGGAAAGGATCAATGTAACAAGATTACCAAGAGCGCATTCAACTACAAGCCAAGAGGTTCAAGGAATGCAGGAAGGCCAGTGAAATGATAGAACAACTGTGAGGCAGAACAGGCAATTTGCCTAGCCCATGAAGTGAAGAAGAAGAAGAATAAGAAGAAAACGACAACACATTAGATAACAATATAATTACATTATGCATTAATTAAGTTACGTATAGTTATTACATATTAATAATAATACATTTTGCTTACATATTTATTTATTCACGAATGGGTGTTGCTCTTATTTTCCGCGTATTGTCCAGAAATTTAACCACGTGTATCCAATTTTCTGGGTTTACCATTAACTCATAGCATGCCAATCACACACGATTTGAATTTAGAATTTTTTCCTGTAACAACTGATGTCTGTCGAATGATGATAATAGTGCATCAATAGAAGGTAATATTCACGTACATTCAAAAAAAATTCTGGATTCCACTACCTTATTAATATTCCACTGAGCTGTTCGGTTTTAGCAATAATATCATAATCGACTGAATATTATAGATAACGTTTGTGAATTGGAAAAGTGTTTGGGTCGATTGGTTTGAATTCACGTTCAGATTGTAAGAGTTCTATATTCTTCAGAATATTAAAATCAACTGGCTGTGAAATTAGTCTATGCCTGATAACGTTTTCATGTTCTACCCATTCCAAGTTCAAATTGTCCTCCATATCGTGTAATAACTGCATTACTCTACAGTCACAGACCGGTTTTTAAAGCAGCTAAAGGAAAAATTCTACTCAAATCATTTGAACCCAAGATATCCAGCTTGAAGCGCTGGCGCACTAATTGTGACTCTCCTGCGTTGCGTAAGTAGAACGATTGGTAGTGAGCTAGCGCTTAAAACTGCAGATCTTGGCTTCACACTCCGGTTTTGGTGAAACTTATCTTTATTTATTGAATAATTCTTAATTAATACAGGCTTTCCACTTTACAGCTGTTTGCCTTTGATTCCTGCTTTCCAGAGATTCCTATCTTCCCATTGTCCATCTTCCATACCCCTCTTCATCATGGCATCATATATTCCCTCATACCATGCTCTTCTACTTCTCCCCCTCTTCCTTCTGCCTGGTACCATCCAATCCAACACCTGTTTAGGCCACTGGTGTTCCGACATCCGTTGTACATGTCCATACCACTGTAGAGCTCTCTTTGTTATCCTATCGATAACAGTTTCTTGTGCATCCATTTCTTGTCTGATATATGTATTTCGAATATGTTGTAGCCTGGATATTCTCATACTTCTCCGTAATCCATCCATTTCTGTCGCCAAGATTCTTTTCTGCATCCTTTCATTTATTGTCCAACTTTCTGATCCATATGTAAGTATACTTTCTATTATTGTCTGTATAATCTCTTTTTTTGTTTTTCTGGTAAAATTTCTATTCCATAAAAGACCATTCAGGGATCTAATCGCCTTCCTTGCACAATTTACTCTGTTAATAATTATATTTTTCACAAGTACCAGATTTATCTATTATAGATCCAAGATATTTAAATTCTTCAACACGTTTAATCATCATATTATTTATTTGTAGATCTTCTGAATTTGCTCCGATTACCATATATTCTGTTTTAATATAATTTATCTTCAGTCCACCTACTTCGAATGCATCTACCAACTTTCTGATCATATAATCTATATCTTCTTTATCTTGTCCTATTATAATCTGGTCATCAGCGAATAATAAATTGTGCAGTAAATTGAATAATACTATCAAAGCTTTATTGATCTTCTTCTTCTTCACTTCAAGTATTAGGCGATTCGCCTTTTCCGAATTCACAATGATTCCTTCCATACCTTCCTAGGTCTTCCTACATCCCTTAATCCTTTTGTTTTATAATGATTTGCTATCTTGGGCAATCTTGTTTCTTCCATTCTCTGAACATGCTGTTCCCAGCCGACGCGTTCTTGAATTTTATCATTTGTAGAATATATTTCTAATTCACTTCTTATTTCTTATGTGGTCCAATTCTGTGTATCCCTTGGTCCTTGTCTGTAAGGTCATTTCTACACTCTGTATTTTACTCGAACTCTTATTTATTACCCAGGATCCATTACCGTGTAAAAGTACCGGTACCGCCATTGTTTTGTAGAACTTTAATCTTGTATCCTTCCTTGTTTATGTTTTAATGTTCTATGAATGGTGCCATATTCCATTTGAAATTTTTATAATTTATTGTCTATATCATTGTTTCCCAACCTGAGGTTCGCGAACCCCCAGGGGGTTCGCAAAATATTTCAAGGGGTTCAGCAAAACGTTTCCGTAATGGCGGGTTTCGAAGTTAGGTCTGTTATTGTTTCCATCATTTCAGCAGCATTGTAATAATAATAATAATAATAATAATAATAATAATAATAATAATAGTAATATTCTTCTTCTTCTTCTACTACAAAGTTTAGGCTATGCAGCCTGTTCCGGCGAAGTTAAAAGTGGAGTCCATCTTCTACGTGGTCGGCCAACATCTCTTGTTCCTCTGGGATTATACAGGAAGGTACTTTTTTGTATTCTTTCGTTGTTCATTCTCATTAAGTGTTCTGTCCATTTCTTATTATTTTCGCTGATTTTATCTTCAATTTTATATATATTTAATTCTTCTCGTATAGTTTCATTCCTTATTCTATCCGCTCTTGTGCATCCTTTCACATTACGTAAAAACAGCATTTCCGCAGTCTGTATCCTGCTTTTATCCCTTGATTTCATTATCCAATTTTCACTTCCATACAACAACAAAGGAACAGCCATTGTTTTATATAATTTAAGTTTCGTTTCTTTTCTTGTTTTCCGACCTAAGCTTCTTTTTATGGTTCCACAAATAGCCTGAAATTTATTTACTTTATTTTCTATATTTTTATTTTCTCTATAAGTTGTATCACATCCTAAATATTGGAAATGTGATACTTGTTCTATTATTTTGTTATCCAGTACAATGTTTGATCTAATTCCATATTTACCAATAAATGCCATTAATTTTGACTTATTTATTGATATTTTACAATTATATCTATTGGCTATTAATTTAAATTTATATGCTAACATTTGGAGCTCATTTTCAGATTCTGCTAAAAGTAGAACATCGTCAGCGAATAATAAAGCATTTATTTTATCTTTATTATCAGTTAATATTCCTTCATTAGTTAAAACCTTCTTCCATTCTTTTAGGATATCGTCCATATAATATTAATAATAATAATAATAATTATTATTATTATTATCATTATTATTATTATTATTATTTTAAAATGAAATTAACCGTATAATTCCCCTTGTCACATATGTATAATATCAGGAATTTATCACATTATTTCTACAATAAATTAATATTTGCGGCGAATGCCTGATTTACAGTTATGTAACAAGTTAGGAATGTATTTGATTTCGCTATAACTAGGCCTACACGTTGCGTAACTTTTAAGCCCAAACAACAGTAACTTTAGGTTTTAACCGTTAAGGGTTAAGTTAATCTAAGGTTATTAAATCTTTTGCTTGGAATTAAATTTTATGCATGTCTGTTGTATGTATATTTAAAAGTTATTCACCTAACTCAGATTGTTGTGGAAGGAGTTAGCGAGTCGAAAAAGGTTAGGAACCCCCGGTCTATATCATTTCTTGTTCTATATCCAGAACATCCTAGATAATTAAAATTTAACCCAAGTTTTATTAAGTTTCATAAATAATTATTTTTTATTTTCATATATATTCATGACAGCTGTTTCGATACACTGTGTCTTCTTCAGATGCATGCTACAAATAAGTTTTCTGATTTATATAAACAAATATAACTAGGCAACACTAAAAATTAAACAAGAGCCATGCACACTTTTTCATATATCTAAAAGAGGATTCTTTCAAATCTAATTGTGAATTCAATAACTAATTGCTTAATGAATTTTCAAGTAAACGCCCGATGAATTTATTAAAAAATTGTTCTCTTTATTTGTATTAAATATTGCATGCTAACAGCAAGCCTGAGTACATTAATTTCAGTATTATAATTTTTTAAAGGTAAAATCGAATATTAAAAAGGACAAAAAAGGGGAACTCTTTTCCAAAAATGTTCCCGGTTGAATTATATTTCTAATTGTTTCAACACAGACTATAAATGGTATTGAAAGTGGTGGTGTTCCTTGGGGAACTAAATGAGCGAATATATGCTCAGTGGTATTGATTCACCCATAGATTGTAATTTTTTTTAAAAAAGTCAGAATTAAGGATAAGGTTATTGTTACGTACAGTTTCTTTACATTCTTGATTAGGAACATGAATGGGGTTAGAGATCAACTTAATTTCATTTATCCCCCTCATAACAAATCATATTTTTTTTTTTTTACTACAGAAGGTTCCCTGAAATATTTTCTTATTCAAGCAGAAACCTCTTTAATCTTGTTAATTACAGTTATTTCAAAATATATTAGTGAAATATTATTTTCATTTTATAATTAAGTTATTAGGACTATTTTGAACGAAAGAGATATCAACAGACAGGTGAATGGAGAAGACTACATAACAGTGAACTACATGGTCTTTATAGCAAGCCAGATATAATAAAGTAAAGTGATCCCACTACAGGCCTCAGGAGGCCTTTGGGGTAGTGGGAGGTTAAGGCTCCCACTTTTTCTACACAATCGATACTTGATGTCAGTCGATTTGTCAGCCCTGCGTAACGGCCGCCTTTACCCCATAACAAGCGTCCGGTACTCATTTCCGTTAGTGGCTGAGTCGACCCCAGGGTCATTGTGCTACCAGATGATTTGGGTAAGTTTAAAAATCCTGAACCCACCGGGACTCGAACCCTCAACCTTTCGGTTTGTAGCCCAGTGCCTTAACCATTACGCTACGGCGTGCCCGTCAGATATAATAAGGAGAGTTAAGTCTCGTAGACTGCGATGGGCAGGACATGTGGCAAGAATGGGAAATGAAAGACATGCATGGAAGCTTCTTGTACATAAACTAAAGAAAAAACGCCAGTTGGTAGACCAAGAATGAGGTGGGAGATTAACATTAACCACGATTTGAGGGAATTATGTTATACAGTGAATGATTGGAAAACATTAGCGCAGAATAGGGGTGTATGGAGAGCTTATGTCCGCGCGGTCATGAACCTACAATTTCGATAGTGCCAGTGAGTTAGTTACGCAACTCCTGCTTCATGGACTTTATTTCAATTACGGCGCATCATCTATAATTATAAAATTCGTTTCACAAAGGAAGGAAGTTTCTATTACGAGAGAAATTTGCATGGTTAATGTTGTATAAACGCTTAATTAATATAACGTTTTATGTTGGAAGGCAAACTGCCAGCAACCAACAGGTAGCCTATAATCTGTCAACTGTTGATGGTTATTTCAGTCCACGGCCCTGTATACACAAACATGTGAGACAATATTGCTTCATATATATTACTGAAGACTCTTCTCAATATCCGGAGCAAGTTACCTTATTAAAGATAGAGTATTTAAAGAGAAATAAACCAGTGAGTAAGACGAGGGGTCCGTTGTCACCAGTATTATTTAATTTATGCTAGGTCCATGTCATAAATGAATGGCAAGAACAAATTAATATAAATAGTGTATTGACAACTCTACTGTTTGCAGACGATCAAGTAATAATTACAGCATCAGAAAATGCTTTGCAACAATTCCTTTATACTTTAAATAACATCTCTCTAAAATACAATTTAAGAATATCTACATATAAAACAAAAATATTAGCTCTGAAAGGAAAATGTGCAATAAGAACAAAAATAGCGATACACAATGTAATTATAGACCAAGTTCAGAATTTTAATTATTTGGAATGTCATTTAGGTAAACACACTAAAATACAACGATTCAATTATCTATGTGTCACAATTAAACTCACTTTATTGAATAAAACTAGGAAAGAAACCATTTTAAAATTTTACAAAGTATTGGCAGTTCCATCTCTTATCTATGGATGTGAAACCTGGACATTAACAAAGGCAGATAGTAAACAAATAGAGGCTGCAGAAATGAAGATGTTGAGAGCAATAGCAGGATACCAAAGGACCGATAAAAAGAAAAACGAAGATATAAGAACGGAACTTAATATATTTAATCTCTGTGAAAGAATAAAATACTATCAAAATGCTTACCTTCAGCACATATTACGAATGAATGAACAGCGCATACCAAGAAGAATATATAATTATAAACCAAAAGGGAGAAAATTGTTGGGAATAACCATTGAAGAGATGGAAGGACCTATTCGACCTATAATGAGATCGGAACAGGCCATTGGGCTTAATCCTTGTTGTTGTTGATGATGATGGTGATGAGTGTTTAAAGAGTCGTATTTGGCAGATCACCAGTTCAAATCTAAATATCTGACCAAACTGACTGTCATTATCATCATCATTAACATTCACAGATTAAGACCATGTGGCTTGTTCCGGTCTCATAGATTCTCATTAAAAAAGTTGAATCCATCTCTTTTTCGGTCTACCAACATGTTTCCTTTTGGTTTGTAATTAAGTATAATGATTGGTATGAGTTCATCTTTCATTCTTTGAACATGATATTTTCAGTTTTTTCTAGATTATTTTATTTTATCTAAAAGTTTAAAAATATTTAGCTCATTTCTAATACGAGGTATTTTTACTTCTTTTATCTAGAAGTTTGCAGCCAGCTACACTTCTCAGAAATCTCATTTCAGCTGCTTCTATGATCTTCTCTTTTCTTTTAGTTAAAATCCAACATTCACTACCGTACAACAGTAAGGGGACTGCCACTGCTTTATAAAATTTTAGTTTGTTTCCTTTCTTGTACTTTTTTGTGTTTTGACTGTGTTTTAGCGAATTCCGAAAGAATTGAGGTTGTTCTCATGAAAATATTTTTGTATTTTTTTTACAGATTTTTATCGACCATATCCAGTTCATATCGATAAATATCATGGCCAAAATATGTATGTGTATATATATATCCAATTATTTTCACCACGCGAAATCTGTTTGGCACAGTGGTTGCTATTGCTGGATTATGGCTTCGATTTCTGTGCCTTATAGTTAAAAAGACATTTTTTTTTACACGGCCACATCACAACACTTCTCTGGGAGAAATTTCAAGATTGTTTTCGACATGCAACGGTTGACAGTTTCCTTTTAAGTATCATCATCATCATCATCATCATCCTTCAAGGATTAGGTCTTTGCCTGTTCCGATCTCACATCTGTTCAGCCTAGGGATTTCTTGGTCATCCTACTGATCTTCGTCCTCCAGGATTATTCTTCAGTGCCATCTTTGATATCCTCTCCTCTGCCATTCTTTGCAGATGTTCTATCCAATTGTTCCTGTGTTCTTCTATTTGTTGAAGAAGTTGTTGTACTTTTAGTTCCTCTCTAATATTATCATTTCTAAAATATTATTTTCTTGTACAACCTTTCACAACACGTAGAAATCTCATTTCCGCTGCCTGAATTTTACTTTTTTCTTTTTCCTTCAGGGCCCAGGCCTGACTTCCATACATCGACACTGGTAGTGCCATCGTCCAGTAAAATCTTAATTTGTTCCTAAGTGTTTGTCTGATATTGCACAAATATATTGAATTTTCTACATTTTCTTATTTATATCTTGTTCTTCTTCATAAGTTATATATATATATATAATATATATATATATATATATATATATATATATATATTGCAGCACAAATACTGGAAGTGTGAAACCTGTTCCAACACTTTATCTTCTATTACTATTTTTGTTCATACTGGGTACTTTCCATGGAACGCCAGTACTTTAGTTTTTAATTTTGAAATTATCGTATTATATTTCTTAAATATATTATTTAATTGATATACTGTTTTTTGTAACCTGTCTTCTCTGTAAAAAATTAATAATATATCATTGCAAAACATAATGCATTCAATGTTTTATTTCGTCCAATTTGTAATCCCTTATGAACTAATTGTTTCCATTCATCAAGAATGGCATCTAAATATATATTAAAATGCGTTGGGGAAAGGCTACACCCCTGTTATAAACCACAGTAAGTTCTAATTTCTTCTGTTAATTTTCCATTTATTTCTATTACTATTGACTTCATTAAAAAGTTAAATAGCTCCTGAATATGTTAAATCAGTTCTAGAAAATTCTACAGCTCGAATGTAACTAATTCGACGATGTCATATGTTTTGAAAGAAATCTTTGCGAGAAATGTAGCAGAACATAGGTGACAAAAAGTGCAACTTTGTTCTCTTGAGGAGAAAGGGGAAAGGCAAGTGCTTGGTCTCAATTACAGCGCGCTACTGGATCGATATTATAAAGCCTCGCATTTGAACAAGGCCTGTCTTTCAGATACAACCTCCCTACATTACGTTCTGTCGAGAAAATAAGTCTGGCAAAATATCTCGGCTAGCCATTTAATGAATTCGTCTGTCAAAACAGAGGGAAAATAGAAAAAAAAACACATGTTTCATACAAAATTAGATGACTTACAGGTCACTTACTTTCACAAATTGTTAAAAGAAGTCCTTACAATAATTAAATATGTCGCACTCTGACAAAAATAACGTCACAACAAAAAAAAAACTCATTTTACAGTACAGCAAAAAGAACCTTCACTTACATCACAGTTCAGATGATTTAGAATTGAATTACTGACTTGTTTTGAATTGGAGATTAACTCAAATTCGTCCATTTTTGAGTTGTGACGTTATTATTAAACGAGACCGGATACTTAGCACAAAAATGAGGGTAATTTTGAAGAACTTGCAGAATTCAAATACCTAGGAACAATAAAGATTATAATGTCCACCGCTGTGGTCTCGAGGGAGTTTGCTGCCATGTCACGCAGCGGGCCCGGGTTCGAACCCCGGTAGGGGCAGTTTCCGTTGTGAGGTTTTTATCGGAGTTCTTCCTCACCTGTAAGACAAATGTCAGGAAACTTTAAGGTCCAAAACGGTCCCCGAACATCATCTGGTCATCGCAATCATCATCATTCATATTAATTTTAAATTAAGCTTAGGATTTATGCCTCTCCTGGCGCACTACTATCATCATCACCCATCATATCATCGGGGCAATGTAATCCCTCCTTCAAGGCACCCCAACCTCAGAAGTGGGTTACATTTACGCCATTGCCAGGAGAGAACACCAGAAATGTCCAAATAAAGGACAACCTGGGGCATTAAAAAAATTACAGTCAGAAATAAGGCGCAGAAAGAAATTAGATACAGGTTCAATTCTGAAAACACATTTTATCTAAGATGGGGTTTCATGTCTTTCCAACTTTTCTTAAGACATCTTTAAAAAACTTATATATATATATATAAATCAGTTATTCTTCCAATTACTCTATATTGATGTGAAAAATGTTCTGTTACTTGAGAGTAAGTGGCTAGGAAAAATTTTGGACCAAAGAAAGGCGAATTGACAGGTGAATGGAGAAAATGACATAATAGTGAGCTATATGATATTTACGGGAAGCCTGATGTAATAATAACAGTTAAGTCCCGTAGACTGAGCTGGGCAGAACACGTGGCAGGAATGCAGAATGAAAGGGGAGCATGGAAACGTTTTGTAGGAAAACCAGAGGTTAAGCTCTCAGTACTTAGATGAAGAAAGAGCTGATAATATAACATTGTAAAATGAGCGATATATCTAACACTTTGCTCAAAAGAGGAATATATAAACCCAATACTAAGTAAAACTTTATGGGAAATGAAAGAGGAGTATGGGAACTCTTGTAGGGAAAAGAGGGGAAACGCCCAGTAGGTATGACAAGAATGGGGCGTGAGAATAAAATTTATCATAGATTGATGAGATAAATTATATTATATAATTTCTGTGGATTATCACATTGGCGTGTTAGGGAGGCTTAGTACCAATGACCCAGACGATCATAACCGGGAGCAACGACCACACTGGAAGCTGCAAACACGGAAGACCACAACGGCAAAAAAACGGCGGAGATAGAAATATCAGTACGGCGAAAATGGCGGAAGTGGCAACCCAATCTCTGGGGATGAAATAAGAGACCCAGCTCGGGGAAACAAGAGTGCAGTCCTCAACGGCAGAAGGCGGAAGAGGCAACCCTCTTTGTGGGGATAAAACACAAGGAAGCAAGTCCAAAGGCTTTAAGGAGGCAGCCCCTCCAAAAGACTAACCCTGCAGAACGTTAGTAGCGCGTACTCAGAGGACACTTCAAAATACTTATAAGCTCCAAAGACAATTTGGAGCCGGAACAGGCTAGTAATTAAGCCTAAACCGTGAAGAAGAAGAAGAAGAAGAAGAAGATAATTTCGTTGGATAATATTAGGAGATGGAAGTATGGAGAGCCAATGTTCGCGCGATCATGAACCTCTGGATTCGATACAAATTTCCAGACAGTTGTGGATCTTCCTTTAAGGACGAATTCTGTGATCTGACCAGAAATGGAATCCGGGATCTCATCAACTGTTGTCATAAGCTCCGACCATGACGATGGTCCAGGAATATCTTCCATGGCAAACTATTTGATATTATCCTGTGGAGGTGATTTAATGAATTATTTTTATATATTTATATATCATCTATTATGTTTTGAACGTATAACCTTTCACGAATATTAACATTTCTCTTTGTATCCAGTCCACTTAGAGAAAACAAACTTCTCATCTGTGCAGCTTGTAATTTAGTTTTATGTCTAGAATTCAAAATCCAATTTTTACTACTATATGTTTTAAAACTTTTTACTATTATATTGTGTAACCATAACTTACTTTCTATAGATACTTGTTTCCCAAATTTATATTTAAAAATGCCTACACCGTATTGGTATATCCAATAGTCCACGCTGCCCCTTATGCAATCTCAGACTCATCATGGACTTTCAACATGTTTCTCTGCCCTGCTTTGAGAAGTTACAGCTTAGTCAACAAGTATTGGGAAGCAAGACCAAAGATGCGTGGATAAATTCCCCCGACATTGTGTTATATTTGTTCTTTTCTTCTATGTGTTTTCCTTTTTCTATTTGTAGTTTTGTCATTATAAGGCCAATGATATAGGCCTTTTGGGTTCTTCCGACTTAAAACTGGTCACACGATTTGTTCATAGGTGGGCCAACACTTATTTTTTATACAGGATTATAGTTCAGGACGGCTTCTGCTATTCTAGTTGTTGACATGCGTTGAACATGGTCCCTTCCTCTGCATTAAATAAATAAATAAAATATTTAATGTTTCCATTTATCTTATATTTCTGTATTTTGAACTCTATGTCAGGTATTTTTATGCATTACAAGGACTCTTTTCTTCCCAGTTCCTTTAAAAATGTTAAATTCAAAATATATAAAATAGTTATTCTCGCAGTTATATTATATGGATATGAAACATGGACTCTTACTTTAAGGGAGGAAATAAGATTTCGATTATTTGAGAATATAATTCTTAGGAAAATGTTTGGACCAAAAACAGATGAACAGATAGGTGAATGGAGAAAACTACTAATAGTGAGCTACATGATATGTATAGGAAGCCATATATAATAAGGACAGTTAAGTCTCGTGGACTGCGATGGGCAGGACATGTGGCACGTATGGGGGATGAAAGAGGTACATGGAAACTTGTGGTAGGAAACTAGAGGGAAAACGACTATTTGGTAGACCAAGAATGAGATGGGAGAATAACATTATCCATGCTTTGAGGGAAGTAAATTATACAGGGATGATTGGAAAACATTAGCTCAGGATAGGGATGTATGGAGAACTTATTTCCGCGCGGCCATGAACCTACGGGTTCGACAGAGCCAGTGAGTTAGCTAAGTTAGTTATGTCAGACATTTTAAATTAATTTTATTTATTTATTTATTTTTGGAATTAAGTGTTCAGGATAAAAATGAATCTTATAGTTGTTCAATAATATTACATATGTAAATGGAAAGATTTACATAACTGTGACCTACATGATCTTTATGGGAAGCTGGATGTAATAATAGTTAAGTCTGGTGGACTGGGATGGGAGAACATTTTTCACCAATAGGGAATGAAAGCGAGGCTTGGAGAACGGAGAGAAATCGCCCAGTAGTTATACCAAGATTGCGTTAGGGGAATGACATTAATCATTTGAGGGAGATTAATACCATACAGGAGATGATTGGAAAACATTAGCTTTTAATAGGGATTTATGGAGAGCTTATGTCTTGCGCGTGCATGAACCTCCGAGTTTGATAGTGTTAGAGAGTTAGATAATCACAGTATTACGTAATAAGTAAGAAATGAATAAAAATCTTATTTCACTCATCACAATTAGAAGCAATCATATAAATAGTTTCGACCTAATCCGTTGACATTATTTTTTAACTAATTCGAAATTTAAAAAAGATGTAAAATTAAGACATGTAATAATTATAGAGAAATATGTGGTAAAATTAAAAGGTGACAATGGTTTTGGCATGCAATTACAATGAAGGACAGTAGAGTGGCAAACGAAATGTGCGATAGATACCAGATGAGAGAAACAGGTAAGGAAAACCAAATAGAAAATGGATAAATAGAGCAAAAAATCTTTATGGAACCAAAAGTTGTATAAGACAGACTCGCTGGATATGTAACAACGAAGAAAAAAGAAAATACTAGTTATATTATATACCTATGCACATATGAACAGAAAAGACTATAAATAACAGTGATCTACATGTTCTCTATGGAAAACTGGATGTAATAAGAACAATTAAGTCTCGCAGACTGCGATGGGCAGAACATGTGACTCTAATGGAGAATGAAAGAGGGGCACGGAAACTCATAGGAAAACAGAATGATAGAGCCCCAATAGATAGGCCAAGAATGAGATGGGAGAATGGCATTAATCACGATTTGAGGGAGAACAATTATACAGCGGATGATGGGAAAGTATTAGCTGACGATACTATTATTTGAGGGAAGTAAATTATACAGGGGATGATGGAGAACATTACCTCAGGATGGCGATGTATGTAAAGTTAATGTCCGTAAGGTCGTGAACCTATGGGTTCAATAGCGCCACTGAGTTAGTTAGAATTAGTTATATACTATTTTTATCTTTGGTTGATGAAAAACTTCAGTTTTGTACAAAGTCCTAAATAAATATAATAATAAGCTAATAATTTTATTTATATAAATATATTGAGATCAATAGCAGGATACCAAAGAACCAATAAAAAGAAAAACGAAGATATAAGAACAGAACTTAATATATTTAATCTCTGTGAAAGAATAAAATATTATCAAAATGCTCATCTTCAGCACGTATTACGAATGAATGAACAGCGCATACCAAGAAGAATATAAAATTATAAACCAAAAGGGATAAGAATGTTGGGAAGACAATTGAAGAGATGGAAGGATCAATTCGACCTATAATGAGATCGGAACAGGCCATTGGGCTTAATCCTTGTTGTTTTTGTTGATGATGATGATATTGATATAAAGATTTTCAATGTTTACAGATCTTTCTGTGCCTACAATTTATTTTCCTTCTCCACTCTACTCCATGTCCTCCAGTCCTCTTGTTCTCATTCCAGTTCTTATTTCATGCATCCACGAGTTTCGAGGTCTTCCTTTGCTTATTCTTCCAGGTGGACAACATTCAAATTTTTTTTTTCTGGGCAACTTTTCTTCTTGCATTCATCGTACATGCCCATACCAATTTAATTACTTGTATCTTATATAATCTACTATTGAATATATTTTATTGAATTTTTTCTCGTACGACAGTATTTTTTTTTTAATTTTGAGCATCTTGATGCTATGTTTAAGAAATAAATTTCATTCGACATAAGTTTTTGTTGAATTTCCAAACTTCTGCTCTATTTATGACAGTACTTCTCACTATTGAATTATATATTTGTAAATTATTTTTTCTGGTTATATGTCAGTTCCATAACACTGCATTCATCATTGTTGTTATTGCTCTACCTTTATTTATTCTGTTCTTAATATCACTTTTTTGTTTATCCTCTTTATCTACTTTTACTCCCAGATACTCAATTTCTTCACAACCTCTAATATGAGTATAATCTAGTAAACTAATTAACTCACTGGCATTATTGAACCCGTAGGTTCAAGGCCGCGCGGACATAAGCTCTCCATACATCCCTATCCTGAGCTCTGTTTTCCAATCATTCCCTGTATAATCTGCTTCCCTCAAATCATAGTTAATGTTATTCTCCCACCTCATTCTTGGTATATCAACGGGCCGTTTTCGTTCTGGTTTTCCTACAAGAAGCATTCATGCACGTATTTCACTCCCCATTCGTGCCACATGTCCTGCACATCGCAGTCTACGAGACTTAACTGTTCTTATTATATCTAGCTTCCTATAAAGACCACTTAGTTCACTGTTACCTAATATGTGTATAATAATAATAATAATAATAATAATAATAATAATAATAATAATAATGAAATCTACTAACTTATCATTTCATTCCATTAACTCAGTTTAACCTCTCACGTTATAGAAACTTTTTACATGCCACCTGCCATCCAGGCCTTAGAGTGGTAGGACGTGTGGGAGAGGGATTTTAAACTATGGATGACACAAGGACATGGAAGACCTCCCCGAATGAGTGATCAGCTCAATGTCACGGCTAATAAGCTACCATAAAGCTTAAACAGGTCTAAAAATGATCTTGATCACCTTTAAATCTTGAAACGAGCCACTAGTTACAAACCATACAGTTGATTATCGCACGTTGCCAACATGTTTATTTAAGTTTCCGCTACAGCTAAATGCTTACCCATGTTTCCGCTATAGTCAATTTAGTGTGCATGTTTACCGGACACGTGTTAGACACATTACATTTTCTCACGTTTCGATACCTTTGGATAGGATAGATTACGATTTGGGTAGGTTACGTTACGAAAATTATCTCAAGTTATAGCCTATATATTCTTTCTTCTTCTTTATACAGTTTAGTGAAAGTTTTGACAACACTGAGTCGTCGTAATGAGTGATATTATTTTAAACAATAATAACTGGAAACAGCACGCAAGCGCATTATATTATTTTTTTGTGTTAATGTGTTTTTCATACATTTATCATCTGTTTCAATTATGGTAATGTACATGTCTTCTTCTTGTTCTTCTTCTTCTTTACTTCCTGGTTTACGCAGTTGCCTGTTCCGTCTTCACTAATACATTTAAGATCATCTCTTCCGAGGACGTCCGACATCTCTTCTTCCTCTCGGAAAATAATGTAAGATTTTATTTGGTAATCTACTTTCTTCCATTCTTCCTACATATTATTTCCACTGAATTTTGTTATTACACATGTTTTCTTTTATGGGGTAGATCTGCAGTTCTTCACGGGTATCCTTGTTTCTTATCTGGTCCATTCTAGTGCGTGCTTTTACTCTTCTTAAAACTTTCATCTCGGCTGTTTGGATTTTACTGTAATATACATGTTCCAACTTTAATACGGTCATTATTAGGTTACATTTTACTCTATTCTATGGCATTTTCAGGATTATTAAAAAAACAAGTATTTACACTGCAAAGTAATTATTTACATAATTATAACGTAATTGGTGTTTGTTCTTTTTTAATTAATGTAGGTTATCATCGCAAGAATCCCCCTTAAGCAGAATTATGAAAATTTGTTGAAAGCAGTCTTTGCCGTTGAACCCATGAAGTAAGTAACCCCTGCCCAGAGACTTATTTTTTTTTTACATTGAAAAATCGTCATTCTTCCAAACAATGTTTGTCCTTTAATCTGGTATATCGCCTTTGATCTATGTAATATGAGTAGCACTTCTGGAAGCACTGCAAATGTCGCATAACTGGTAGGGTTAAGTAGCACGCAAGCCCCTCCATTAATATAAAATTATGAAATATTCACCTGAAAGGTCCGTCTCCTCAACTTAATTAAACATTTAACTGTAGCGCTTTCATCATCGGCAGGATTCAAAACTGGTTCACTGAAGATCTGGTAGAGGGGGTTGCATGTAATGGGTTCGTTTTCGTTTATTAGGCTGTCGTTGTTGTGAGCTGTGACAGCCTGATAAACGAAAACGAACCCAATACATGCAACCCCCTCTACCAGATCTTCAGTGAAACACCAGTTTTGAATCCTACCGATGATGGGACAAGTCCCGAAAGCGCTACAGTTAAATGATTAATTAAGTTGAGGAGATGGACCTTTCAGGTGAATATTCCATAATTTTATATTAATTTTGAATAAACCTCAACGGAACACATCATGAATCTTATAAAAGTTGAAGCCCCTCCATCCCGAAGAAGTTAAATTTACCATAGATTCGGGGCTAGGTTAGGAAAAACTAAAACATTGTAAACAATTTTTGTAATAATAATTATTATAACAATTACTAAAGAAGATCCTTAATTGGAAAGCTAATGGAAGAAGTAGAAGAGGCAGACCTAGAAAACGTTGGATGGATGGATGGAGTGAGGAGAAGTATGGAAGCTAGAGATCTGAGGGAAGAAGATACTCTAGACAGGAACCTAATTTAAAAAAAATAATAATAGTAATAAAAATAATAATTTGTTTTATTTAGGAATATTCCACAATACAGTGTTTCTCCATCAACCCAATGTGATTTGTCGCCAGAGGTTCCTGTCTAAAGCATCTTCTTTCCTCAAATCTCTAGCTTCCATGCTTCTCTTTACTCCATCCATCCATCGTCCTCTAGACCTGCCTCTTCCACTTCTTCCATTAGCTTTCCAATTAAGGATCTTCTTTGGTATTCTCTCTTCTTCCATTCTTATGAGGTGTCCATACCATTTCAAACGTTTTTCTTCTATTTTTCTTAATTGTTTTTTTTTCAACTTGCATAATTTCCCTTTTTGTGCTGTTTCTGACCTTATCCCTTCTAGAAATTCTTGTCGAACGCCTCCAAAAATCCATTTTTACTGCTAACAGCTTGGCTTGTTTCCTACTTACTGTCCAGGTTTGGGACCTATATAATAAAATTGTTTGTAACAGAACTTAAAATATAGTTTTCTTCTTTTTATGTATTATATTTATATTCCAAAGCACTGAGTTCAACATACCAATGATTCTTCTTCCATAAGTTATTCTTCTTTCAATTTCTGTAGTTGAATTGTCAGTTTTTATCTAAAATAGATATTAAATATTTAAAATGTTTAACATTGCGTGTTCTTCCTGAATTACATTTTAGCTCATCTGCTGTATCCAATAAAAGATATTCCGTTTTATTATAATGTATCTGTAATCCCCATTTTTGTTTTCTGTCTCTAATTTTCTTAACACGTAATCTGCATCATCTGGATCCTGAGAAATCACCACCTGATCGTCTGCGAATAGTAAATGGTGGAGGTAATAATTATCTTCTATTTGAATTCCCATATATTTGCAGTATAATAATAATAATAATAATAATAATAATAATAATAAATAATGATAATGTGTAATGATAATGAATAGTTAAGAAGAATTGTTCACTTATGCGAATAAAGGTTAGAGAATAAATATCATAGTTTATTCATTGCTATATCCTGACGATCTATTAATGATGGCTGAAGATTATAAGACAGAGTATATGAGAAGAAAACTGAAGGGAGGAATACGAAAAATGGAGATAAGAGACACATTTTACCAATCGAAGTGTATGGTAATAGGAGATAGATCAAAATATTTGGTTTCAGAAGATGGACATGGAGAAATAAAAGCGTGTAACGAATATGTATATTTGGTGACAAACATTAATGTAAGTGGAAGTCAAGATGTTGAAATTATTTGGTGGAAAAAAGGGCAAGTATTCATTATAAAAATTAAATGGTGTTTTATGAGATCAGAATATAAGATCTAAAACAAAACAGACGTTTAATACCATAATGAGTGCAATGATAAACGTTGCAGAAACATGTGAATTGAAATAAGAAGTATCAAGTAAATTAAATCCTGTAGAAATGGATTTTTGGATGTGTTAAGCTGGAATTTCTAGAAGAAATAAAATAAATAGTTTAATTAAATAAAAGATGAATGTTCAAACTTCAATGTGGAATTCATAAAATAATAAAATGGTTTTATCATAAGTAATGCCACGAGTGATTTCCAAATTATCGATAAATTCATGACTCACGAAGTGAGGAGTGAATTTATCTAGACTATTTAACTCATGCCCCTAATGAGAATCAATGATCAATCACATTTCAATGAATTTTTATTTACAACCAATCACAGTCGTGTTTCGCCTAGAATTTACCAACCAAAGTTTATCATAATAAAGAAAGCACCTCCTTTTTAACATTCTGAACAGGTCCAAGAAATACGGCTACCAGATTGTATATATAGTGCATGAATGTCAACACGTAGCACATGAGGGAGTTAATATAAAGACATTTGTAGCAAATTATTATACCACCAAAAAAAGAAACCACTGTTTGCATGTTCTTAAATGTATTTTTTCCCAGGTAATAACATTCCAGAAAAATGTAATTGTCATAGGGCATCAGAATTGAATTAATATACAGTTTGATGTTTCATTTTTCTCCACTAGAGTGCAATAAATAATATGATCTGGTTGCAGTGAAGAACAAAAGAAGCAGATGAAGCGTACCAATCGTTTCTCATTTGTTTTCAAACATCGCCGTTTACACTAAATATATAAACATTTTAAAATAACTATATTTAAATAATGATTTGTGAGTAAACAGCTTAATTTTATTCGTTAAATAGTCCTAACAAATACCACTCTTGATTTCCAAATTCTCTGGATAAATTCACGACTCACGAAGTGAGTGGAAATTACTCGTGGCATTACTTATGAGAATTTGGAAATCGAGAGTGCCATTGGTTAGGACTATTTAACGAATAAAATTAAGCTGTTTACTCACAAATAATTATTTAAATATAGTTACTTTAAAATATTTATGTATTTAATGTAAACGGCGATGTTTGAAAACAAATGAGAAACGTTATGTTTCATTTGTTCATCACTGCAACCAGATCATATTTATTATCAAAAATATTAGCAATATTGTAAGAATGCACCCTAGAGGAGAAAAAATGAAACACATTATTACAGGTTATTATTGAATTTCTAATGTCCTATGATGTAAATATGCAAGTTATATTTTTTTTGCACCGTTAATTACTGAGAAATGATACGTTTAAGAATGCGCAAACAGTGGTTACTTTTTTTGTGATATAATCAATTGCTACAAAAGTTTTTCTATTATATCTCGCTAGTAGAATCTGGTTACATTCGTGCATATAATATATATATATATTATATATATATATATATATATATATATATATATATATCCGTCCATAGTAATTCTGCCCGGAGGCAGGTCCTTCACTGCAATCATAGCATTTTCATGCTATGCTCGCAGCTTTACTAGAGAATTGTGTAGGTGTGGTAGCTTCCCGTTGCTTTCCACACCGGTGAAGGAGGATGATGAGATGATAATGATATGGATGGTGATGATGGCCATATGATTTCGGGGACCGTTTGACCTTAAAGGTTTCCTGACATTTGTCTTACAGGTGAGGAAAAACCCCGATAAAAACCTCACCCAGAAAAACTGCCCCGACCGGGGATCGAACCCGGGCCCGCTGCGTGACAAGGCAGCACGCTACCTCGAGACTACAGCGGTGGACTATGTATATACACACACACAATCTGAGAACTAGTTGATGACATGAAAGCGATAAAATGAAACTGATAAAATCGAGGTGAAAAACGACTGTGATTGGTTGTAAATCAAAATTCATTGGAATATGATTGGTCATTGACTGCCATTCGGGGCATGAGTTAAATAGTCATTTAAAATGAATAACAGATTACGGAGAAAAGTACTAGACCTTGCAGAAGAAGAAGAAGGGAAAAAATAATCATGGATTGATGGTGTTTTAAACAGCTGGAGGGAAAAGGAATTGGACGATGGAGATAGGAATGACAGAGAGATGTAGAGGAGAAAGACAGTTGTTTAATTGGGTACAGGAAGATGTAAAGCACTATGGAACCTGCTATATAATAATTCTATTCGATTCCATTAACAGAGTTTAACCTCTCATCTTATAGGTATTGTATGTGACACACACCACCCGGGCCTTACAGTGGTACGACCTGTCGGGAGAGGGATTTTAAACTATGGATCACACACACTTTTTTAACCACACAAGGACATAGATGGCCTCCCTGAATGAGTGATCAGCTCAGTCTCAGGACCTCTTCCAAAACAACACAACATTAAGACGAAACACACCATTCACAGACACACATTCATATTAAACATGCCGAATATAACTTAATAATGATTAGGATGGTCATATGATGTTCGAGGACCGTTTGGGGTCTTAAAATTTCCTGACATTTGTCTTACAGGGAAAAAAATCCAGGAAACAGGTCATAATGGGGTATCGAATCCAAGCTCGCTGCTTACGAAGCAGCAACACTACCTCGAGACCACAGCGATGGAAGCTAATAATAATAAAACATGACGATGATGATGATGATAACATAGATAATAAAACCTTAGTAGAAACTATCAAAACGATAGAAATAATTTCCTTTTATATAAGAAAATTATTGGATCTTCAAAATTAGAAGAAAAAAAAAAGAGAATTACTGTCATACGAAAAAAAAAATGAATATTAGATATTCAATAGGAGACTGTATAAGATATAAGCAATTAAATTAGTATGGCCATGTACGACGAATGCAAGAAGAAAGATTACCCAGAAAAACATTGGAATGGTGTCCACATGGAAGAAGAAGGAAATGAATACCTCGAAACTCGTGAATGTAAGAAATAAGAACAGGAATGAGAACAAGAGGACTGGAGGGCATGGAGTGGATGGTTAGAGACTAGTGGAGAAAGAAAATAAAACTTTAGGCACAGAAATATGTGTAAACATTAAAAATCTGTATATAAATAAATAAATGATTATTGATCACTGAAGTAGATTTGTGAGTGGAATCCGACAGGATTAAGGAAGAGAGCAAGATCAAAATATGGACGCAATGCATATTGTTAACAATGGAAGACAGAGGCTTGGGGGGAAGTTACGTGTAAAAATAGAGAGGAATGAATATTGGCTATGGAATCTTGAAATGGGCACAAGATGTCAAATACACTGTAAAACCTGAAAATAAATACATGTAATAAAACATAATTATATATATATATATATTAGTCACAGAAATTTAATTTTAAGAAGATCGGCAAGAATGTAAAAAACAAAGAAGTATTGAAATTGATACCTACTGGAAAAGGGAAACTTGGTAGACCAAAGTCAACGTGGATAAAGGGAATTCAAGACAACATGAAGAAGAGAAATATGATAGAAGCAGAAAACGCAAGACCGGGAAGTGTGGAAGAAAAAAAAAATAGTATATTTTGGTTGAGGATACCTATGTAAATAACAGAAACAATCCTGAAATAAAATTAAAAAGTAATGCAAATTTATTGAAAGCAGATAAATTTTAATGCGTGCAAGCTGAAATAAAGTACCTTAATTAACATCAATGCTGCCATAGTTGACTAGCGAACAACATGTGTTAAAACATTTACAAGCAATTGTTTGTGAATATACGAACCTTGTCTATGATGCGATGCAGCTACTATTGTTTGGGACTCCTGAGGGTCGCTGCAACCACTTGTTTGAAGAACATCACGTGATGAATATTCTTCCACCCCCTCACCCCTGCCAACTATCTCCATATCAGCCATTGCCCTTCTCTTTCACCTCAGAAGTGAGCTTATCACACTTTTCACCCCTTCTTTAAAATCCACTTCAAATGTTATTCTATTTCACTTTTTTGTCTTTTACAAATTCCAAAATTCACTACAAATTTTATGAATTTACTGTATTCCACCCTCTGTATTCTTATTTTTACTCCTCAAAATCACCTTTCAAATATTTTTAAGTGATATATTTTAATTCTCCTATCTTTTTATTTGGTGTTGTATTTTTTATTCTTTCAAAATCCACTCAAAATTTAAAATATCTGATTATAAAATTATAACTTCTTTAATCCCTTTTGTCCTTTTCCCTTTTCAACATTAATTAAAATTTAGGGAGTTAATTTGTAAAACTCTACACGATTTTTATACAATATTCTTCGTATTTTCACAAATCCACTAAAAATTTTAAAATTCTGTTTTACTTGATTTTCGTACAAATTATCTGTTTTTCCACGTCCACAATATACCGTTTATCTAGTGATTTCTATTAAAATTTCTTCTCGAAATACTGCAAAACACTAAATGCATCTAAATGAGTGTCTGATATTCTATTTAATTGGTTATAGTGTGAAATGAAATCTTAGAATAGTGATATTGGAGGAATGAAAGGGCCACTGTTTATTCAAAGATAAACTTTAGAACGAGTGACATGAGTTCGAATTAAAAAGCGGAAATAAGATATCGCGTTCAAAGCGTCCGATTGAGAAGACGGTGAACTCCAGACTGTTTGCCCGGTGCACAAGGGATATACCATTCTGTTGCATATAGGCGACAAAGGTGCCATCTGTTGGAACGACGCCTAACTACTACTTCGACGCTTTCAACATCTGGCCATTATATTCGCACAATTCTTCCTTCAAAAGCCTGGAAATTGTCATTGTTCCTTTTGTGCAAAATCATTTTATCAGCGAATAAAGTTGTATTTATATTTGCAATAACAAAATATTATACAGAGTGCTCAAAACGATTTCGTATTTATATAAAATGGATAAAATGATAAGTTTTATTTATTTATTTACTTAGCCTGTGGAGTTAAGGCCTTCTCTTCCACTCACCAGGACAAACATGCGTTACATTTAAATACAAAACATTACAATAATATTACATACTAAACAATTAATTACACTGGTCAACATGTTTTTATCGTGTTTTCAAATATGTATTCGGAGTTTCTCCATCACCCATAGTTTTTTTATTTCAATTTCAATTAATGAATTTAAATAATAATTTATTTTAATAAACTTTTTTCGTCTATTTGTCCATTGTAAAATAAAACCAAATGAGCTAACTCAAATGGTTTCAGCTTTGGAAAATAGATATCAAGACAAATGGAATCCTAATATGCTGGCCGATCATTGTTGGACCATCAAGAGGGATGTTCGACAGGCGAAATATAGCAGAGAATCGTCATTTCTTACTTTCTAGTGAGTCCGAATGTTCGGATATTGTGTAGTTACGAATGTAGAAAATATTAAAGTGTTCGAAATTATAAATGCCTGTCTCTCGGAAACCTTGCGTGATGGAGAAAACCCGATATCATATTTGAATTCAGGAGAAAACGTACTATCAGAATCACATATTTCTCTTTCTGAGACAAAAAAAAGTTTCTTTTATTTTTTTTTTGCTGAGTGTTTTCTGGTCAAACTGAATAATTGTGTGTGTGTGTGTGTATATATATATTCCATCGCTGTGGTCCCGAGGTAGCGTGCTGCCTTGTCACGCAGCGGGCTCGAGTTCGATCCCCGGTCGGGACAGTTTTTCTGGGTGAGGTTTTTATCGGGGTTTTTCCTCACCTGTAAGACAAATGTCAGGAAAACGTTAAGGTCCAAACTGTCCCCGAAATCATATGGCCGTCGTCATCATCATCATCATCATCACCATCCTTATCATCATCATCATCCTTCACCGGTGTGGAAAACAACGAGAAGCTACCACACCTACAATTCCCTAGTAAAACTGCAAAGCATAGCATGAAAATGCTATGATTGCAGTGAAAGACCTGCCCTCGGACAGAATTACTATGGATGTATGGATGGATATATATATATATATATATATATATATAAATAAATGAGTGCGAGTCCATCTATTTGTTCTGCCCTTTTTGAACTAAAAAAGAACATGACGGATTTGAATGGGAGTTCATCATTTAGAGATTTTTCTGGGAGATATAACGTACGTAACATATTACTGTACTACTATAGGTCGGACCTATAAAAAAGGACATCGGTGCACTAAACAAATCCATTTTGGGCTCTTAAATGGCTTACACTACCTAGACCATAACAGATACACCAAATTAATGTACACAGAATAAAATATCTAAGAAAAATTCTACATAAAAGTCCGCGACACCATATCTTTATCTTTTACATAATAATTTTTGTCTTTCAGCACATTGATGCGAAGGAATTCTAGATAAGTAGATTCCCGGGCAACGCCGGATTCTCTATCATAAGAGGGTAGCGGGATATCACTCGCAATGCCATACTCCGGTAACGCTCTAAAGGCCCCGCTTTTTGTTTCGTCGAAACAGAGAGCGTAACCCCCACCCCTGCAGTAACCTTATAATCCTAAACAAAGTACAAATTTATAAAAACAATTTTAACCGAAAAAAAAAGATCAAGAACACATTCTCAGGATGGACGGAATAAAATCATCCGACAATCGATAATTTAATAGTCTATCGGGAGGAGGATGTTGGGCGACCAAGAAGCAGATAGCAAAACAATTTATATTCACGAGTGTACAGAACGGACCCGAAGGTCCAAACCATGAAGATCATGACTTATATTTTAATATTATAAAGTAAAATATCTGCTGCCCCCTATCCCCAACACGTTTTGCAATTTATATCAATGAAGTAATATGTTGCTGGAACAAAACATATAAATTTGGAATAAGAATATCAGAAAATAGAAAATTAAACACCCTATTGTTTGCAGTTGACCAAATAATAATAGCAAATTCCGAAGATAATCTACAGAAAGGTCTGTATGAACTTAACAAAATTACAGAAGAATATGGATTAAAGATATCTACAGAAAATACAAAAATTATGGCATTTCAAGGTGTAGATCCTGTCAGAAGTAAAATTGTACTGGACAATACTATTTTGGAGCAGGTGAGTAATTTTACATATCTAGGATGCAATATCTCATATGAAGAAGAAAAAGATGTAAATGCAAAAATATCTAAATTTTTAAGAATTTTAGGGTTAATAAATTCTATCTTCAAGCCACAGTTAGTCCAAAAGTTCAAGACTGAAAGTGTATAAAACACTGGCTCTTCCAACTCTTTTGTATGGTAGCGAAGTATGGACGTTGAAACAGAAGGATATACAGAGACTTAGATCTGCTGAAATGAGATATCTTCGGAGGACTGCAGGATACACACTACTAGATCACAAAAAAATGAAGACATCTTAGAAGAATTACACATGGAATCTTTAGAAAACAAAATTTCTGATTATAAGTCAAGATGGATGCAACATGTTCATCGAATGGAAGATCCCAGAATACCCAAACAAATGTTAAGATATCAACCTGCAGGAAGAAGAAGACCAGGACATCCACTTAAAAGACTTTTGGATGGAGTTTCTCTTGAGGCCGAAACAGGTCAACAAATGGCCTAAATTCGTGAATGTACTATGATGATGAAGATGATATAAAATCTGTAGCTACAGGATAAACATACATAAGCATAAAAAAACTTTTTCAAGAGAGCTAAATAATACTCTAACAATCTGTCGGTTGCTTATTATGTTTTGGGGAAAAGCTCCTCTTCCAAATAAATGGAAATAATACCAATGTATAATAAATGAGATAAAACTGATTACAACAACTACAGGGGTATCTCAGTGCTTTCACTTCCTACAAAATTATAAAAAAAAATATTAGTAAGCAGACTTACATATTGATGGCATAATCATTGTGGATTTAGGAAAAATAGTTCTACAACAGATCAGATTTTTAGTACAAGACACATTTTAGAAAAGAGATGGAAATATAATGCCACTATACATTAACTAGGGGCACGCCGTAGCGTAGTGGTTAAGGCAATGAGCTACAAGCCGGAGGGTCGAGGGTTCAAGTCCCGTTGAGGTCAGGATTTTTAAACTGACCCAAACCCTCTGGCGGCACTATGGCCCTGGGGTCGATTCTCTAGATAAATTCGAAATCACTCGTGGCATTACTTATGAGAATTTGGAAATCAAGAGTGGCATTTGTTAGGACTATTTAACGAATAAAATAAGCTGTTTACTCACAAATCATTGTTTAACTATAGTTATTTTAAAATATTTATATATTTAATGTAAACGGCGATGTTTGAAAACAAATCAGAAATGTGAGGTTATTTTCATTCACTGCTGCTTGATCATATTATTTATTGCCAAATAAGATCGCAATATTGTAAGAGTGCACCCAAGTGGAGAAATAATGAAACACATCAAACTATATATCATAATCAACATTACGGGTTATTCATTTACTTTTTTAGTAAACAACTCAGTAAAATCAAGGAATCTTTTCATTATTTGCTATATTCAATGTATTTGTTGGAGAAAAATAATGCTTTGACCTGTTCAAAACATTAAAAAGGAGGAGCTTTCTTTATCACAAAAGCAGGAGCTGATAAAGAGAAATCGATAAAGAGCAAGGTGAAACACGACTGTCATTAGTTGTAAAACAACATTCATTGAAACGTGATTGGTCATTGACTAGCATTTGTGCCATGAGTTAAATGGTCTAGATAAATTGGAAATCACTCGTGGTATTACTTACGATGATGTAGTATTATTAGGCGATAGCAAGGAGATACCTGGGGCCAACACGCACA
This sequence comes from Diploptera punctata, assembly GCA_030220185.1. Classification (NCBI taxonomy): domain Eukaryota; kingdom Metazoa; phylum Arthropoda; class Insecta; order Blattodea; family Blaberidae; genus Diploptera; species Diploptera punctata. The sequence goes on from JASPKZ010003834.1 coordinate 1,983,177, forward strand.
CTCTATTGAGTAACACTAAGAAATTGGGACTGGAAGTAAACATCAATAAAACTAAATATATGTTCACACAAAGAAATACATTATGTAATTCTAGTGGGCGACTAATGGCAAATGAGAACAATTCAAATACCTAGGCCCAATAAATACAAATAGGAATGAGATGCACAAAGAAATTAAACATATACTCAATTCTGGAAAGGTATGCTGTTATGCATTACAGGGACTCTTATCGTCCCAAATCATTTCAAAAAACGTTAAACTGAAAATATATGAAACCGTTATTTTATCAATTATATTATATGGATGCGAAACATGGACTCTTACTTTAAGGGAGGAAAGGAAATTACGTGTACCTAAGAATAAATATCTGAGGGAAATATTTGGGCCAAAGAGAGATGAACGGACATATGAATAGAGAAAACTACATAACAGTGAGCTACTTGCCCTTTATAGGAAGCCAGATATAGTAAGGACAGTTAAGTCTTCTATACTGCGATTGGCAGAAAATATGGCACGAATGGAGAATGAAAGAGCTATATGGAAACACCTTTTAAGATAATCAGAGAAAGTGCCCTGTAGGGAGACCAAGAATGAGGTGGGGTATTAACTTTACAATCATGTTTGACAGATATATATTATACAGGGGATGTTTGGAAAAAATTGACTCAGGATATGGATTTGTGGAGATCTTATGTCCGCGCGGCCATGAACCTACGAGTTCTCTAGTGCCATTTAGTTAGTTAGTTTTTATAACTTATTGATAATCGGAAATTTGCATTATTTCTGACCAAGATATATCTGCCATAAGAAATAAGCTGTTACTTAAGAACTTTAACCTAACGATAGAGGAAGAAAAATTATTTGTTCGACATATTTTTCTAAAAATAAAAAGTAAAATCCTGTACTTTTACCCAAATTGCACAGAAATATAAAATTCCATTTATTCGAGAATTCTCGTCTGACGATGAGATTTTTAAGAATTAAATGCTTCATATTCATAAGGTTTAACTCTGGTATAATTAGAATGTTGAAGCTAGTCCTAATGTTAAACAAATAAAATAGAAATGTGGTTCTATACACTAAGAGAGGAGATACCGTAGCGTGTTATGTGAAGGCAGATATATAGACAGAAGAAGATAAGACAAAGTGCTTTGAAATATACGAGGCACCACAAAAGAAAATGTATTGCCCTCAAGAGGTAAAAAAGACTTTTCATCAGAAATGAATTATATAACATATTTCCTTCATATTTTCTCCTACATCGCGAAGAGAGATTCTGTATTATAGAAAATAATGGAAATCGTTATACCAACTGAATTGTATCAGGCGGCATCATTTGATACTCGTATTTGGGAGGTCCAAGTATCAAACTTCTGTGCCGATCCATCTGATTAGAGTCTCTGCTGATTTCTAAGCCACTCATACCTAATATTAAGAGAAAAACCGCGGCGTATGTGGTTAAGGCAACAAGTTGAAACAGGAAGGTCAGAGTTTGAAGTCCCAATCGAGACAGGACTTTTAAACTGACCTAAACATTTTGGCAGCAACGTGGCCCTGGGGTCGACTTAACTTCTAACTAGCTAAGTAACTCATTGGCACTATCGAACCCATAGGATAATGGTCATACGGACAAAAGCTCTCCATATTTCCTTACGTAAAATTGAGCTGTTTTTTTTTCAATCTTACTCTGTATAATCTACTTCCTGAAATCATGGTTAATGTCGTTCTCCCATCTCATTCTTGGTCTACCAACTGGGTGTTTTCCTTCTAGTTTTCGTACATGAAGCTTCCATCCCTCTCTTTCATTTACAATTCATATCACATGTCCTGTCCATCCCAGTCTACGAGATTTAACTGTTTTTATTATACTCGTATCTACCTTCCTATAAAGATCATTTAGCTCACTGTTCAATAGTCTTCTCCATTCGCCTACCTGTTCATCTCTCTTTGGTCCAAATATTGTCTTAAGAACTTCATCATCAACAAGGATTAAGCCCAATGGTCTGTTCCGATCTCATTATAGGTCGAATTGGTCCTTCCATCTCTTCAATGGTCTTCCCAACAATCTTCTCCCTTTTGGTTTATAATTATACATTCTTCTTGGTATGCGCTGTTCATTCATTCGTAATGCGTGCTGAAGGTAAGCATTTTGATAGTATTTAATTAATGTTGGGAAGTAAACATTATGAGGTATAATCATTAAAATTCATCGGAGAAGATATTGTTTAAAGAACTCACCTCATAGGATTCATGCTTCCATGAAATCGCGATTTCAAACATAGTCATGTTCATCGTCAGCCATAACTCCGACTTTGGAATTGACAGTTTGGGAAAAAATATACGTTCAGGAAAACAAAAATAGATCAATGAATTTGGATATCCCTAACGAAATTACATTGATTTCGAAGTTCATAAATTCAACCATAGATGGCAGCACTGAAGATGGCGACAATAGAATAGTTGACGGCCGAAGAATTTCGTCAGTCGGAGTTATGGCTGACGATGAACATGACTATGTTTGAAATCGCGATTTCATGGAAGCATGAATCCTATGAGGTGAGTTGTTTAAACAATATGTTCTCCGATGAATTTTGATAGTAGTTTATTCTTTCACAGAGATTAAATAGCCTACATTAAATTCTGTTCTTATATCTTCGTTTTTCTTTTTATCGGTCCTTTTGTATCCAGCTATAGCTCTTAACTCTTAAGAACTTTATTCTCAAATACTCGCAATTTTTTGCTTCTCTCTTAATTATGAGTCCATGTCACACATAAAACTTGAAGAATAACAGTTTAACGATTTTTTATATAAATTGTGACATGTGTCCCTGTAATGCATAATAGCATGCATTTCCATAATTGTGTCTATGTATATTTTTTCTACATCTCCCTCATTTGTCATTAACTGACCATTTCCATCATATATTGCATGTCAATATGTGAACATATATTTAGTTTTATTGATTTTTACTTCCAGTCCCAGTTTCTTAGTGTTACTCAATAGACAGTGCATATTGACACTTAATATCTCCTCGATACCGCCAAATTATACCACATTAGCATCACAAACTAACAGCTTATTAATATCATTGAGTTGTAGGACCTCTTCATCCTCTAAACGTAATTACCAGTCATAAGTTCTGGGGATAAAAGTAGCCGTCACGCAGGGTTAATAATCTTACTGACATTTCTCGTCGATTTTTCCAGAAAAGTGTAAGCTTTAACCTCTTACTGCCCCAATGGCCTCCTAAGACCCTTAGTAAAATAATTTTGCATCTTACATACAGTAATACGTATAAGTGGTAAGTATGAGATCCTTGTGGTAAATACAACGATAAATGGGGAGGGGCGCACAATATTAAAACAAAGAATAGGTAAAATAAAACACACAAATGAACTAAAAACGTTTAGCTAATTTTCTACATAGTCACCAACTTTCTCAGTACATTTCTCCCATCGTGGTATCAGTTTTAGTATACCATGCAATGTCCCGGAACCGATTATTTCGACCAGGATTTTCTGCGGTTTTCCCAGGTACAAGTGAAAATGACGAAATAGACCAAAAACTCCGCCGCAGAAACAATAACTATTAATCTGACACCCAATATTTAACATTACTGGGGTAAATGGGCTCAAGCTTTGGAACCCGGGGTTCCACTGTCTTCAAGAGAGGAACCGAAGAATTGATCCATCATTGGAATACAGTTAATTCTATTCGTGGGCAATTCGTTGTATCTTTACGTATATCTTTGTTCATAGAAGTCCGTTCGGTTCTAGTATTAGCCATCTTTGGACAGTTGACGGCACTTCTGTATCTGTCTCAAAGCGATGGCCGGTGTGTTTCGGACGTGTAGTGGCTCACGACTCACCACAAGTAACAAATCCTTTCAGAAAAGCATACCCTTGTATAGCGTAACACGTTAAGTGGTGCAAGCTTGTCATGATTCGCTGGACGGACAGCTGGAACGTGGTGAATTACATAGGCTCTCACGGCTGTCGTTGAAGAATGCGCACCACCTGGAGATGTTGTTACGGTCCATACAGTCTTTCCCATTCACGCCACACTTCCTCTGAATTTTATTCCGGTTATGTACTTCAGCCACAATTATTGCACTGCACGTCACTGCTCTTCACACGAGCAGGAATATGCACGCCATCTGATTTGCATAGTTCACGCTTTTATTGCTAGAATTATACATAAAAAATATGTTTATAATTAAAACCTCAAACTATATATCGATGAAATTTCAATTTACCATTCGCAATATTATTGCAAAAAAAAATATCGTGCCTTAATTTCCGGGGGCACGCCGTAGCGTAGTGGTTAAGGCACTGCGCTACAAGCTGGAAGGTCGAGGGTTCGAGTCCCGGTGGGGTCAGGATTTTTAAACTGACCAAAACCATCTGGCGGCACTATGGTCCTGGGGTCGACTCAGCCTCTAACTGAAATGAGTACCAGACGCTTGTTCTGGGGTAAAGGCGGCCGTCACGCAGGGCTGACAACCCGGCTGACATCAAGTGCCGATTGTCAAGAAATAGTTGGAGCCTTAACCTCCTACTACCCCAAGGGCCTCCTGAGGCCTGTAGTGGGTTCACTTTACCTTTTTACCTTTGCCTTAATTTCCGATCTACCTTCTTTGTGATGAATTGTCTTATCTATGGGTGTCAAATGTACTTTTTTTCACAAAAGTATTTTATATAAAAGTTAATTGGTCCGTAACTTTATAATGCTGAGAAGTGTTTGGATTGATTTTCTTACAATGCATAACCAGCTCTATCAAATCTGGAGATCCATGGCCGCGCAGACATAATCTCCCCATATTCCAGTGAAACTCATGTCTGCGATTCGTGATGGTTGAATTTTCACAGTGAAAATACTCTTTCGGTCAAGATTCTTTTTTCGTTTGTCTTATCGTCTTTGACGTGTCCGTCATGGGTGACTCTTAGGCAGCTATGATACCGCCAGCATAGGCGTTGGTAAACTGGGTCCCAATCCTTAAAAAAGTGCAGTAAATTGAATCTTGGTTCGAAAAGGGTAGCAATAGGAGTGGAGTGAGGCGGGAAGCGGCGCGGACGACAGGTAGTGAGGGTTATCCAATCCACCGATTCGGAAGTTATATTGCTCCCTCAATATATCCATCCATAATAAATCTGCCCGAAGGCAGGTCTTTCACTGCATTCATAGCATTTCCATGCTATGCTTGCAGCTTTACTAGGGAATTGTGTAGGTGTGGTAGTTTCCCGTTGCTTTCCACACCGGTGAAGGATGATGGTGATGATGATGATAATAAGGATGATGATTAGATTAGATTAGATTTATTTATTTAGCGTGGTGGAGTTAAGGCCATGTGGCCTTCTCTTCCACTCACCAGGGCAAACATATATTACATCAAAATATAACAATCACAATGAACTCTAATATTAAATACTAAATAAAAATTTGATCAAAAAGATAATATCTATTATATTATGATCTATAATACAACTAGTTAATGTTAGTTAAAATTAAGACTAAAACTAATAATAAAATGTATACAATCAAGACATATTAAATTGTCCCTGTTTAATGTATATATAAAACAAAGAAAAGTAATGAGATATAGAAAACTAATTTTACGTTTGTACAATATTTAAAACAAAACAAAAGCAAATATTTCTTAATCTTAATATTATTTTCATAGATAATTAAATTTATTAATTGTTAAAAGAATACTATCAGTGAGATGTATAAGTTAGTTTGTTATTAAATAATTCTTTAATTTGTTTTGAAGGATGTTATAGTTTGACAGTCTCTGACATAGGGCGAAAGGGAAGATAAAGATGATGATGATGGCCATGTGATTTCGAGGACCGTTTGGGCCTTAAAGTTCTTCTGACATTTGTCTTACAGGTGAGGAAAAACCACCGATAAAAACCTCACCTAAAAAAACTGCCCCGACCGGGGATCGAACCCGGGTCCGCTGCGTGACAAGGCAGCACGCTACCTCGAGACCACAGCGGTGGACCCCCCTCTCTCTCTCTCTCTCTCTCTCGCGCTCTCTCTCTCGCGCTCTCTCTCTCGCGCTCTCTCTCTCGCGCTCTCTCTCTCGCGCTCTCTCTCTCGCGCTCTCTCTCTCGCGCTCTCTCACTCTCTCTCACTCTCACACTCTCTCTCACTCTCACACTCTCTCTCACTCTCACACTCTCTCTCACTCTCATCCCTCTCACTCTCTCTCTCTCACTCTCACACTCTCTCTCACTCTCACACTCTCTCTCACTCTCACACTCTCTCTCACTCTCACACACTCTCTCTCACTCTCACACTCTCTCTCACTCTCACACTCTCTCTCACTCTCACACTCTCTCTCACTCTCACACTCTCTCTCACTCTCTCATTCTCTCTCTCACTCTCACACTCTCTCTCACTCTCACACTCTCTCTCACTCTCACACTCTCTCTCACTCTCACACTCTCTCTCACTCTCACACTCTCTCTCACTCTCTCTCACTCTCTCTCACTCTCTCACACTCTCTCACACTCTCTCACTCTCTCACACTCTCTCACTCTCTCACACTCTCTCACTCTCTCACACTCTCTCTCTCTCTCACTCTCCTCACACTCTCTCACTCTCTCACACTCTCTCACTCTCTCACACTCTCACACTCTCTCACTCTCTCACACACTCTCTCACTCTCTCTCACACTCTCTCACTCTCTCACACTCTCCTCACTCTCTCACACTCTCTCACACTCTCTCACTCTCTCACACTCTCTCACTCTCTCACACTCTCTCACACTCTCTCACACTCTCCACTCTCTCACACTCTCTCACACTCTCTCACACTCTCTCACACTCTCTCACTCTCTCACACTCTCTCACTCTCTCACTCTCTCACACTCTCTCTCTCACTCTCTCTCTCACACTCTCTCTCTCACACTCTCTCTCTCTCTCACACTCTCTCTCTCACACTCTCTCTCTCTCACACTCTCTCTCTCTCACACACTCTCTCTCTCTCTCTCCTCTCTCTCTCTCTCTCTCTCCTCTCTCTCTCTCTCTCTCTATATATATATATATATATATATATATATATATATATACATATCTGTGTGTGTGTTGCTCTCGACTTTAGTGCCTTGCATTTAAAAACGGCAGATAATTCGTTTGGCACGGCCTTGGTACATCATAATGGTTTTCTAAAAAAAATATTTCAAAGTAGGTTTCGGCATGAAATTCTTGGCAATCCCCTTGTAAAATGCATATTACAACTTGCCTTAAATTAAATTTTTAAAATAGCTTTTCTTACTTAATTTTATTCCTTGTTTTTTTAGCATTAATATTAGAGTATATTAACATTGTGCATTTGTTAGGCTACACTTTAATGCTATTTTAAATTTATAAAACTTTGTATTATTTTATTATTCGCTGGTTGACTGGAAGAGAAGGCTTTATTATATTAATTCTGCTAGCTTAAATACCGGTAAAACTTTATATTGTTGTTATTATTATTGATATTTAAACTCACAAGCCGGTAAAACTTTATATTGTTGTTATTATTATTGATATTTAAACTCACAAGCCATTCCACCACGATAAGATAAGGTTACCATATGAGGATTCATATGCTATATAGAGAACATAAAATGAAACAAAATTGCCTTTAGAATCAATAAAATGAATAATACTCCTGTGGAATTTTGCCACTTCCACTATCAATAAAATTGTTTATTTTGTTTATTGCCACTTCCACTATCAATAAAATTGTTTATTTTGTTTATTTTTAATTTATTTTAATGTGAGCTAAAACAGACCATGGCATCAAAAATTCTCAAAGAAAAACATTATACCATATGGAATTCCGTATGTACTATGTGAAAATTAGACCAATACCCGAGACCATTTTGAAATAATGCAATTTTCAATTTTTCGGAACGAAACTCGTAGATATAGTTTAAATTTCGCTCCAGAGGCCGCCGTGTTTGTTTCTCCGCAACCTAATTGGATACATACAATGTAATAAAATTTATTTGTTTATATTTTTCGTAAACCAGCAAAATCGATCATAAATTCGACTTGCTGAGGAATTTACTTAGTTCAGGCGTGACAGACTTTAACGAAATCCGAAGATACAAATCTATTGAGGATATTCTAATGAAAATATTTTTGACCAAATTTTACATTTCTTCATCGATCATACCTAGTAAGGCTAGACACCGAAAATTACGCTTTCAGAAAAATTTATACATGTGTGCCATATATGTGTTAGGAACCAAACTCGGGATACGGCAAAAAAAAAAATTAAAAAAGGAAGGTCGAGTTCGTTTACCACCAAATTCGGACCACTAGGATTAGAGGTTTACCTAAAACCAAAATTTTAAATTCGCTCTAGTTGCCGCAATTTAAAAAAATCCAACAAAACTCGGTACGTACTCGTACTATTGAAATAAAACGGGAAAGGCATTCTCCAAAATTCACCTAAATCCGACCAATAAAGGTGGAGATTATCTGAAATTCCAATTAAAAATTCTCTATAGAAACCGCTGTTTGTTTTGTCTCAATGTAAATGTCTAAAATACAATTTATTTACTAGAGAAAGGTATATTCCATAAACCAGCAAAATCATCATCAGCCCGTTGCAGGCCTTGACCGTCCCTACAAAGCACCTCCATTTGTCTCCATTCTCCGCCTTCCTTCTCCATCCTCGTACACCTAATAATCTCAGGTCTTGTTCAGTGCTGTCCAGCCATCTAATATTAGGACGTCCGACTCTTCGGTTTCCATTTATAGTTGTCAGTGTAACTTTACGGCATATGTCTGATTCCTTTTCCCTGTAGAGATAAACCAGCAAAATCGTCATCATCATCATCATCCTTCACGGATTAGGTCTTTGCCTCTTCCGATCTCACATATGTTCAGCCCAGCGCTCTCTTGGTCTTCCCACCGATCTTCCTCCTCCAGAATTATACATCACTGCCATATTTGGTATCCTATCCTCTGTAATTCTTTGCAGATGTTCTATCTAATATTGTTCCTGTGTTCTTCTATTTGTTGAAGATGTGGTTGTACTTTTAGTTCCTCTCCAATATTCTCATTCCTAATATTTTTCTTCTCTTGTACATCCTTTCACCCCGTAGGAATCTCATTTCCGCTGGCTGAATTTTACTTCTTTTCTTTTTCCTTCAGGACCCAGGCCTCACTTCCATACATCGCCACTGGTAGTGCAATCGTTGAGTAAAATCTTAGCTGTGTATCCTTTCTTACCTTTGTTCATTAGTGTTCGTCTCATTGTTCCACATATAAGTTGAAATTTCTGTATTTTCTTATTTATATCTTGTTCTTCTTCGTAAATTATATCGCAGCCCAAATACTGGAAGTGTGAAACCTGTGTCAACACTTTATCTTCTATTACTATTTTTGATCATACTGGGTACTTTCCATGGAACGTCATTACTTTAGTTTTTGATTTTAAAATTATATCATATTTATATGACCGTCCGTGAGTGGTGAAGAACCACATCCTGCAAGAGGTGGCCCTGCTTTAACCGAATTCGGCGGATCTAGACATGGCTGTCTATAAAAAGCCCCAACACACTTTACCCCAAGTGTGAGTATTAGTAAGAATGTAGCATAAGGAAAACTCCGAAAATAAACCCGGGAAGAGAACTCTCGTCAGCCGAGGAGAAGGCAACCTTCTAAGTGAAAGAGACCCCAATAGAAAACCTCTGGTCCTCCAGGTTGGTGGTTGTGCTTCGGGCAGAAAACTCACCACGTAAGACGATCTTTCTCAAAATTCTCACACGAGTAAGCCGAATGGAATTATAAGACGAAGGTTTGGATAAGCCAGCAAAATAGGGTCATAAATTAGGCTTGCCCAGGAATTCCCTTAGTTTGCACAGTTACTTCTCAACGGATTTTGTTATTTTTAGGGGAGTTTGAATTTTGAAATTGGTTTCCGTGCTGGATGTTGATGGCTTAATGTACCTAAATTAAATTAACTTCATTATCGAACTAAATTATGGTATAATGTAATATTTAATTTCATTTAATAATCCATTACGTTGGTAGCACTGGTTTTAAACCACATAAGCTTATTAAATGTTTATAAACTTAATTTTTTTAATGAATCACGTGATTCGTTGGTTTACACAACAACTAAGCTTATTCATTTAACATTATTTATGGAAACAGCAATACCACAATAAATCAAATTAATTGACCGTAATGAAAACAATACATTTCCCAGAACACCACAGTACACTATAATTCAATATAATTCCAAACAAAACTCGTTAAAAATAAAATTCATTCATCAACATAAAATATCACAGTAGAATCACTAAAAACAACTAATTAACTGGCACTATTTCGACCATAAATTCATGGCTGTGCGGACGAAAGCTCTCCATATATCCCTATCGTGAGGCCAGTGCTTTTCAGTCATCCCAGTATAATTTATCTCCCTCAAATTATGGTTAATATTATTCTTCAACATCATTCTTGGTCTTTCCACCTATGTGGTCTCGAGGTAGCGTGCTGTTTTGTCACGCAGCTGGCCCGGGTTCGATTCCCGGTCGGGACAGGCTCCTGGGTGAGGTTTTTTGAGGTTTTTCCTCACCTATAAGACAAGCTTAGGGCTCAACGGTCCCCGAAAATCATCCGGCCATCATCAAAACCCTTATCATCATTATCATCATCCTTCACCGGAGTGGAAAGCAACGGGAAGCTATCACACCTGTAATTCCATAGTAAAGCTGCAAAGCGTAGCATGAAAATGTTATGATTGCAGTGAAAGACCTATCCTCGGGCTGAATTACTATGGATGGATTCTTGGTCTACCAACTGAGCCCATTCCATCTTGTTCTCCTACAAGGAGTTTATATGTCCCTCTTTCATTCCGTATTCGTTCGACATGTCCTTTCCATTTCAGTCTAAGAGACTTAACTGTTCTTATTACATCTGGATTCCATTGAAGATCATGTAGCTTAATTTTATTTAAGTCTTCTCCATTCATCTGTCTATTCGTCTCCCATGGATCCAAAAATTTTCCTCAGTAATTTATTGTTAAATTCTCGTAATATTTTCTCGTCTTTTAAAGAAAGAGTCCATGTTTCGCAAACATATAACTAGGAAAATAACAGTTTTGTAAATTTTCAGTTTAAGCACCGGTTGAAAACTCAATCGCCGTGACGTTGTCAGTTGAGTCTTTGCTTTCCATAGCGGCGGCCCGAGTTCAATTCAGAAGGAATAAGATTTTTATGAGATAAAAGTTAAAATATGTACCTTTTGGCAGTTGAAGTCGTTCCAACTGTGTCAAAATGTTGTATTTAAAATATTAATAATGTCCACCGCTGTGATCTCGAGGTAGCATGCTGCCTTGTCACGCAGCGGGCTTGGGTTCGATTCCCGGTCGGGACAAATTTTTCTGGGTGATGGCTTTTTCGGGGTTTTTCCTCGCCCGTAAGACAAATAAATGTCAGGAAACTTTACGGTCCAAACGGTCCCCAAACATCATCTCGTCGTTATTATCATCATTAACACATTCATTAACCCATTCGGTTCAGGTTTAAATACTCAATACATTTTTCCAGAAACCGGATTTAAGTTACCGTAAATTATATTGTTTATTTATTCAGACATTCAAAACGAACAAAATATAACGGTACTTGAAATCACAATAAGGACGAAGGCCAAAACACATTCCTCTACTATTCATAAATGTTAAAAAATATTATCCTGTCAAGGGATGTACAAAATATTGCAAAATGTATAACAGCAGATTCAAGCGACTGTACCTCTTCTGAATTTAAGCCCATTTAACTGCCAGCGAGTCTAACTCGTCTTCTGAGGCGAATGGGTTAAGTTTAGGATTAAGGCCTCTCTTGGAGCATATTTAAAATTAATTACGATATTAATTATTTTTATTTTTATACTTATTCAACTAAATATAAAAACATATTTGTACGTATTAAGGCGTAGCAACGAACGCCGGGTAAAATATTTATTTAATATTGAATAAGCACAATGCTGTAAAATATATTTCAAAAAAGGGATGAGGACATAGAAATACAAAGCAGTAATGAGTGAGAGTGATTTAGAGTGTAATTAGTGATAACACAGATTGCATTTAAATGATTGCTCGGTAATTACCACTCTGACACGTTAAAGCTATAATTATATGTAACTCACTAAATGGCAGCCATGATGTGTTCTGCGAAACGTGATTCCATGGTTTGTGACAATGCCTATGTTAATTAGGTGATACTTTTCACATGACAGCATTTCATACTGTGGCCGGGAAAAATGACTGAAAATTACGCATTTCTGAATTAACTAAATATTTGGTCACACGCAGAAATACATTATATTTTTACACTTTCATTATCAGACCAATAATAATATTATTCTTCTGTACGAGTGTTTGTCACTGAACTACTCCTTAAACGATTGGATCTATTTTGGTGAAATCTTTTGTGTGTGTCTGATTGGGTCCCTCGATTGTTTAGATTCACAACTGGACCCTCTTAAACCTTTAGGTGTAGGAGTTCAACTGAAGTGAAAATTTAAAAATCGCTCTAGCCGTCACATTTTTCGATGTTTCACAACGACACTTAGTATACGCCCATCCTATTAAAATAAACCGAGGTAGGTATTACCCAAAAATGAGTGATATTCGGCAATTATAAGTGAAAGTTTACTTGAAACCCGAAATTAAAAACTGCCTAAACGACCGGGCCGATTTTGATTCTTTTTTTTTTTTTTTTTTGAGTGGGTCCCTGTATGGTTTAGATTCACAATTGGACTCGGTAGATGGCACTGCGATCGGGTTATAGGATTTTTTGTCAGATATGTAGTCATCTGCATTATCGACATATTCCGCGCGACAACAATGAGGCGTCATTATGCACGCTTCTTGAGCCACAACAGATTACAGTGAAAAGGTTTCTTTCGAACTTATTTAATAATATCGCAGGACTGTGGCATAGTCTACTTTCTGCTAGATAGTCCTAGAGCTGTGCAGACAGGTGTTCCCATTCCTCACGAAGAATATTCTAGAGGTCTGAAATTGTTCTTCTCGCTATACCTTATCCGCTCTTAGAGTGATCCTAACATAAACAAACGCCTTCCGCCATCCGCGACACAATTACTGTCACATTGACAGGAGCACGTGTGCAGTATATAAGACATGTGATCGTTGAAAGGTGGAAATTACAAGGAAGCAGGTGAGATTTTTTCACTGAACTTGTAAAATACATTTAAAATAACTGTTTTTTCACCACTAGTCAAAGATTTGCCAGATTTGTGTTTTAAAAAACATAGAACGAACTACAAAGAATGTTATATAAACTAAATAAAATATAAAAAAAATACAACATGGAAATATCATCAGAAAAATAAAAAAACAATGGTCTTTAAGGGCGCTGATCCAGTTCGGACAAAGATAATATTAGAAAATAAACCAATAGAACAAGTGGTAAGATATAACTTCCTAGGTTGCGAAATATCATACACAGTAGAAACAGATATAAATAACAAACTAAATAAGTTTAATTATATAACAGGAACACTAAAAAGAACTTTGAAAAATAAAGCCTGGAAATACTCTATAATGAAATTATACAAGACAATAGCAGTGCCTATTATTACTTATGGATACGAAACATGGACAGTGACAACACAACAATCTGCCAGAATACAACTGCTGAAATGAGATTCCTCAGACCAATAGCAGGATATCAGAGAACAGAAAAAAACATAACACAGAAATAAGACAATGACTAAAAGTAGAGGAATTAAACACAACAATAGAGAAATACAGAACAAACTGGAAAGAACACTTGGCAAGGATGACTGAGAATAGAATACCAAAAGCAGCATACAGCTATTCACCACGAAGAAGAAGAAGTTTGGGAAGACCAAAGAAAAGGTGGAAAGATCAACAATTTTGAGCCGGAACAGGCTAATAAATAAGCCTTAACCGTGAAGAAGAAGAAGAAGAAGAAGCAAAATGTATATGGCGACACAGCAACAGAAGACTCGATATCATCGGCCATTTTGTTGCATTAGAATGGACTAAAGAATGACTCAAATACATCATCCATTTGTAATTAACTATTTTATGTTTTAATTATTGATTAAGTATATTGTAGATATATATTCAATATTATTGTTTTCATTCACGAAGAATAACAAGTATATTCAGAGGACATATTTTTAATTTAGTGAAGAAAACTACTTTTTTGCGTACTTACTCCTTCTACATTGTACGTCGGTGTTCATAACCAATGAAAAGCGAGCAGGTCACATGGTTTTGTTTTGATGAGGATAACTTTAAGAGCGAACAGCCGTTAGAGGCTGGTGACTACACTAATCTTCGTAAGACATCTCAGGCACACTTTATAGGGTTCATATCTGAAGACCTCGCTGTTCCAGAGTCTATCAGTGGATAAATATAGGAAGTAGAATAATGGGAATTCCATGTTGGGATATCAAGTAGAATATTCTGGTGTGATCGTGTACTCGTTGAGATTGAGGAAAGGAGTTAAAAGCGGGATAAGTAGTTTAATGGGCTATAAATGTTTGAATGATTTTGAGAATGCATTTTTATACAATCATGCAGATAAGCCAGCATAGTTTGCGAAATTGGAGGAAATAATGTGGTTATATTTACAACTCGAAAATTATATGAAAAAGAGAAAAATATAGATAAATTATCAGGATTCCAGCCTATGTGTGGAATTCATAGAACCTTGCTTAATAAAACCAGGAAAGAGACAATGATGAGATTTTATAAGATATTGGCAGTCCCACCCGTGACATACAGAAGTGAAAACTGGACATTAAATAGATTTGGAAGAAGAAGATAGAGATGGCAGTAGTACATTTCTTAAGAAGGGTAGCAGGACACACTTTAAGAGATAATATCCGCAATACCGATATTAGAGAACAATTACAAATATATCATCATCATCATCATCATCATCATCAATTGCAATCATGGATTATGTCATTGGCCTGTTCCGCTTCAGGATAGAAATTGATCCCTCCATCGCTTCTTAGGTTTTCCTGGGTCTCTTCGTCCTGTGGGTCTACAGTTTAATACCTGCAGAGGTAGTGTATTGTTTGGCATTCTAATGAGGTGTTCATGCCAATTATTTTGGTATATTTGGATGGTTTCAGTTATTGCTGATCTTTTGAGAGCTTTGCGGATATCTTAATTTCGTATGTGGACAAATATATGAATTATCAAATAAACTGGCAGATAATAAATTCAAATGGTTCCAACATATAAATCGAATGGAGACAACTCGTCTATCAAAACATGTTCCAAGAGGTAAACGTTCCGTTGGATGCCCCATGACATGATGGAGGGATATGCTTTGAGTCGGCACAGGCTTGCAGCCTAACCTTAAAATCGAAAAAGAAGAAGAAATCAAACATCATATCTTACAATTTTATTCACGGTTGGATGTCATGATAATTAACCGAACGGAAATATAAAACCAGAACTTTTGAATGAAATATTCAGCTGACCTTAAACTATTTTTAGCTACTATAGTTTTTCCAAATGTATATTATATTAAAATAGAATTAAAATATAATAGTATTCCTACTAGAATCTCTAGAGTTTTTTATGAGTTTCTTAACGAGAAATCGAGAAATTAATATAATTAGTGTAGATTGCTCTAAGAGAGAGTGGCAAAACTTTCTCATGAAGACAAATAAGATCTACTGCTTACATAACGAATTGAGTGACTTTTTTTTATTAACTTGGCCTGGGTTACAAGACAAATATTTTCATCTACTTTAACAAGTTGGCTCTTGAGTTTCGATGTTCCTTTATTAAAACCATCTCTAACCAAGCTAATTAACTAACCGAAACTTGAAAATAATATCATTATATTTCAGCAGATGTAACCTACTAATTAAATTCGAAGTTGTTCAAAATATACTAAAACGTATATTCATTGACAGTAGGTATATTTAAGTAAGTGCCTCTTAAGCGATAGTTTTAATTTTTGTCCCAGTTTATGGCACACTGGACAGCACCAAGTGCTGCCATTAAATTACTCCTGGAAAAATAACAGTTATATATATATATATATATATATATTTATTTATTTATTTAATTTAACTTTTTTTAGATAAGTTGGGGTGACTAGAGTTCCTGTAAGACAAAATAGTATGCTTTTCCAGAATTTAGCCTAATTTAAAATGATTTCAGTAATTATTTTATCTAGGGCAGGACATGTGGCACAAATGGAGACTAAAAGAGACACTTGGAAAATTCATGTAGGAAAACCAGAAGGAAAACGCCCAGTAGGTAGGCCAAGAATCAAGTGAGAGAATAACATTAACAATGATTTGAGGGAAGAAGATATACAAGAAATGATTGGAGAATATTAGCTCAGGATAGGGATGTATGGAGAGCTTGTATGGGCCATGAACCCACGGTTTCGATAGTGCTAGTGAGTTGTTTAGATATTTGAATTTTAGCCACTTCTTCAAAATTTTCCTCATTTGTTACTAACTGGAATATGCCATAGATATTTTGTCGCTTGACGGTTAATTTAGTTTGTGTAATCAGTAAGGGTCTCAACTGGATGACTCTTTTTTATACGGCATTGTAGGATATTTGCCGTGATAGTCACCAAAAGTCTCAAAGTGTACCGCTAAAGAGCCTACCTCATTTCATCGACACAGAATGAGCCACTCCACTTCTCAATACAGTATATCCCAAGACTTGATTCTCCTTGTCATATTCTGAAGTAAATATGTTCTGGTGTGCAGTAAGCCATTGTGGAAGGTTACCTATATTGAATTACAGTGGATTGTCATGTTTATTGATTTCTTTGGAACAAGACAGTAACCTGTTACTCTATAACAGTATGAACATAAGGCAACTTGGCGACTTGGTGAAGCTCTGTTATACTTGTGTAAGGTGAGTCGAAGGATAATTTTGAGAAATTTACTCGGATTTTTTAAAATATTGTTTTGTGACGTTTTAAAAGGATGCTCAGAGATTGACACCCATACAAGAGCATACGTACATCAATGTGACCTTGATTCTGTGGGTCAGTGAAGGCAACTTGAAAACGGATGTAATATAGCAAGTGTTTGTTGAGACCCACTCGATCTCGCCGGTTTATATAAGAAACATAGAAACCCCTCTCCAGGCTTTGACAAATAAAATACTCTAAAGACGAAAATTCGACAATCGGAATTCTCTGCCGCCATTGATCCACTGTGGAGGTCTGCGAAAATTTAAATGAAGCAGAAAAACAATCAGAGGCTGCGCGTCCTATATATTCAATGATTCACTAAACCTCTAAAAAATAATTGCTCTACTATAGGTTAGGTCTCACTATGATATACCATTGCAATATTCATATGATACTGTTGCACTATTTTCTTTTTTCGTTTCTTCTAACTTAGCCTACTATTTTAACATTTTCTAACGATTCTTAAATATGTCTTACAATAATTGTTAAGTATTTATTTAGGTACACGAAACTTCTCAATAATTTCTTCCAGTTCTACATAACCGTAATACGCTTCCTCTTCAACTGATAGCAGCCCGGTTTGACCAACATTCAAATAAGAAATTTCTCGACTATTTTTTTTATCATTATCGTCTTCGTCATCATCATCCTTCACCGGTGTGGAAAGCAACGGGAAGCTACTACACCTACAATTCCCTAGTAAAGCATAGCATGAATATGTTATGATTGCAGTGAAGGACCTGCCTTCGGCAGAATTACTATGGATGGAGGTTAAGAAGGTGTGCAGATCGAATTAGTCTATAGTTTATTGAAATGATATGTACATGATTTACTTTGTTAGGTTACAAACAATGTGTTAGTTTACATCCATGTTCAAAAGCACTTTTGGGAAATTATCGTGAAGGTTGGTTACACCAACTGCACAGATAGTCCTGCCATCTATGGAGTAAGTTCATAATCATTGCGCATGCGCACTACTAGGATTAAAAAAATCATGGTGAGACTTAAAGTGCGGTTTCTTCAAAATATTTTATTTCAAAATAGTGAACAGTTATTATATAAAACAGTCTATATGTACTATATTTAGCAAGTTTCCATTAACACCTAGATATTTTGAATAGCATTTTATTTCTCTCCAGAATTCTCGAGCAGACACACTTTAGAAGTTCCGAGGCCCATTTTCTGTAAATGTACCCCGTAGGATCAATTTTTTTGGCTTCAAACAGTCGTAAGAAGCGAGGAGAAAACAACTTATTTTTGTCTCTTATCGCTGGTAGATTGACCAGCGATCACGAATCCTGGCGGAAATTAACGAGTCAATATATCGTCTGGTTTCCCATAGAGATCTGTAGCTCTCTGTTACATAGTTCTCTCCATTCACCTGTACGTACATCCCTCTTTTATCTAAAATATTTTCTAAGATCTTCATTCTCAAATACCCGAAACTTTTCACCTCCCTTAACGTAAGAGTCCATGTTTTGAAACCGTTTTATATATTTTCAGTTTAATGTTTTCTTTAGGAGAAGTTGGAATTACAAGAGCTCCTGTAATGCGTAATTGCATGCATTTCCAGAATTGACCTTATAAAATAATAACTTAACATTTTTAAAAAAATAATGTGTTTTTTCATTATTTAATAAAAATAGATTTAAGATTCGTTAATATATTTACCTAATGCCTTGTATAAAAAGCATAGATTAATTCATTGTAGTTTATTACTTTCTTTGTATTTTTTTCTTCTTTCTTTTTATGTATAGTAGATTCGAGCTGTATTCATTCTATCATTAATTTAATTTTAATTGTATTTAATTGCATTGTATTATTAGACATTATTTTCAATATTGTTCAATTTGACAGATAATTAATTGTTTAGTATGACTGTTGTTGTATTTTTTTGTATTTATATGTAACATATGTTTGTCCTGGTGAGTGGAAGAGAAGGCCACATGGCCTTTACTCCACCAGGCTAAATAAATCTATTCTATTCTATTCTAAATAAATCTATTCTATTCTAAATAAATCTATTCTATTCTAAATAAATCTATTCTATTCTAAATAAATCTATTCTATTCTAAATAAATCTATTCTATTGTATTATTTTAAAAAAAGTTAAATGTAAACATAAGAAAGAATATGCACTTAAGGTAGAATATTATAATGAGAACAACTGTGTATCTGCAGAAAGAAATACAACCACTCGATGTGACGCTGTTTTGCCAATCAGAGTGGAAAACTTATTTCACATTCAATACAGGTACTCTACTTCGCGAATCCAGCTTTTTGACTTCAAAGTAACTTTCTTACATTTTAAAAGCATGAATTTACCACTCAAGATTTTCGAACTCCCCTCAGTTAAGTAACTTCTCTTCAACTGCCAAGAATACTTAGGCAACCGTATTAGCAGTTAATAAAATAACTTTCATAAAAATGTAGAAATAAGGCAATTAGTGATATAAATACACTAAATATATGTTCACAATTAAAAATTAATTATATAATGGAAATGGACAACTAATGACAAATCAGGAAAATTTTCAGGAAGTGGCTGAATTCAATACCTAGGAACAATAATCACAAATAGGAATGGGATGCACAAGGAAATTAAACATAGGCTCAATTCTGGAAATGCGTACTATTATGCATTACAGGGACTCTTGACGTCCCAACTTATTTAAAAAAACGTTAAACTGAAAACATGTAAAACTATTATTCTACCAGTTATATGGATGCGAAACATGAACTCTTACTTTAAGGGAGGAAAGGAGATTACGAGTGTTTGAGAATAAAGTTCATAGGAACATTTTTGGACCAAAGAGAGACGAACAGACAGGTGAATAAATAAGTCTACATAACAGTGAACTACATGGTCTTTATAGGAAGCCTGATATAATAACCGTTAAGTCTCGCAGACTGCGATGGGCAGGACATTTGGCACGAATGGGGAATGAAAGATGTGCATGGAAGCGTCTTGTAGGAAAACCAGAGAGAAAAACGCCATGTTGGTAGAGCAGGAATGAGGTGGGAGAATAACATTAAGTATGATTTTAGGGAAGTATATTATACAGGGAATGATTGGAAAATATTAGCTCAGGATAGGGATGTATGGAGAGCTTATGTCCGCGCGGCCATGAACCTACGGGTTCTATAGTGCCAGCGAGTTAGTTGGTTAGTTAGTTGCAGTGATACATGAGAAAGGATTACAGTGGTTTGGACATGTAATTAGAATGGAAGATGGAAAACTGCATGAGGAAGTGATGCGATGGATACCAGGTGGGAGAAACAGGAAAGGAAGACCAAATGGAAACTGAATGGATGAAGCAAAAATATATATGGAACTGAAGGACTGCAAAATACAGATGCTTATGATAGTGAACAATGGAGAAAGAAGATTATATAATTTTTATTTTAAATTTTACTTTATTAGTGTTTAGTTGAGAACATCTACATCATTGTAGAAATTCATAGTGGTACATGATCAGCGTTCCGATTCAATGGGGTATCTAGTAGGTAACTAATGTTTTTTCTAAGGCATTTGATGAATTTTAGTTAAATTTTGCAAAGAAAGCTGTTTATTCAGTCTTGCAGTTCTTTTACGAGTCTGAAAATCTTCAGATTCGGGACTTTCGGATTAAAGTCTCTCTGGGAAGACATGTGCCTTGGATTTCTACATCCTAAGAAACTCATCGACCCGGCCAGGTTTAACCGCGACCCTCGGGACTAGAGGCAAGGAACATAACCTATAGACCACCGCGGGCGACCTCCCGATTCCCTTATAAAGACTTAACGTACTCAGTACAAACCCAGTAGAGCAACCTGTATATTGCGATACGAGTGTGGTACACACTTGATATGGATCGAGGAAGCACTTTTTTTAAATTCCCCAGATACCGTTATGTGCTTACCACATGAGTATTGCATACTGTTTTTTGCACTATGTGTATTTATTTTAGTAATTAAGATATTAGCTAATAGTAGGCCTATATTGCGATACGAGTGTGGTAAACACTTGATATGGATCTATGAAAAGTTTAAAAAAACGAGGCGCTTGCGCCATGTTTTTTAACATTTCCGAGATTCCGTTATGTGTTTATCACATGAGTATTGCATACTGTTTTTTGCACTATGTATATTTATTTTAGTAATTAATATATTGGCTAAAATAATTAATAAATATAATTGAAGATAAATGTTAGATTTCAGATGTTGAATCGCTACATGTGTTCCGATTGAGGGTCTTTCCACTTTTCAGCGGTTACCCTTTTACCAGCCGGCTGCTGGCCCTTCACATCCACATGTGTCAATCACAGAGGTAGATGATCAACAGCCAGTGTAGGGGTGACATGTGGTTAGCATGTCGAGTCCCCCAGCCGTTATAGCTGGTTCCTCAACCTGGAGCCGCTACTTATTGTAGCTACCCAATTGCCTCACGATGCTGGGTGGGCACCGGTCCCATACTGCCGAAATACCATGAGAAAATTTCTTCCCCCATGGAGACTCGAACCAGCGCAAGTCCCGTAGCTCTGCGCCAAGGCTTCCTACCTTAACCACTCGGCTACGGCGCGGGACCGCTACATGTGTTACTATGGAGAAATAACACTGATTAACAGTGGTTTTGTTGCCTTTGATATAAGATTAATTTCGGATATATTTATGCTCACAATTCATTAAACTATCAATGATTTTCGAAGATTTGCTCTGGTTTTTTTAAAACTTTGTTTTCATTTTACACTGCAAAATGTCGGAAAATATGAAACAAATGTAACATATATATTTATAATGTCAATTGTTTTTTGAAAAATTAGTATACACTGACGTAAATACAAAGAAAAATATCGAAAACCCATGTTATACTTCAGTGAAATGCCTTTTAAAAGATTTTCTTCTATAATTTTTAGGGGACAATCTCTTTTTAAAGACCAGCAGTAATCTGCCATCATGTGACGTTCCCATCTACCCTGATATCTTTGCTCCATTATTTTTAGATCCTAGTGAAAGGGCACTCCCTGTTCGTCGCTATAATTTCCTAAATTATCTGGAAATCTATCCAGGTGACTGCGGAGAAAGTGTAACTTTATACTCATATTTGCTCCCAGAATCTTGAAGTTTGTCAACAAGTTTTGCACAATTTCTTTATAATTTGGTCCTTTATAGTTATCTAAGAAATGTTCTACTACTAATACAAAACCCTTCCAAGCTTCACTTTCCGGAACAGTTATAACTTTGATAAAATTTGTATCTTTCATCAATTGTCGAATTGAGGACCATCAAATATTCCGCCTTTTAACTTTTATATAATGAGCTTAGGAAATTTTCTACAAATGTATTTGAAACATTTTCCTTCCTTGTCCAACGCTTTGATGAATTATTTTATCATATCCAGATGCACGTCGTGAGTACCTTAATTTTGTCAAATAACTGAGATCATGGCTAATGTGTGGAGTGGGGGTGTGAGAGTGGGGTTCACGTGATGTTTGTATACGCGAAAAAAAATGCGCAGAAATCAAATCATGACTGGAAACATACATTTTATTAGTAACAAGCCGTTTACTGTTTAAGATATAAGGTACGCAAAAATCATAAAAACTAGTGCACATTCAGCACTTTGATGAACATATTCTTAAACTGTGCACTTGAAAACATAGAAATTCGCTGAGATATTCAGGGCAACAACATTTTTTTTGTTTGTTTGTAGAGCTGTGTAATAAGAATTTGTGGCCATGTCGCCATCTTATATTTGTTAAAACTGTAAAATCAATTTGATTTTGGATTTATATTTTATTATAGAGGAAGTTTTAGATGATGCGTGCAGTGATGATGAAATAGAACAGGCGTGGAAAGCTGGATGTGATGAATTAATACCGAAATTAATACAAATTTCTGTATCTCTATCAATATTTCGAAATAAATGTTTTTACTTACATAACGAGTGTCAAATCCTATTGTATAGTGAGAAGCGTAGAATGGTCTTACAGTCATTTATTGTGCCGTCATCGGGCAGGAATTAGCCGTTCGCCAAGACTCGTTGAACGATTATGCGGCTAAACTATATGATATTTGATTCAAGGCCGCCCATCAGCATCTGTATCGTATGTTAACAAGTAAGTGACACGGTCACATGTTGAGGTGCATTCAATGTTTTGCTAGCGTCATGGATTCTACACTCTGTATATGGTAGGTTCGTCCGGTGTTGCTTCTGTGATTTCCACAATATCATCATTTATTATGGGTTGGTTATCATCCTTCCCCATCCAATTCTGATAGTGGGACTGGCACCTAAACCTTCAATCAGACCTGATTTACTTTCGGGGTTTTATCCCCTAACTGATTTGATGATTGACTGATTCATTGAACCAGTTCGTCCCCTTTTGGTCATGGGTGCTCCCCTCTTGATGAGTTTCGTAACCTGCTAATTTAGTTACGCTTATTTCCCTACAGACAAAAATTACAATATAAAATACGTACCTGAGATATCAGTCGTCCTCTACTTTACAATGTTTTAAAATATCAAGAAGTATCAATACATAAGCAGAAAATGGAGCATATGTTCCGAATGGCCTTCTTGATATTTTGCAACATTATAAAGTTGAATTCAAGTTATTAATGGAAGTATGACCATAAGAATGTTAAACTCTATACTATGGAGTAAAACCCATAATTAAATATAAATAATAAATAAATAAAGCCTGATATGTCCCTTTAGGGCAAAGGCCTCCCTGTACAGGGGTTAAGCTCTATTTGAGAGTGTCACCCGGTGAGCTACTCCGTGGTGAGAAGTTGACTTGGATGTAGCACTTGGTTTGTATACACTGTCTGTTCTGTGATTAGTTAATACACAGTTGGCTCTCCATCGTTCTCCATCTTTTCCTGCATCTGGCGACTCTGGACCATTGCGCCCCTGCTCGTTCTTTGAAGATGTCAGCCCATCGTCGTCTTGGTCTTCCGCGCTGTCTCTTGCCTGTGTACGGGTCCCACATGGTTGTTTTTATTGTCCACCTGTCGTCCTGTATTCTTGCGACGTGGCCTCCCCACTTCCATTTTTTCCTGATGGCTTGTTGTGCGGGATCAGTTGTTGAGGATATCGCTTGAAGTGTTGTATTCGAGATTCTGTCCTTCAGAGTTATGCCTAAGATTTTCCTCTCCATTTTTTCATAATTAACAGAATAAAATAACTAATTTATAAGTCCATACTAGAAAGTATATTATATGGATCGGAAGTTTGAACAATGACACAACAACATGTCAACAGAATAACTGCAGTTGAAATGGATTTTTGGAGAATATCTGCCAGAAAATCTCGACTGGAAAGAATTAGAAATATATAAATTAGAAAATAGATGAATGCAAAATGAAGTTTAATGGATGAGACTGAATTCAGAAGGCTAAAATGGTATGGACACGTAAGATTAATGTAGTATGGAAGACTACCAAAGGCTTTCTATGCGTCGGAAATCGAAAAAAGGAGCAGAAAAGGAATACCAAGAACAATCTGGAAGAATAACATTCAAAATTCAATGAGGAAATTTGGTGTAACAGATGAAGATACAGATGGCAGAGAATATGTAGAACTTTAATTAAATTAAATTTGTGAATATGTGTTGCAAACTAATATTGTATAAGTCCGCAGTCATTTATGTAATTTTAAATAATGTTAATTATTGTCCGCAGATGATCAAGTAATAATGGCTACTTCTGAAGATCACCTACAGAGAGCAGTACATAGATTGTCAAATATAACCCAAGATTATAATTTACAAATTTCGGTTAGTAAGAAAAAAACTATGGCGTTTCAAGGGAAATACCGATACGAACTAAAATTGTTATTAACAACAATATAATAGAGCAAGTTAATAACTTCTTATCTTGGCTGCAATCTTTCCTACGACACATGTAAAGACATAGACATAAAATTGGTCAAATTTCAAAAACTTATAAGAACAATAAAAAGCATTCTTTTCCGAAAAGTACGCCCAGGTACAATTCTAAAATTTTATAAAACAATGGCTCTTCCAACTCTACTTTATGGCTCAGAAACCTGGACTCTTACTACAGGTAAATTAAATATGATAGTAGCTGCAGAAATGATATTATTAAATCCTTTAGCGGGTTATACGCTTTTTGACCACATGCGTAATGAAGATATCCGCAAAGCTCTCAACACACCAGCAATAACTGAAACCATTAAAAATATCAAAATAATTGGCATGAACACCTTCTTAGAATGCCAAACAATAGACTACCTATGCAGCTATTGAACCACAGACCCACAGGGCGAAGAGACCCAGGAAGACCTAAGAAGAGATGGAGAGATCAGTTTCTATCCTGAAGCGGAACAGGCCAATGTCCTAATCCATGCCTGTAATTGATGATGATGATAGTTAATTACTAAGATAGGTTGGAGAAAACCCTCAATGATGAGGAAAATTCTCAAAATGAATGAATGAAAGAGTAAAGTTGAAGAAGACTGAGATCTCAGTCACCTGTTTTATATTTTAATGTTTACGTAGTGTTTTCAACGGTGTTTCATAATAAGTTTTAAAAGTACTAACACTCTTTAGATGTCTGTGAGTGGCATGTGGTTAGCACATCGCCTCAAAGAGAAATCTAACAGGAAACTAAGGTATTACTTGGATGGTGAAGACAGATTAAATTTTGCTCAGAGGCATTGTGTACGGTAGAGTTTATTTTACGAGCCCGAAAAATCTTCAGACTCGGGGCCCACGTTTCAAAGTCCTTCCCGGAGAATTTGTCCCTTGGATTTTGCCATCCTTGAAACCATCTATCCCTTTTGACTATATTCTTAAAAGTAATCATATTTAATTTGCTTTATTTGAGTTTAATTTGTGCTTTTTATTATTTGAGGAATAGAAGAATATCATAAAATGATTATTTTAGATCGACATCCTAATGTTATGAAATTTACTAATTCTTCTTCATCATCAGAAGTAAGTGCTAATTTACTATAAACTCTAAAATATCCATTCTCCTTTTTTCTTCGAAATTTATAATTATTCCACTCATTCCCAAGGAGTAATGATATAGAAAATAAAACTAAGGAAAAAGAAAGAGTTTACGAGTCACAAAGGAAAAATTGAGTTCAGCAAAAGGAAATATAGCAAGCGGTGTGTATGTTAATTAAAGATAGCTTTAATGTTCCGGAAATTGGAGCTTTCGGCAAACTTCTGCTTCTGGCAATTAATTTATATTTTCCCATTCAAATAACACGTTAGCAAATTATGATGAACATAGAAGAAACGACTTTGCATCTAAAAGAATATTATTATTTCATATTTGCGTTATATTTACGTTCTACTTATTACAATGCAAGCGCTAAATAATAATAATAATAATAATAATAATAATAATAACTAACTCACTGGCACTATCGAACACGTAGGTTCGTGGCCGCGCGGACATAAGCTCTCCATATATCCCTATCCTGAGCCAATGTTTTCCAATCATCCCATGTATAATCTACTTCCCTCAAATCAGAGTTAATGTTATTCTCCCACCTCATTCTTGGTCTACCAACTGAGCGTTTTCCCTCTGGTTTTCCTACAAGAAGCTTCTATCCACGTCTTTCATTCCCCATTCGTGCCACATGTCCTGCCCATCGCAGTCTACGAGACTTAACTGTTCTTCTGTCTGTTCATCTCTCTTTGGTCCAAAAATGTTCCTATGAACTTTATTCTCAAATACTCGTAATCTCCTTTCCTCCCTTAAAGTAAGAGTCCATGTTTCGCACCCATATAATATAACTGGTAGAATAATAGTTTTATATATTTTCAGTTTTACTTTTTTGAAAGAAGTTGGGAAGTCAAGAGTCTCTGTAATGCATAATAACATGCATTTCCAGAATTGAGCCTATGTTTAATTTCCTTGTGCATCTCATTCCTGTTTGTGATTATTGTTCCTAGGTATTTGAATTCAGCCACTTCCTCAAAATTTCCCTCATTTGTCATTAGCTGTCCATTTACATTATATAATGTATTTTTATGCGTGAGCATATATTTAGTTTTATTAATATTTACTTCCAGTCCCAATTTCTTAGTGGTATTCAGTAGAGTGTGCATGTTGGCCTTTAGTATCTCCTCGCTATCGGCCAGTAGTTCATCATCAGCATAAACTAACAGCTTATTAATACCATTGAGTTGTAGGCCTTCCTCATCCTCTAAAGATCTGATGGCATGCTCTAGTACAACATTAAATATTAGAGGAGATAGTGCATCTCCTTCCTTCAACCCATTCTGGATTTCAAAAGTATCCGAAAACTGTTTACCTACACGCACCCTCCTATTCGTTGTGCCATTTAGACACATTCGTATAAGTCTAACTAACTTTTTAGGAATTCCGAACTCTAGCAGGATACTATATAACTTCTCCCTCTTAATTGAATCGTATGACTTTTGGAAGTATACGTATAGTTGATGTACAGTACCATTATATTCCCATTTCTTTTCTAAAATCTGTCTTATACTAAAAATATGATCTGTTGTAGACCTTTAATAATAATAATAATAATAATAATAATAATAATAATAATAATAATAATAATAATAATAATAATAATAATAATACATATAAATATGCTTCTATCCTGTATATGTTGTCTATTAATGCATTAGCGGCCGTAATTTTTGTATTCTTATCGAAAGAACTATACATACAGCAGTCAATTGGACTATGTTATGCATCAACCACCTAAGCGCCATTAAAAATATTTTAATGTCATCTAATGCACTGGCTCTTGAGTAAATGTTCGCACACTTTGAGCGCCAAATCTTTAAATGTAGCCTTATTAGTAAATAAAATGTAAACGCCATCACTTCTATAAGAGATTATGTTTTTGCAATAAACGGATATGAAAGCTGATCTTCATAAATGGTATATACATTTTGCATCATGCAGCAAAGCGCCAAATGTTCCCGCTCTTAGATTGTTGATGCATGGCTATCAAACTTAATACAACTTGCAATATCCAGTATATAGCAATATTATCCGTCCTAATTAGCTTTTCTTAATTGACACATATAAACGGGCCCAACTAATATGTAGTTACACTGTCCAAAAGGTCTCGTGAGAACCTTTTACTTAATTTGTTACACTTGAGTAAATATCAAAGAAGACATTTCTGTCTTTGTATCTCAAGTTTAAAACCAACACATGTGCAGCTTAAATTGTTTTACAGCCGGAGCGAATTGGTTCTTTTGTAAAAAGGTCTCGCTGCTTGAGACTAGGAAAAGTCGCTTGTCCGGCTATAGAAGTCATCCTTCCCTTAAGATAAATGACGGTCAGTCTTTGGTTCTGGGGATCACAAACCTCTATTGGGATGGAGACAGTAGCAAAAATCTATGTACATCTGTTTTTGTTTAAATTAATGACCGACTTCCGACCCCGTTAACTGAATATTGTAAGTGGGCCTAACTACCCATAAGCCGTGTGAAAAACACACCCTGGGAATACGGGACCAATGATTTCCCCGAGATTCATGTTTAAGTAAAGTGGGGACTCTCATATCCAATTAGAGTTCATAATTAAATATTAAGGGCGTTATTCTGTGAGTAAGGCGTTATTTTATATATGTTGATTGTATGTTCCAGCCAATGGGAATATTGGTTTTGGAAATTGTGTTATTAAGAAGGAGTATGGATATATTCCAAGTAATGAGAGAATACTCTGGGTAGGACTCCCGAGTGGAGTGGAGTGGAGTGGAGTGTTGTTTAGCAAGTCCCGCGGCATTGCGGGCAGATATATCGGCGGTCGCAGGCGAGCGACCTATTAACCGCTTAGAAAAGTGATTTGCCGGAAAGTAACGGCAAATTTGAGTTGAAAAGCATTAGTGTGCTGATCGCATTACAGGCGATCCTTTAATATTCGTGTGTTATATCCACATAATCTTTTTCAATAAGTCGAGCGAAGACCAGTTATTAACTAAACGTTTTAAAACGCGATAGATTCGCCATTATATTAATGAAATCGGTCCTGTGTTGACCGCTATTAGCACCCGTAATTTCCGAAGTAATAATAGCGGTAACATATCCATACTCAGGATAGTGTATGTGAACAGTGTAACAATTTATCGCCCAGTGCCGCGGTGGACTAGTGGTTATGCTCCTTGCCTCTGGTCCCGAGGGCCGCGGGTTCAAACCCGGCTGGGGTCAATGGATTTTTAGGACGTAAAAATCCAAGGAACAAGTCCTCCGGGAGGAACATTAAGCCGTGGGTCCCGAGTCTGAAGATTTTCAGGCTCATAAAAAATCCTTAAGCCTGAATGAAAAGTCCTCTAAGCAAAATTTACCGAATTTTCCCCTCCTAGTACTACCTTGGTTTCCTAGATGTCAGTTTGAGGCGGAACGCTGACCACGGACCACTCAAAATGACATCTATACGGAAACAAGTGTAATTAAATTAGCATGGTTCAAATTATTCCCTGTAGGGAGAGAACGCCTAAATCTCTGTAAAGGGAAACATGAGCTTACAATACAAAAAAAAAATTATCGCCCAGTGTGCTACACTTTATTATATTGACATTTGTGTATGTCTTGGAAAGCCTCCTTAATTGTACTTAGTGTCCTTGGTTCGCTCCTCGCCTTATCCCCACGACGGAAATCCATAACCCTGAGAGTTAAGACCTCATACCCCCTATTCTTCCCGTTACAAGTATTGTTAGTTTGGCGTACCAATTAATAGTGAAGATTGACTTAAACTTTAAACATATTTTTCTCGAAACTTACATAATGGATCATAGCCGACTGATGCATAACGCCGTCCAGTTAAGAAAAGTTATGTTGAGTTCAATAACCAGGAAAATCGGAACGTTAGGAGTCCGCGTTTACCTGAAGCGTAAGTTTGAAGTTCCTTCTAACAGTCCAATTTTCAATTTTCACAACAAATCACATTATAATTATGCTATTGACAAAAATAAAAAAATAAGCTATTCTCTAAGAAATCAGATAATGAGATAATTAGAAATGGGGGTTTAGCGAAAACCCGAAATATAAAAAATCGATCTACGTCCCGTCATGTTTTTGTTCACAACGTGATTGTATGCATATTATTTAATGAACTGTATATATATATATATATATATATACATATACATATATATACATACATACATACATATATATATATACTAGAAGTCCCGGCCTCGCGTTGCTGTGGCTATGGTATACGTTAAAAATATAAATGAAGTTGCTGTCTTTCAGCCAGATTACTTAAAACTAATACTTACACACGAAATTAATAATATTGAAAATAAAATAAACACTGAACACACTTAAATTATGAAATAATCAATATTTGTAATTCAATTGAAATTCGCGGTTGCAACAAAAAGCACAGCCATCTGGATCTCTCTTTGTTAAATAATAAACCAATTACCTTACCAAATTACCTTACACCGCCATATGTTAGAATCCTATGGAACTCACAGATAATTACACCGCCATCTGTTAGAATCGTATGGAACTCACAGATAATTATAACTCTTTGTTAAATAATAAACAACTATAAATTTAGTTATATACTACCCTAAGTCTCAAGTTGGATCAAACTGCATACAGTGTGCAAAATATTATTAAAATCGGTTCAGTAGTTTAGGATTCCATCACGGACAAACAACGTGACACGAAATTTTTATATATTAAGATATATACACATCCACCGCTGTAGTCTCGAGGTAGCTGCTCGTCACGCAACGGGCCCGGGTTAGGCTCCTGGATGAGGTTTTCTTTCTGTTTTTTTTCCTCACCTGTAAGCCAAATGTCAGAAAGCTTAGGGCCCAGCGGTCCCCGAAAATGATCCGGCCATAATCATCATCGTCCTTCACCAGTGTGGAAATCCACGGAAGCTCCACACATATAATTCCTTAGTAAAGCTGCAAAGCATAGCATGAAAGTGCTATGATTGTAGTGAAAGACCTGCCCTCGGGCAGAATTAAGATATATATGGATGTGTGTATATATATATTATATATATATTATATATATATATATATATATATTTGACATTTGGCAATGAAGGCAAATATGATATGAAAAGAAACATGAATGCTTGAGTCGGGTTTGAACCCGAGTGTCAAACTCTGTACGTACCAGCAAAATCGAACTCTAAACTCGACATGCTGAAGAATTCACTTAGGTTACACAGTTGCTGCGTGATAGATTTTTTTTTAAATTCCAGAGTCTTGCGGTATATACGATATAGGAATTAGAATAATGGGAGGTTCTGTGGTATTCCAAGGCCTTCTAGATATGTCGCGCCTTGGAATTGGAGAGATTCTCTTAACTCGTCCATCTCTGTGGTTCAGAGGTAACATTGTTACCTCAGAAGCAGTTAGCCTGGGTTTGATCCCCCCCGGGACTAGATTCCTGGGTGAGATTTTTTCGGGGTTTTTCCTAGCCTGTAAGGAAAAAAAAAACTTAATGGATTGCCAGGCCAAGAAGGCCCTTGACCTTCCATCCTTTTACAGGCCTCAAATCCACATATACTAATCTTAGAGGTAGATGATCTTCCAGCCAGTAAGGGGTGACGTGGTCAAGATGTCGGTTCCTCCAGCCGTTATGACTAATTTTCTCAATATGGGTTTTCTGCTTATCGTAGCTAGGCAAATCCCTCACGATGCTGGATGGAGACTGTCCCATATTGGACGAAATTACAAGAGAAAAAATATTTCTCCAGGGTGACTTCAACCAGCGCAAGTCCCATAGCTGTGCAGCAAGGCATCATGTATTAAATCATTCGGCTACGCCGCGGGATTTCATCTGTAAGACAAATTTCAGGAAAATGTAAGGCTCATTTAGCACCCGCACACTCTCTGGCCACTACAATAATCCACATCATATTCGCCTTGTTTAGTATGAATGTATGAATGAATGAACCAATGAGCTGATCATTCATCCAAGAGGCTCCCCCATGTCCTTGGTAAAAAAATATATATGTGAGTTCTAAAGTTTCAAATCCCCTCTCGACTGGTCGTGTTCCTATAAGGCTCGGGTGGGACAGACCATCTATAAGTACCTACAAAGAGAGACGTAAAATGAAGTAAAGATAACACTGAGCAACAAAAAAGAAACTATTTTTGTTTCAGAAAGAAAAATATGTGATTCTGATAGTATTTTTTCTCCTGAATTCAAATATGATATCGGTTATTCTCCATCGCGCAAGGTTTCCGAGAGACAGGATTTTTAATTTCAAACTCTTTAATATTTTCTACATTCGTAACTACACACTATTCGAACATTCGGACTCACCTAGAAAGTAATAAATGACGATTTTCTGCTATATTTCGCCTGTGGAGCATCCCTGTTGATGGTCCAACAATAATCGGCCAGCGTACTAGGATTCCATTTGCCTTGATATATCTTTTTCCATAGCTGAAATCTCCTGATGAAAGTGTTCCCCGTTTTATTTTACAATGGACAAATGGACGAAAAAACGTTTATTAAAAAACAATTATTTAAATCCATTAATTGAAATTGAAATAAAAAAATGTGGGTGATGGAGAAATTCCGAATACATATATGCAAACACGATAAAAACTGCATTAAGTACAACATTTGGTACTCACGAGACAAAAATCATGTTGACCAGTGTAATAAAGATTCTGTTAAATGCTGAACATCTCACTAATATCACTTTTTTAACTATTAATAATCTGTTTTTTATTATTTAATAAAAATAAAATTAGTATTAATATTTGTCAATTCCATAGTAATTCTGCCCGAAGGCAGGTTCTTCACTGCAATCGTAGCACTTTCATGCTATGCTTGCAGCTTTACTAGGGAATTGTGTAGGTGTGGTAGCTTCCACACCGGTGAAGGATGATGATGATAATGATAAGGATGATGGCCATATGATTTCGGAGACTGTTTGGGCCTTAAAGTTTTCCTGACATTTGTCTTACAGGTGAGGAAAAACCCCGATAAAAACCTCACCCAGAAAAACTGCCCCGACCGGGGATCGAACCTGGGCCCGCTGCGTGACAAGGCAGCACGCTACCTCGAGACCACAGCGGTGGACCTATTTGTCAATATATTTACCTAATATCTTATATATTAGCGATAGATTAATTCATTAGAAGTTATTACTTTCTTTGTGTTTTTTTTTCTTTTCTGTTAATGTATAATAGATTCGAGCTGTTATTCCTTCGAATATAAAATGTTTCCATTAATTTAATTTTAATTGTATTGTATTATTAGACATTATTTTCATTACTGTTCAGTTTGACTAGATAATTACTTGTTTAGTTTGTAGTGTTATTGTATTTTTTTTTGTATTTTTAATGTAACATATGTTTGTCCTGGTGAGTGGAAGAGAAGGCTACATGACCTTAACTCCACCAAGCTAAATAAATATATTCTATTCTAGTCTATAAATTAGCGAAATACTATTTTCTGGTGTCAGTTATTTAAATGTTTCGGGCCGCACTGAAAACAAAATCTCTTAAAACTTTAATTCGCTACTATATATTTTTCGACACAAATTTAACCGATTTTTACGTTGGTTTTTCTATACTTTATTAAAAAATGTGAAATAAATTAAACCAATATACCGGTATGTTTTAGGATTAAATGTAATTATTTTATTTTTCATTTTAGAGTATAGGCCTAAATGATTAAAAAAGTAATTTTTTAGGCATAGGATAAAATTACATTAGTTTTAATACATCCAGTTACACCAGTATACACTGCGATGATAACACGTCACAGAAAAACAAAATTTTACCTACATCGATTCAAATTAATAGTTAATCCAACTTGTTTTGTAATCAAGGAGTTCAAATTGTGGATCATTTAATATATGAGTTGAGAATGTTAAAAAAGCAAATAAATATATCAGTGCGAAATAATATCACATAAGGAGGAACATGGTCTCCAACGAAAGAAGAATTTATGAACAAATTTTTAAAACTTTTTACAATTTTTATTAAATCTTTAAATTCTGAACAATCATTGTGTTATTTGAGAAAGTTGTTAATTCTGTAATGTGTTATTATACTTATTTTATTTTTTAATTTTATGTAGGGGAAGCGTGTTATTGTTGTTGTCTAAAGTTTGGTGTTTGGCAATGAAGTAATTAACTCTCGTGCATTCCATTATTTTTCTATGATGGATCCAGCAGGAAACTCTGGCAAGTTTCTAAGATGTTGCGTAGAGGACAATTTGGATTTGTATAATCTCCTTTTGGTCCACCGCTGTGGACTCGGGGTAGCGTCACTGCCTCGTACGCAGCGCGTTCGGGTTCGATCCCCTGTCGCAACAAGTTTCCTGGGTGATTTTTTAAGGGTATATCCTCACCTATAAGACAAATGTCAGGAAACTTTAAGGCCCAAACGGTTCCCGAATATCATCTGATCATCATAATCATCATCATCATATTCGATAGGCCTATATTTATTATGAATGTGTGTGTGAATGGTGTTTTTATTCTTAATGTTGTATTGTCTGGGGATATACCCCGACATTGAGCTGATCTCTCATTCGGGGATGTTCTCCATTTGCTTGTGTGATATCCCTCTCCCGACAGGTCGTGTAGGGTCAGGCGTGTGGCACGTAAAAGTATCTATAAGGCGAGAGGTAAAATTGCAACAATGGAATGGAATAAATTCCTATTGTATTTAAATGTTTTGCTAAATAGTCTTATTCGGTGATTAATTGGTAAACAAATTAATATTGGTGTAGGGAAAATTAGTTAATATTTTGCTACTGCAGTTTTACGTGGTAATTGATGACCTTCTGGTTTGTTAATGACGATATTCCATTTTTTTATCTTTGACTTTATTGTGTAGGTTTTGCATGTGCGTCTCTTTTATAATTATATATTTTCAATCATTTTTTAGTTATTATAACTAAAAGTACAACCACTTCTTAAACAAAAAAAGAAGAACACAGGAACAATTGAATAGAACATCTACAAAGAATGATAGAGGATAGGATGCCAAAGATGGCACCGATGTATAATCCTAGAGGACGACCAAGAAAGCGTTGGGCTGAACAGATGTGAGATCGGAACAGGCAAAGACCTAATCCGTGATGGATGATGATGATGACGATTCATTATTATTTTTACACACAGTATGTGAATGGAATTTTTGCAATGTTGTGTTGGGATAAAGTAGAGTAAGGGTAATTAATGTAAAAATATATTATAGGAATTTAGTATTAATATCGAGTGATGGAGCATGCTGTTAATAAAAGAAATAGGATAAATTGCGAAGGTAAGTGTTAAATCATCAAACGAACTATACTTTTCGCGAATTTTTATAGATGATTGTTGAAGCTGCAGTGGAATTTTAGCGATGGCGGAGACGTTTGGAATGGAATCTTAGTTGTTGAAGTAAATAATGTGCTTAATGCATATTTTCATACCATGGCTTACTAGTGAGCACGTTGTATTGAGAAGTTAAAGCTTGGCCGGGTTCTGAAGGATGAAATGTGCCGCCAGCTATTGTCATTTCAACTGAAGCTCCTTTCAGAGGCTGAGCGCCCTCTCCATCTCAACTCACAAGCCAGAACAATTATAGAGTTTGACTTTCTTGTACAAGTCTAAGAAACAATATCTACATTTCCACAAGTTATTTAGCTTTCTCATTATTTTTTAGCGACTTTAAAACTTTCAGATTATTATAGGAAAAACAGAAAATAAAGCTGTCATAACCTTACCCAAGTTAACGCTTTTAAATTTAATTTCAAAGCACCGTTGAGTTTTATTGAAAGGCCTCCATATTGGAACTACATGATGAATTTAATGCACAAGTGATCTTCTTGGTGATAAAATATTAATATATATACACACAGTCAATGTGCCCAATTCACCAATTAATGTTTTAAAATAGTCAACACGTTTCCACAGCCAAGCTGTTATTCTCAAGACCAGATATTGACTGAAGACAAAATTGATAATAAATAAACAAATTCAGTTAAAAACAAACTACGTCACATGACGCAATAAATCACAAGTAAATAGTGAAACATAATAAAACTAATCCTATTTTCATTCAATTAAAGAATAGAGGGAGCTGTACGGAATAGGGCCTAACATATTTCTGATTACGGTCATACTATCAATAAAAGTAACCTTAGGCTGATTCGTTCGGTCATTGATTTCAAATTCCTAGACATCCTTGAAAGTTTGGAAATTTATAAAAATAAAGATAAAATCATGAATAAAGACAAGGGCCCTATTCCGTACAGCGTCTTTTCTTCTTTATTGAAAGAAGATAGGATTAGTTTTATTATGTTTTACTGTTTACTTGTGATTGATTGCGTCATGTAGTTTGTTTTTAACTGAATTTATTTGTTATCAGTTTTGTCTTCAGTCAATATCTGGTCTTGAGAATGACAGCTTGGCTGTGGAAACGCGTTGACCATTTTAAAACATTAATTGGTGAATTGGGCATATTAACTGTATATATATATATATATATATATATATATATATATATATATACTTGATGAAGTTTAATAATTTAGTTGAGAACGTTACCAATTTTGTACTTAATATCTTCTTACCCAAGTTCCTCATAAACACAATACGATTATTTCCACAATGAAACTAAAGCCATGATATTCCAAGGACTATAACGCAGAAGATACAATTGAAGAGAATATTGAACTCATGTCCCAAATGAAAGTCAATAACCAATCACGATTTCAATGAATTTTGTTTTACAGTTAATGACAGTCGTGTTTCGCCTCGCTCTTTATCGAATTATCTTTACCAGCTCCTGCTTTTGTGATAAATAAAGCTCCTCCTTTTTAATATTCTGAACAGGTCAGAGCACTATTTTTCAGTGACTGACTCTCCAAAAAATGAATAGAATATAACAAATAATGAACAGATTTATTCGAACTACATATTTGATAATTGTGTGTTCAATAATGGTGTTTTTAAATAATGAATTTACTGAGTTGTTTACTAAAAACATAATTAATAACCTATAATGTTGGTTATAATATACAATATGATGTGTTTTATTTTTTTCTTTACTATTGTGATCCCTTGGGTTATCGCTGATTTCGATCATATTTGGCAATAAATAATATGATCAAGTTGCAGTGAATAAACAACAGAAACATAACCACACATATCCGATTTTTTTTCAAAATCTCCGTTTACATTAAATATATAAATATTTTAAAATACCGGTAACTATATTTAAATAATGATTTTTTAGTAAACGGCTTAATTTTATTTGTTAAATAGTCCTAACAAATGCCACTCTTGATTTCCAAATCCTCTGGGTCTAGATAAATTCACTCGTGACATTACCTATGACAATTATTTGCCTAAACCGGGATTTGAGCCTAATCTCTCGAGCTTTATTCCCTGGCGCACTGACCAATAATGATACTTAAACAATCCAGGAACAGACGCAAATCTTTCTCTATTTGAAATTCCGGTGTACATATGTTAGTGAATTTCTATTATATTTACAACAAGGTGCTTTTATCAAGAAGACTTTATATAATGGGATTTATTCAGTGCTGTATCAGTTAATTATATACATAATATTGAAATTAAGTTCTGCGAACAACAGAAAACATAACATTAAGAGATCACATTAGAAGTGACAAGATAAGGCAAAATTTACAAATAGGACAAATTTCAAATTCGATAAACAATAGAAGGAAATAATGGAATAAACATAAATAGAATGTCAAACGAAGAATAAATATAACGTCAAACAGCAGAGGAGTTAACAAAGCTGGGGATAAATTACCAACTGCGAAAAGAAATATTGATAGCCCGAAGAAAAGATGGAACTATACAATTGAGGCAATACATTGAAGAGAAGCAGACACCTTATCTACATTGGAAAGAAGAAGAAGAAGATTTTGAAATTATTGGTTGTCTTAACTACTGAATGCTAACAGCAAAACATTATATACTGTAATTCAGAAATGTTGACAATTTTACTATCTTCATTGCAACAGGTGATAAATTCCAATAATTAAAAGTCAATATAAATTTTCAAAGTAAAGATGTTAAAATAAATAAGATAAGCAAAGTGGACGGAAGAAAGAAGAAGATGAAGAAAATGCGATGAAATAGAGAGTAGAAAAAACTGAAGTTGAGAATAAAAAAAAAGTATGGTAAAAATAAATATAAAATGAATAAAGGAAAGAAGAAAGATAAACATTGATTAAAAATTAAAACGAAAGGAAGAAATAATTTAGATGAATTTACGAATATAGGAAAGTAAGATGAGCGAATGGAAGGACCAGGAGACAAGAAAGAAAACAGAACGAAGACATAAATAACTGAGAAGAGGTAATGGAAATATAAGAAGGAACTTAAACTAAAAAGATAATAAAAGAAAAAAATCTGAAATGTTTGTTTTTAATTTGGGATTAGCAATTTAAATTAGGAAACTGTTGACCAACAAGTTTACAAACATTTGAAACTTAGACTAGAACTCTAAAGACGTAAAGCATAGCGTTGTGAATTTGTCTGCGATTGGCATGTGGAAGCATCTAACTTGATTAACATCCCCCTTCATCCCTCCCGTACCCTTGGGAGGGTACGTTGCTTTGATTACTCGGCCGGAAAAGGAAAGATCTGCTGCAGTTGTTTCTTTCAAAATTACACTGCCATATCAAGACCTTACAGACATGATTCACGCTTTTTATAGGCTACATCTAAAACCACACATTTCTTTCTTGTACATGGTGTCACAGAAATATGTTCATTTTTCTAGTGACAAATTAAAAAAATTATAATAATGTAATAATAATAATAATAATAATAATAATAATAATAATAATAATAATAATATATCTTCATTTATGTGTTTTATGCTTTTCATTATTTCCCTCTTTTATTTCTAATAACTTGTATATTCCATGTTCCTAGAAGAATGGTTATTTTCCCTAGCTTCTTTCGTCGCTTATTAAATCCGCCCGGCATTTCATTCTTGTTTTTCTTTCAAACGAACAGGGAGATAGCCTGATTCGTCAACCCCAAACCTGGAGGATCAGGATATTTTTAATCAAGGTTCTCTTAATTTATCCCTTGACGAACCAACGCCTAACAGCAAGGCAGCAGTAGAAGAAGAAGAATAGGTGAAAGAAGAAGAAGGAGAAGAGGGCCTCAAATAATAACGTGGATTGATGGTGTTTTGATCAGCATAACGAAAAAAAGGATTGGACGATGGCCAATAGGAATTAGAATAGTGGGAGTTTCTGTAGGAGAATTTGAAATAGTAAACACAGGTGTGATCTTATACTTAAATTGTGTTTGGAGGCTTGAATATGAAAACGAGAGGATTCGTAGTTTAGTGTGGAGGTGCAGTACGTATAATTTCAAATGTTCATTCATTCATTCATCTTAGACACAACAACTCATATCTGGGTTTTGGCCTCCTCAAGGAGCTCCATCCAATTAACACGAACAAATGCTTCCTTTCACAAATCAGTCAATCCGAGTTCTCAAGCGTCTAAATCCACTTCATCCTTCCAACAAATTCTTAGCCTTCCTCTCTTTCCACTACCTTCGAGTTGTGTAAACTAAATCAACTTACAAATTACTGAGGAAAGTATACGGCCTCATACAGTGCAATCAGTTTAGCATTGGACAGTAGACTGGGTTTTTTGTCTATGAGAAGTCAATACTGAAACAGACATGAAATTTTAGTTTTCCGATATTAAACCGAATATTTTCTAGAACAGGCAGCGATTCTTAATTAAAGAAATATGCGGACATAACAACATCGCTCAGCACAAACCCTGCGTCTGCTGTCGAAACCTAAACTGATCGGACTGTATATGACAATGGAAAATGCTATAATAAGGAGTCTATGCTCAATAAAAAATGTGTGAATCAGTATATTTATTACGTCAATATGTCTTTGATGGGCAGGGGATGTGAAGATAAGGCAAGATTTTTAATTTTATAATACTTTTAGATGTTAGAGTAAGCAAATGCAATTTTATACAGTCGTGGAGAAAATTTAAAAGAAAATGTTATGCAGACATAAGTCCAGAAACTTTTTAGGTTATTTTCTTATGATTCAGAGTCCTCCAATACCAAAAGGAATATTGTACCGACAGTTCAATCAGCGCTGACAGGGCAAACGACTATCGAAAGGAGTGCCTACCACCGATAACCCAGTGCTTCTATTGCTGTTTTCCTTTTTATCCATTCAGGCTTCTTCTGAGTTATTACGTCACATGAAGATGTACGGTTTAATCCAAGACGTTTCGTAGTTTATTTACTTTTTTTATTTCCCACGGTTGTCAAGAATTTACAAATTGGTTCGTTGCCGTGGCGGGATTCGGTAGAATCTTCCATTCTGGGATCGATTCTCGACGAGGACAAGGATTATAAATCTTCACTTATCAAAATGTTAAAAAAAACATAAATATCTTCGTTGAACTGTAATTCTAATACCACAGCATTGGATAGGTCTGTACTATGAATATTTCACGATTTCTGTGGTTGGAACATGAAACTCGCTCAATCATGGCAGCAACTGTCGGTCACTATCAGTATTTAAATCTAAATTGATTGTTATCATAAGGTTAATAATAAAAATAATATCTGCATAAAACAATATTCACCACTTTATATCTACATACAAAAATTCCTCTAGGGTAGAAAATTCAATATGTATATTGATGACATTCTAGGAGATCATCAATGTGCATTTAGAAGAAACAGGTCTACAACAGATCAGATTTTTAGTATAAGACAGATTTTAGAAAAGAAATGGGAATATAATGGTACTGTACATCAACTATATGTAGACTTCAAAAAAGCATATGATTCAATTAAGAGAGAGAAGTTATATAGTATCCTGCTGGAGTTCGGAATTCCTAAAAAGTTAGACTTATACGAATGTGTCTAAATGGCTCAATGAGTAGGGTGCGTGTAGGCAAACAGTTTTCAGACACTTTTGAAATCCAGAATGGGTTGAAGCAAGGAGATGCACTATCTCCTCTACTATTTAATTTTGTACTAGAGCATGTCATTAAATCTTTAGAGAATGAGGAAGGCTTACAACTGAATGGTATTAATAAGCTGTTAGTTTATGCTGACGATGTAGTACTACTGGCCGATAGCGAGGAGATACTAAAGGCCATCACGCACACACTATTGAGTAACACTAAGAAATTAGGACTGGAAGTAAATATCAGTAAAACTAAATATATGGTCACACGTAGAAATACATTATATAATGGAAATGGACAGCTAATGACAAATGAGGGAAATTTTGAGGAATTGGCTGAATTCAAATACCTAGGAACAATAATCACAAATAGGAATGAGATGCACAAAGAAATTAAACATAGGCTCAATTCTCGAAATGCATGCTATTATGCATTGCAGAGACTTTTGATGTCCCAACTCCTTTCAAAAAACGTTAAGCTGAAAATATATAAAACTATTATTCTACCAGTTATATTATATGGGTGCGAAACATGGACTCTTACTTTAAGGGAGGAAAGGAGATTACGAGTATTTGAGAATAAAGTTCTTAGGAAAATTTTTGGACCAAAGAGAGATGAACAGACTGGTGAATGGAGAAGACTACATAACAATGAACTACATGGTCTTTATAGGAGGCCAGATATAACAAGAACAGTTAAGTCCCGT
Source organism: Diploptera punctata (assembly GCA_030220185.1). Lineage (NCBI taxonomy): Eukaryota > Metazoa > Arthropoda > Insecta > Blattodea > Blaberidae > Diploptera > Diploptera punctata. The sequence goes on from JASPKZ010003834.1 coordinate 2,024,750, forward strand.
AGACTGCGATGGGCAGGACATGTTGCGCGTATGGGGAATGAAAGACGTGCATGGAAACTTCTTGTAGGAAAGCCAGAAGGAAAACGCCCAGTTGGTAGACCAAGAATGAGGTGGGAGAACAACATTAACTATGATTTGAGGGAAGTAGATTATACAGGGAATGATTGGAAAACATTAGCACAGGATAGGGATGTATGGATGGCTTATGTCCGTGCGGCCATGAACCTACGGGTTCGTTAGTGCCAGTGAGTAAGTAAGTAAGTATATTTTTAGTTTATAAGTAGTTGTTCTTACTTTATCTTATTCTTTGTTTTGTTGGTATTAATATTAAGCTATATTAACACTGTTCATTGTTTATGCTACTGTTTAAAAATATTTTAAATTATATTGAGCATATGAAACATTGAGTTATTTTATTATTCGCTGGTTGAGCGGAGGAGAACGCCTTATGGTCTTAACTACGCCAGCTTAAATAAACCATTATTATTATCTTTGCCTCTCTCATTTTCTCCTTAGACTATATATGAGCCTACTATCCCTCATTACAAGGACTATTTAACTCGTGCCCCAAATGGGAGTCAATGACCAATCACATTTTAACAATTTTTTATTTACAAGCAATCATAGTCGTGTTTCGCCTAAAATTTGCCAACTAAAGTTTATCATAAGTAATGCCACGAGTGATTTCCAAATTATCGATAAATTCACGGCTCACGAAGTGAGCAGTGAATTTATCTAGAGAATTTGGAAATCAAGAGTGGCGTTTGTTAGGACTATTCAACGAATGAAATTAAGCTGTTTACTCACAAATCATTATTTAACTATAGTTATTTTAAAATATTTATGTATATAATGTAAACGGCGATGTTTGAAAACAAATCAGAAATGTGAGGTTATGTTCAATCACTGCTGCTTGATCATATTATTTATTGCCAAATAAGATCTCAATATTGTAAGAGTGCGCCCAAGTGGAGAAATAATGAAACACATCAAACTATATATCATAATCAACATTACGGGTTATTCATTTATTTTTTAGTAAACAACTCAGTAAAATCAAGGAATCTGTTCATTATTTGCTATATTCAGTGTAGGCCTATTTGTTGGAGAAAAATAATGCTTTGAACTGTTCAGAACATTAAAAAGGAGGAGCTTTCTTTATCACAAAAGCAGGAGCTGATAAAGAGAAATCGATAAAGAGCGAGGTGAAACACGACTGTCATTGGTTGTAAAACAACATTCATTGAAACGTGATTGGTCATTGACTTGCATTTGTGGCATGAGTTAAATAGTCATAATAAAGAGAGCACCTCCTTTTTAACATTATGAATAGGTCATAGCATTATTTTGCATTGACTGACCCTCTAAGAAATACGGCTACCAGATTGTATATATGATGCAAGAATGTCAGCAGAAAGCGCATGCGATAGATAATATAAAAACGTTTGTAACAATTGATTATACCACAAAAAAAAAGAAACCACTTTTTGCACTTTCTTAAATTAATTATGTTCCAGGAAATGACGTCGCAGAAAAATATAACAGACATATTTACATCATAGGACATCTAAAACGTTGGTTATAAATTTCTCCACTAGGGTGCATTCTTACAACATTGCGTTCTTTTGGCAATAAATAATATTATGATCTGGTTGCAGTGATGAACAAAAGAAGCAAATGAAGCGTACCAATCGTTTCTCATTTGTTTTCAAACATCGCCGTTTACATTAAATATATAAATATTTTAAAATAACTATAGTTGAATAATGATTTGTGAGTATACAGCTTAATTTTATTTGTTAAATAGTCCTAACAAATGCCGCTCTTGATATCCAAATTCTCTAGATAAATGGGAAATCACTCGTTGCATTACTTTTGATAAATACCAACTGAACACATCTCCGTTCAAAGCTCAAAGTTTACTTGTAGGCGACATATATAGACGGCTAAATGTACAATACATTCAAAAGAAGTCATTACTGAAGCAACCAGACTTTGGCAAATATTTCATAGCACAAATTATTATAACACTGACGCTGAAGGGCTCTATCTCCATTTTATGAAGTCGTCTATATGACCAGTCTCCAAATCCTTGTTCTTGATTTTTCCTTTCTGTTTGTTGTGGTAGGGTTTTAAAAGCTGCGTATTTCCCGACGCGACTTCTGTTAAAACTAGCCTTTTCCACCTGTCAGTGTAAGTAAGGCCATGGAGTAATGTAGTCTCACATTTAAGACTCGCTCTGTGAATCTAGTTACCTTTATTTGTAAAATAAAGATCCTGGGGGTGAAATTTCAATCAGGGACGGCTTAAGGCAGTGAGTGTAGGATTATGCTCACAAACAGCATTCAGAATTGAAAGCCACTCATCTTGTCAGTTTGTTCCATAACAAACATCTTAACTACGTCAAACATTCCTGCACTTTCAACAAATACAGAGTGATTTTATTTAAATAAGACATGTGTGAAATTTTGAGGAAGTGGCTGAATTCAAATACCTAGGAACAATAATCACACATAGGAATGAGATGCACAAAGAAATTAAACATAGGCTGTATTCTGGAAATGCGTGCTATTATGCATTGCAGAGACTCTTAATGCCCCAACTCCTTTCAAAAAACATAAAAATGAAAATATATAAAACTGTTGTTCTACAAGTTATATTATATGGATGCGAAACATGGACTCTTACTTTAAGGGAAGAAAGGAGATTACGAGTATTTGAGAATAAAGTTCTAAGGAAAATTTTGGACCAAAGAGAGATGAACAGACAGGTGAATGGAGAAGACTGCATAACAGTGAACTACATGGTCTTTATAGGAAGTCGGATATAATAAGAACAGTTAAGTCTCGTAGACTGCGAGGGGGCAGGACATGTGGCACGAATGGGGAATGAAAGACGTGCATGGAAGCTTCTTGTAGGAAAACCGAGGGAAAACGCCCAGTTGGTAGACCAAGATTGAGGTGGGAGAATAACATTAACTATGTTTTGAAGGAAGTAGATTATACAGGGAATGATTTAAGAACTTTAGCTCATGAGAGGGATGTATGGAGAGATTATGTCCGCGCGGTTCGATAGTGCCAGTGAGTTAGTTATGTGCAATGATCCGCAGGATATAAAATTGTTAAAAGTCACTCTGTATGTGTCATATTATTCACAAAGTAAACAGTGTTTATGAGGGTCTGGGTCTAGTGTAATGTGAGGTCATTTAAGCCCACTGATTTACCAACACTAATTTATGTTAATTAACAGATTCTGCGATAACCACCCGACGTGTCACGGGATGCCTGCAGCTTCATGCCTTATCTCCTGCCACTACAGGTAAGTTACCTTCCATATTGACAAGATAGTACATTTTCTTCCAAATCCTGAACATGGCTCAAGTAAAGATTCAAATCAATATACAACGTAACAACAAATATGGTACCATGTTTTAAACTACTATTACGTCGCTTTGGATAATCGTATCTAAATGAAATTGGTGGCAATCAAAAGAGAAACTCAAAACCTTTTTGCTACACCTCATAGATATTGAATGTGGCCTCCACGAGTGACGCTGCAGGCATTCACATTTAACCTGTCTGCTAAATATCCAACATTGAACCCATATCGACCACAAAAAACATGATTAAATTTAGTTCCTGTATTTTTGTCCATTATTCTCCATTGTTAACATGCACAAAACGTTTTGAGTTTCTCTTTTAATTGAAACCAATTTCTTTTAGATACGATTATCCAAGCGACGTAGTAGTAGATTTAAAGTATGTTACTATATTTGTGGACACGGTGTAGCCTATATTAATTCCCCTCAGGCTAATGTTGATTTCCATTTTAAAAAATCAGTGGGTATATAGGTAAATCTGATAAAAAAATTAATACATTTGATAGAAAAATTATGTTACGGATTTGTGGACTAATTAATAAAAACACTCCCGTTTACATAAAAAATGTGTCAGTGGGTATTGTTAGCTAAATCTGATTAAATAAATTGAATACTTTTTCTATCAAAATGATTCAATATATATATATATATATATATATATATATATATATACTTAATGAAAAATTACTTGGTTTCCATAAAATAATGTGTTAGTGGATATTGATTTCAGTTGGTATTTAGCTAAATTTGACAAACATAAATTGAATAATTTTGAAAGAAAAATTTTCTGACGAGGATATGTGGACTAATAAATTAAAATAGTTTGGTTTCCATAAAATAATATGTAAGTGGATATTGATATCCGTAAAATAATGTGTCAGAGAGTATTCAGTTAAATCTGTTGTGAAATAAATTGAATCATTTTGATAAAAAAATCTGATGAGGATATATGAACCAATTAATGAAATTGGTTTGGTTTCCATAAAATAACGTGTCAATGGATATTGGTTTCTGTAAAATAATATTTAGTAAAATTTGATGGAAATAAATTGAATAGGCCTAATATATCAAGGGGGATTTACTAAAACTTGATGAAAATAAATTGAATAGGCCTGATATATCAGGGAGTATTTAGTTAAATTTATGTATTTATAAACAGGTTTACAATGTAATATAACAGCTTCCTATGCCCAAAGCTTTTTAAATTTTTATCTTCTTTCTCCATTCTTCTCTATCTTCCCATTCCAATTCTTCCAGACCTATCTCCCTCATACCTCTTCTTATATCATTTAGGTCGACGTCTCTTTCCTTTCTCACGTGGAATCCATTCCAAGCTTTCCTGGGTAACCTTGTCTCTGGCACTCTGCTTGTATGACCATACCATTCTAGCTCTATGTATCTCACAAAATCTATTATTGTATTTTAGACTTCCATTTGTTCATTAGTCTGATGAAAATGAATTTAAAAAATATAAAAAATTCTGATGAGGATATATGTACTAATTAATGAAAATTGTTTGGTTTCCATAAAATAACATGTCAGTGGGTATTTCCGTAAAATAATATCAGTTGGTATTTATCTAAATCTGAGGAAAAATAAGTTGAATAATGTTGATAGAAATATTCTGATAAGACTATATGGACTAATTCATGAAACTGGTGCTGGAGAGTAAGATAAACAGATAAATCCGTGATCTGTATAACTAACCTGACATTGTTAACTCATTTAAAATGGTTACATTTAGATATGCAGGTCATTTGTAGAGAATGAAAACTGAAATCATTTTTAAAAATTACTGATAAATCAAAAGAGTGGAAGATCCAATAATAGATGTATTTCCCTACAGATGTCAGCAAGTGACAAATGGTTAGCTTATCTTCTCAAAGATACATGTAGAAAACAACTAAGATATTACTTGTCTGGAAAAGGGCGATACAATGTTATTCAGAGGGTCTAATTTAGACTTGATGTGTTCTTTTTCCAAGCACGAAAGTCTTTAGATTCGGGATTTACGGCAGAAAATACCTCCCGGAGGAATTTCCTTTTGAATTTTTCCATCCAAAAAATCATTAACCGCATCCTTCACGTCCAGAGGCAAGAATAATTATAATAATAATAATATACAGAGATATATTTAGAATTAAGGTGAATAATTGACCAAGAGGACAAACCGAAGAAAAAAACTGGAACATCCTGGACAGATGATAGAAAACAAGCTCATAGCAAAAGAATGAAAGAAAGTTGGGCTCAAAGGAAACGCCTCTCAGTACTTTGCGTAGTCCTACATGGGCTCATCCGCAGTCAAAAAAAAAAAATATTTTTATTTTTATTACTATTATTAAAATTATATGTTTATATTAATATTATTATTATTACTGTTGTTATTAATTTTAATAATAATATGTAAAAGTAAAAGTAAAGTAAAGTGATCCCACAACAGACCCGGAGGCCCTTGGGGTAGTAGGAGGTTAAGGCTCCCACTTTTTCTAGACAATCGGCACTTTTATGTCAGCCGGGTTGTCAGCCCTGCGTGACGGCCGCCTTTACCCCAGAACAAGCGTCTGGTACTCATTTCGTTAGAGGCTGAGTCGACCCCAGGGCCATAGTGCCGCCAGAGGGTTTGGGTCAGTTTAAAAATCCTGACCCCAACGGGACTTGAACCCTCGACCCTCCGGCTTGTAGCTCAGTGCCTTAACCACTACGCTACGGCGTGCCCCCAATAATAATATGCTTATTATTATTATTATTATTATTATTATTATTATTATTATTATTATTATTAGTATTATTATTATATTAATGTCAATATTAGGGAAGTAGGTTATAGAGGGAATGATTGAAAAACATAGCTGAAGATACGGATGTGTGGAGAGCTTATAACTGCGCGTCCATGAACCTACGGGTCGATAGTGCCAGTGTGTTAGTTTTATTATTATTATTATTATTATTATTATTATTATTATTATTATTATTATTATTATTATTATTATTCGATCCGATTGAGGGTCTTTCCACTTTTCAGCGGTTGCCCTTTTACCAGCCGGCTGCTGGCCCTTCACATCCACATGTGTCAATCACAGAGGTAGATGATCAACAGCCAGTGTAGGGGTGACATGTGGTTAGCATGTCGAGTCCCCCAGCCGTTATAGCTGGTTCCTCAACCTGGAGCCGCTACTTATTGTAGCTACCCAATTGCCTCACGATGCTGGGTGGGCACCGGTCCCATACTGGCCGAAATACCATGAGAAAATTTCTTCCCATGGAGACTCGAACCAGCGCAAGTCCCGTATGTCTGCGCCAAGGCTTCCTACCTTAACCGCTCGGCTACGGCGCGGGACTATTATTATTATTATTATTATTAATATTATTATAAATATTATTATCAATATTATTATTAATGTTATTATCATTATTGATGTTGTTATAGTTGTTTAGTTGTGATTTTTGTAAAATAAAATGGATATAAACATATTGGGTCAGAAATGAACGAAATTAGAAATTTACATGAAATTGGAGTAATTTACACATTGTGCAATCTGCGTTATGTATAGAAAGAAGCTTGGGAAATCAAAGACGGGATTGGAATTCTGTTTAATGTAGTGAAGTTGTGTAGACTATATGTGAATATAAAGCTCAGTTACTGAAGAATTCAACTCGCTGCCATATTCCCAAGTCTCCTAGTTAACGATTCCCTGTGCTACACTTTTTTAAGCCGTAATCTCTTATTTGCTCCGTGTATCTCACTTTACACATTCTGCGCAAGTATGTCTATCTATGTAATGGCAAACATCAAAGTTAAACGATACGGTTTCCTGTTTAAAAATAATGAAGTTACTGTAAATATTCTCATTCTACGTGTTAAATGTACCAGCTACAAAGTACAGTTGTCACCAAAAGGCAGTCGCTTTAATCGAGATAAGAAATAGGATTGCAGGTTCATTCAACTGAGATCCAAATATGCCTATTATCATTATCTAGCAGGTAGCATTCAGTTCCTTCTTGCTGTCTAAGGGACAGTCCTTATTTTGTGAGTGGATTACTGAATTTCCATGTAGGGAAGACTGCTGCTCCTAACCTTGAAACAGTAAAGTAAAGTGATGCCTCAGGAGGCCCTAGGGGTAATGGGAGGTTAAGGCTCCCACTTTTTCTAGACAATCGGCACTTTATGTCAGCCGGGTTGTCAGCCCTGCGTGACGGCCGCCTTTACCCACAGAACAAGCGTCTGGTACTCATTTCCGTTAGAGGCTGAGTCGACCCCAGGGCCATAGTGCCGCCAGAAGGTTTGGGTCAATTAAAAAAATCCTGACCCCCAACGGGACTTGAACCCTCGACCTTCTGGTTTGTAGCGCAGTGCCTTAACCACTACGCTACGGCGTGAGTGCTATATGGAATTAGTAAAGGTCTTGTAGGTAAGAATAATATTATTCTATCTCACATCATCAACATCATAAGGGGCTGCCGGACATTGGCATCTTTTAAAAGAAATCTAAATTTATATTTGCTCTAAACTCGACTTCATTATTATCCAGTGTAAGATATATATATTAATTGGTGTTTCCCGTATAATGTATCATATTTATATTATTATTATTGTTATTATTATTATTATTATTATTATTATCGTATCATTATTGTTATTACCCTATAAAATGTTGTTTGTACATGACATTTACATTGTTACATTTATTGTATCTTTAACTGTTTATAATTAGTATAGTGTATATCTATATTTGTCGAATATTTATTTGTATTTGTGCTGGTTGAGTGGAAGAGAGGGCCTTATGGCCTTAACTCTGTCAGAATAAATAAAGTATTATTATTATCATCATCATCATCATCATCATCATCTTCTTCTTCTTCTTCTTCTTCTTCTTCTTCCTTGCAGGGATTAGGCAATTTTACCTGTTCGTCTTCACACTGTTGGAACCATCTCTTCCTCGGACGTCCCACATTTCTTCTTCCTTGAGGTTGATGTTATACACTAGTGCTACGACTCTTTCGTTATTCATACGATCCAGGGGGCTTTACATTCCTCTATTTTGTCATTTAAGTTGTAGCCATATATATTCAATTCATATCTTGTATCTTAATTTCTTATCAAATCTATTTTTGTGCAGTCTTTTACCCTACGAAGGAACATCATTTCAGCCGATTGAATCTTACTTCTATCTCTTTCCTGTAATATCCAAGACTCACTACCGAACATCAATACCGGCGCAGCCATTATCTTTCTCTCTCACATTGAACTATCAAATTTAGCGCGAAACAAGTATGCTCCCATAAAATTGTCGAAAAAATCTTGAAAACCGAGAATAAGTCGGGAATTTGAAAGCAAGCGGGAAATAGACGGGAATTCGTAAAGCGACGTGGATCTATCTTGTATTCAAATCAAAAGAATAACAATCATTAAACCACATTCTAAAAATGTGTAGAGATATTGGAATATTTCCTGGAAGATGTTTTTATGAAATTATAGCAGATGTTTGGCGGAATCAAACTGCCCGATGGCCCTTGCCAACATGATATCACGGTACAAAAAATATTGTTTGACCAACGAATCGGAACCCCCGTAATATATACGATCTAAACACTAATTCCTTTTCTGCCTCGGTAAATAATTTCCCTCCTTGATTCCTATCTCTCTATTTTCTTTCGCCCCTCCCACTACCCACAGTTTTGAGCCTTCTTGGGGGACAGGTTATTTACACTTTCAGTCCAGTGTTGTCAACCCAACATGAACACTGTAGCACAGAGTGATGAAAGAAACATTATTAAGCAAATAATAAAAGTCAATCAACATCATTAGACCTACTTAAATATGAAGAAGTAATCATTAACCATACATGATTCAATATTATTAAGATCCATAACGCTGTTTGGGGGAAATTTGACAACACTACTCGGAAAGTTAAGGTGGCTGCTGTTTGACGTGGAGGGAGGGATGCGCGTGTAATGGAGTGAGTACAGGCGTTTAACTTTTCCAAGAACGACTGCAGCTCTGAAGGGGTCCGACAATATTTGAGCACACGTAGTTCAACACAGACTCGATGCAGTAAGCTTACAGTGAGCGTATTAGTCTAAACACACACATTTTTATCTTAACTCTAGGAAATGTCTTTTGCTTGGTTTTTCGCTTTTCGTACACATTTTTTAATAAAGGAAGTCGAAGAAAAAAAAAGCTTTACAAAATGAAGCAGGGAAAGCAATTCCTGCCATTGACGAAAAAAATCAAACGATTAAAGGAATAAGTTATGAATGAAGTAATTTTAACGTGAGATTGTTTACGATAATTTATCGTAACATAATTAATGTTCAAATAATACAAAAAAATTGTAAAACACTTCACAAACTTGCGTTGTACATTACTATTTTGTGCACGATGATGTTTTCAAAATACTAAATAATAGTAAAATAATAACATATTTATTGGAAACATTTGCGTTCATTATAAACAACTAACTAACGTTAAGAGTCTGGCCAATGTTTATACGGCAAATGCCGAAAATAATTTATTTGAGACTACAGCAAGGCGTGACACCAATCAAGCATAAAATGGCGGCAAGTGCTAATTTGTTTTATATTGTCTGAAATAAAGTTCAGTTCATTTAATATGCAGTGAATTGTTTCGTATAATGTTTGCTAACACTACCTTTTGGATATATTTGTACATTGTACGTAGAATACATAAATGGCAGTGGTTTTACTTCCCGCACTAGTTAGTTAATTTGTAATATTACCAGTATAGTTATTTTGTTATTTATAGGTTGGCAACCTCAAAATTTAGGAAATTGAACTTTCAATCATGGTCGCATTTGCTGTAAGTAGGGCAGAACGCACCATCGTGCAAAAAAGTAAATTATACATTTTTATTA